>CM076583.1:161995966-162149308 GCA_034641835.2 Pinus albicaulis | reverse complement strand
CATCATCAGCGATAGTTATGCCAATGCTCCCCAGCTCATCCCAACATTGGACAAACTTTGTTAAATATTTTGGCATGGAGTCGCCTTTCTCCATCTTGATCTTCCTGAGTTTATCTTTCAATGCCCATTTACTATGGTCACTGCTGCTCTGAAATAGATTCGTCAAAGCCTTCCACATTGCATATGGTGTGGCTTTCCCATGGAATCTTGAGACAATGTGGTCTCGTACTCTCTCCAGTAGGCTCCTCCTTGCCTTTGCGACTTTCTTGCCCCATGCATTAAGATTTGCAGCATCTGTCACAGTGGGTTTAGGAACATCCAATTAATTCCTTCAAGCCATTGTCTTCGAGCACTGCCTCCATCCTATCCTTCCAAGAAATATAGTTAGAGCTCCCCTCAAGTGCATACTACAACTTCAAGCCATTGAAAGCCATTTCGATCATGAATCAGATGTAGCACCAAGAAAGTCTTTCTACAAATTTGAATTCTATCCAATCACAAACTCAGCTCCTTCTTCAATATTGTGATTTCTTGTGCTCTGATATTATGTAGAAATTATACAACAAGTATGTATATCATGGATTCAATCCGATCTAACAATGTACTAAATTTAAATATTGAATCTCTTTAACAAATCAATTGCGGAATTAAAAAACACAATTGCCAATCACATGAAGCAAAGAAGAATCAATCAAACCACAACACAGATTATATCCTGGGGAAAGCTTGATGCTCAAAACCCCACTATCTTCTATTATATATTCAACATGGATACATGAAACAATTACATACAAATCTTCGCACAAGAGCCCTCCTGTATTTAGCTAATTGTCTCACACTGATCCAGACAAAATTTGGCCAACACTTAGCCAATCCTCAACCTGTCTTCATCCCACTTTGCTCATGCAATTCCTGAGGAATGCAATCTCTATTCCTTAGGAATTTCAGCCTTTCTCAACTGCGTTGAGTATCATGGGTATCTTGTGGTGTTTTAACTGCATCTAAGCAGTCTATTAATATCACAATTGATAGTTAACTTCCCTTTAACCTGTGTCTCAACTGGGTCTCCACTGGAACTAACATGCATGCAACTATTAATATTAAATCATCAATTAAATAATATTTAATTCACTTGATCTCTCACTAGTGCAACAAACAGTTACAACGAGTTCAACTGACTCTAACTCACCTAACTGAGTTAACTAATTACCTATGCATTAAACTAATGCTCCAACTACAATTCGAATTCCATCACTAATAAAATTAGTCTCTATGCCTCATCAACCACTCTCAACTTGAAATACATGAACTAATTGAGTTTATCACACTCAGTTAACTATTACAAGTGATCATGAGAGAAGATTATATTTTATTGTCCAATTTAAGATGAAATTGTTGGCTATAGTCACAGTGTGTTATTAGATGCATTTCTTCCTAACACTTCAAATTTGCTCATAACTTTGCTGCAGCATGAAGAGCTTTGCTCATAACTTCAAACGGAACATCTATACCCATTCCCCTGCAATATTCAATATCATTATTATTATTATTATTCGATATCAAAGGTTGAGCATGATAATCACAAATAGCGAAACCGAAGATTTCTCTGAAAATTTCGGAGCTATTAGCTCTGGCAGCTGCATATAACACGCACCTCAGCCCAAATTCCCTGTTACCAAAAACCAGTTGGGGCTTTATCTTCAACAGTCTATGGACGATCTCCATATCGCCTGCTGCGGCGACAGTATAGAGAGCCCAAGGGACATGACAGAGTTAGAGTTTACATTCCATTCGTGAAGAATTATCCCCTGACGATCAGTCCACATCCCTTGGCTGCATCCGCGATATCTTCGAGGCGGCGAATTCGCGTGGGAGATGCAAGATCTTTAATGAGAGAGGCGTTCAGTTTCATCTATTCAATGTCAGATTCGACGAAACCATTGGACGCGGCCCAATCCAATGGTGTTGCGAACCACCATTGGTAGTCGTTGCATTCTTCCTATCTCAGAGGAATCCTCGTTGTACCTCTGGTTTCCATGGAGTATTGCCGGTTCAACGAAAAGGGAAAACAACTATACAATTAATATGTCAATTTGCTTCATTGAATCCTTGGCCAGAATAGCAGCCGACGTGCCATTCACGTCGAAGCCATTATTGAGTTCGACCCCACCAGATCCCTCACCCTGCGACTCTGAGTAATTGGGCCTGCGACATCAATCCACCGATCCCGGCCATTGATTTCTTGTCAGTTACGATCAGATCAAAGTCAACAAGAGGCTTAAATGAGTTTGATATGTGAACCTGTGGATGCAGTCCTTGTTTAGAAATTTATCATCCCGACTCCTTAGGCGACGACGCCACGTGTCAGAGCTAATTAGTCTGTTTAATATACTGCCATATGTTTTTGCAACCTACTTACTGGCATTAAGTGAATAAATCATATGGGCGATTCGGTCAAAGTTGATTATCACTTTCTAAGACTTTATTGTTATTATTAATTTTGTTAAAAAAAAATTGAGCGCAGTTAGCTATGGGCCACGTATGTGGCTAAGTTTGAATGCGAGAGGGAAGTTGTCCTCATGTACAATTGTGAAATTTTATTATGATATGTTTTAGGATTAATAATTTATTAATTTTAAATTTGAAGTTATATTTTGGTAAGATATAATCGAATAAGCAGATTGGGAAATTAAGTTTATAAATCAAGAAATAAGGGATATTTCTATTACTCATATATATATGAAGTGACGGAAACATGGTGTATAATACATGAAGAAAAAAGTGATATTTATATCCCATTTATATATATAATATCGAAGTGATACAAAGATGGTGTATAGTTTTTGTTTTATATATTTTGTTGTTTATATTTTAATAGGTTATTAATATTTTTTAATTGATTAATTATTAATTAATTTTTTTAATCATTTAAGTTTTTTTTTTTTTTTTTTTGGATTTAGTTGTTACAACATCATATTGCTTTTCATACTCAAATTTACATCATTTTAGGTTTTTTTTTTCATAGATCTTCGTGGTGGCTTGTAAAGAGTGTTGCGAGTTATTTCAAAGATAAAATGTCACGACCCTACATTCGTGGTAGTCTTTCAACCAAATAGTATAGCGGGTGCGACATTGCCTTACTTTTCCTTTCGTAATACTCAGTAAGTAGAAGACGCCTAACTCAACACTTTTAATTATTAATCTTCCAGTGTTTTTTATCAACATACAGTGGATATAAAAATGAAATTAAAAATAAATATCAATCCACATGAACGCCCATACATTCAAGGGAGGGGCAACTCCCGATAATGAGTGCTCGATATTATGTTTCAATAATAATATACAATTCTCAATAAGTATACATGCCAAGCCCGTGTAAACACTTACACCTCTTTCCAAAGTGTGTTTGTACCTTGGTCTATCTTTACAGCTTCCCAACAATCCAAATAGCCCAACATGAATCCAAAGATCCCTTCAAAACACGTTTCTGTGATTCTGCCCAAAACTGCGTTCAGGAGGGTCACCATGGTCACAGACGCCCTCAGCTTCCTACACAAATTTTCTGAACGCGTTTGAGTCATGCCCGATCTGACCCAACCTGTTTCATGTTTCCACAGACATTCATTTGCGTTTTGTCGTTCGTCGCACTATTGTGCTGAAAGCGGTCAACATGACAACCCGAATTTGCCCGAGAACCCGACCCGCACGTCTTTATGCACACGCTACGGTCGTTAACATGACTCGACCTGCGGACTCTGCATGACGCCCTGCCCATGGTGCGGGCGCATGCCTAAACGACAGCGACCTGACTCGACTCGATTCTGCACTTGTTCCTCTACTGCGGTTTGCCTCGCCTTCGACCTCTGTCACTTTCGCCTTTGTTGTGTGGAAAGCTCCTTGAACCTTGGTTGAATGCTTAAATTATTGAATGACTTTTCCATCACACGCCTCCATGTTTTATAAGTGTTTCACCATACGCATTCCTTCACGGTTGGGGCTCATCCCATATTAAGCTGACCCTCACATATTTCCGCAAATGCTATGGTTACAGTGTGGCAATAATTTTGTAACATTGGCCTACCACCACGGCTAGCCTATAAACCTTCCAAGCCAACACTTAGCCTCTTCGCATGTCTCCTCGACCATCGCACTTATCATTGCTCGGTCACCAAGTGAACATCGCAAGCTCACCATTTGTGTTGTTCGTTGTTGCGTCTCTTGGTGCGCGCCCATCTACTATGCATAGTAGTTTCTTCATTGCACAACCTTCGTTTTGTCGCATAGTTTCCGAGTCGAATGCCCATCGCATCCAAGCACGTTTGTTGCTCTCGGTCATCATGACTCGTCTCGTGGGCCTTACATACTCCCCCATTTAAAATAAGGTTGTTGTCCTCGCCAACTCCATCCATCGTCATCACATCATATCGTCGCAATATATCCTCACAACATCTCATCGCAACATGTCATCACACAATATCGTCGCAAAGTGTCATTACTCTGACATTTCCAATAATGTCCATGTTGTCCAACTCTGCTATATCATCCAATGCATAAACCACCAAGGTCCATGTCTAAAACATCCATGGGAAACATCCTCCTCATTCCATGATCATCAATCACACTTGTCACAAAATCCACATGTTGCCCCCATCATGGAAAATCAAGCTTGCCCACTAAAGATACATGCCATATCTGTAACATATAGTGTTATCTCATCACCTGTCGTTGATACCATTATGTGAATTCTTGCTTCCAAGATACTCTAACAAAAGTAGATACCACCTGATATAAAATCAGCCATATCCCCCTGCCAAACATCAATATATCTGTAACATCAACACAACTCCATAGCATTGCTAGCCCTCATGATTCGAACAAATCGGGTGATCAATCCAACTATGTGTTCTCCTCATAATAATGTACATCCTCATGCCATTACATCCTCATGCCATCCGTCAGTCGTTTCTCTAGCATCCTGTCACATCATCAACTCAATTAATAGTCCATCCCAATAAGTAATCCATGTTCAGGTCCATGAATTCATCTTCATTCCATATGCAACATAATGTAAATGAGTCATATCCAGGTCCATGAAGTCAACCTCCATTCCATCTGCAATATGTTGTCCATGATGCTAATCCATGTGCTATCTAAGGTTATAATTCCAAGTAGCCACATCCTCCAAGCATCACAAAATGCGTGAGGGACCTTTACCCAAATTCCCCTTTATGAGGGTGGTGCAGTCCTTGTGTTAACACTCCACCAGTTCTACCAAGGCTGAAAAGGAGACTCACAAAGGTAACCACATACCACTTTGACCTAGTAGCTAGCCCTACCAGGCTGAGAGGGCTATCTCATAAGATCACATTCAAGGATTGACTGTGATATGAAGGATATTAGGCTAGATATGAAAAGCTCAGGTATGTTTTGAGTGTTTTAGGGTTTGATGTTGGATCATGGATGAAACCAAGTAGCTAGGTCTAAATATCAAAAGGGTTTACAACTACAAAGATATAAAGGAGAAAGGTAGTAGTGGATCTATGATGGCTTTATGTTTTTGTAGGTATAGTGGAGGGTCTGAAAAATTCGAGGAATTTAATGAGCATGTTTAATCACGAATTCATTAAACTGGAAGCATGAAACACAAAATGACATTCTCATATAAACAGAGCTAAATGAATAGAATTCAGCCTATGAACTGTAAGGAAATCCACTGAAGATACAAGATATGGAAAGATGAACTATATATCATTCATTAAATACTATAACAAAGAAAAGGCATGGTCATAAACTCACTGCACATGAATTCCTAGATAATATCTCCAACTACATTCTTTGATTTCTGAATATAAAAGTGAAAGTACAAGCTACAAGAGTTACAATCCTCTGATGTCCAACCAATCAAATGGTTCTGAAAATGATAGATATAGACCAAAAAAACCTCTCCCCTCTCTCAGGGGTCAAATTGTATCCAAGAAAAACCTAATTCATGCACCTATTCAATGTTTAATACAAACAAGGGAGGTTACCAAACTGGCTTCCTCCTTTTTGTAAACCACTTGAGCTAATTCCTCAAAGATTTTAATATATGATAACACACTTAACTAACTAAAGTTAACCAAAATTACATTTAATTTTTACAATCTACCTTATATCATTTAACTCTCAACTTTTACCACATTAAATTTACAATTTACAAAATTATAGTGTAAATTCTGGAAATTTAGCAAGTTTTTTGCACATGCGCATCGAGCTGTTGGAGGAGGTTTTTGAGTGTCTTCCTAAAGTCCAAATATGAAACTGAGACCTGTTATGGATAGCTTGGAGAGTTTAGTTGACTTTAGCATATTTAAGCATGCAAAATGACCCTTTCTAGGCTGAGATATCTTCATTTTCCCAAGACTTCTCCAAATGTGTAGTGAGGGGTCCAAAACAATGGCGAAAACCTATTTTTAGGGCATTTTTTTGCATTTTTCATGAAATATGTGTAGGAAATTAGAAAACCAAGGAAATGGGTCTGAAGTATAGGTCATAAAATTTCCAAAAATGCTTAGTTTTGGTCATTTGGATGCTCCGAGGAAAAGTGCAGTGAGAGCTCGTTGCACATCTGGGATGACCAAAATTTCCAAAATACTATAAAATTCACAAAATTGCAAAATCTCTTCAAAACTCTCCAAAATTTGTCCAAGCATGCTCCATGAAGTCCTGATTTGATGTGCTATGCTATTAGGGAAGCATCAACAAGTAGATCTAACTTACCCTTCTCCTTTTTGGTTGATTAGGGTTTCCTTCAGTTTTCCTTGCAATTGTTTGACTTTGACATTGAAAATCTTATTCCTTGTGTAGTAGTGGGAAACCATATGCCTTTGCAGCTTATTGTCTCTATTGGATTTTTCAAGGAGTTTTTCTAAGTGAAAATTCACTTTGTCAACCTAAACCTCTCTATTTTCATTGATTTCCATGGTTATCCTTTCTTCAAAAGTCAACTCTTCATCTGGTGGATTTTGTTCTCTTTCTTTTTGAAGTTCCCTCCGGAGGCCCATAGTCCTTGGCCTTTTCCTTGTCACCTATTCCTCATTCTCATATTAATCTTCATTTTCAACCACTTCTTTTCCCTTCACATATTTCATACTAGTTTTAAATTGATCCTTCTCTGAAAGTAGTTGCTTTACCTTCAGCTAATTGTTTTCCTACTCCAAGAATGAACTTATGAAATTAGCCCTTTCCAAATTGTCCTTTAGCTTATTTATCTCAATATGTTTTTCTTTAATGACCTACTCTAGGGTTTCATGTTATTCATTGGCCTCCAAGTCCACTATTTCAATGTCATTATGGTTGAGTTCCTCATCATGTAAATATGCCTCTTGTTGTAATGGTGTTTCTTGTTTTGCTGATGCAGGCTTGCCCCCTTCCTCAATTTGAGGAGAAAACACAAGCCTCCTTCCTCTTGCATAGGTTTTGGTCACTTCTACTTTGGTTTTCTTTGTAATTGATTCCTTTGGTGATTGAGCTTCCAACCTATTTGA
Organism: Pinus albicaulis; assembly: GCA_034641835.2. NCBI lineage: Eukaryota > Viridiplantae > Streptophyta > Pinopsida > Pinales > Pinaceae > Pinus > Pinus albicaulis. Next base: position 162,141,782 of record CM076583.1, on the reverse strand, counting down.
TGAAACCACCTCTTGCGTTGTAGGGGACATGGTTTTCTGCTGGCTAGGTGAACTAAAAGTAGACATGAGAAAGGCTGCCTCAATGAAAGTATCCCATGTCATGTTATTTTCTTCTAACTAATGGAGAACCATAACCTTTATCAAACTATGATGAAAAAGGCTAGGGTGATTTTCTTTGCCTTTCACCTGCACCTTTTCAAATGTTTCACCTATGCTCCTATACAAGAAATTACACAAATTGAGAGATTTAGCATCTCTAAAGTGCATGAGCAGTGTTATGTGATATTGGATGAGTCTTGAGAACCTTCCTTCACATGTGAAATATTTTATGTTTACTCTCATCAATGGAGCATACTTCTCAAGTAAGTATCTAAGTGGAAAAAAAAGTGAAGGATCATTTTTGTAATGTGATTTTAGGTAGGGTTTGTACTCCTCAATGTCCAAATCCATACCCTTGAACCAATTATATCCATTATTAGGTGTGCCTATGGCTTGAGAGATGGCATCCAATGAAACTATAAAGTCTACCCCTGCTAAGGTAACTTTGTCTCTTTTCAATGCAGTGGAAAAAAATCGAGTGTTTTGTTCATGATAGCCAACCTCTTGGATCTTCTAGAAAAACTCCAGACAATTCACATCTTCAAAAAATTTCTTGATGAAGGAAGAAGAAATTATTTCTTTGACACTTGAAGGTTCAAACCTCAAAACCTTGCCTCCATTTTTATATTTTTTCCTTTTGGAAGGTGAGGCGTCAATCTCCATAATGAAACCTAGGTGATAGGAGGGAAAAACAGAGGATTTAAGGCAATGGGTATATGAAGCTTTGATGAAGTGTATTTGAAGGTATATGAAGAATATTTCCAGGGTTTTACCTTAACAAATGAAATATGGTGCCTAGGAGACTTAAAAAGCAATAAAAACCCTAGAGAAGGTATTAACTTGAATCTTAGGAAAATTTGGTGCAAGGGTTGAGATGAATATTGTTACTTCATTTAAGCTTGTAGAACCTTCTTTTAAGAGAATAAAACCCTTGGATATGGCTATCCTTAATTCAAACAAAATATGGATGTTTTTCCCAGATGCATAGCACAGTATTCATGTGTGCAGCGCCTTGTCTAGATGTGCAGCAAAATGTGAAAATTGCCCTGGAGAGGTAAAAATTCGATTTGTCTTGGAAATGGGAAAGGGGAGCTCGATGGAAGGATGATATATGAGTGAAAATAAATTTCTCTTTTGCATTTTTTCCTTTTATAAGTTGAGTTGACCTCTTTTGAGTGAGGATGGCACCCACTTGTCCTTTTCCAAGAATGACTTGCATTTTTTAACCTTGTAGCTTTGGAACTTTGTAGCTTTTGGAACCTTGTATCTTTTGAAAACTTCAATTGAAGCTTTAGAATTTGAAACTTATTAAATGATATGAAACATAAATCACATTTTGAAAACAAACTTTATTGAAAAAATCTACCTATTACCACTACTTCTTTGCCGGATTTATGCATGGAATTGCAGATTTTGGTTGATTGAAACCCTAATGACCTAATGGAGACACTAAAATGAATTAAATCATGATGATGTTGATTGAAGTGATGATGATGATATTTTATATGATGGTACACTCATTTGAGTGACGACAAGGACCGACATGTAAAATTTTTTGGAAGGAGTTGAAATAGCCCTAGACACACTAACCAGTGACCAAATTTTTATTTGAAAACCTAATGAAATGACAAAAATTTAGCTTTGAGAACCTAAAAAGACATGGTAAGAGCATATTTGATCACTGGTGACAGGCTGAACAGACTGACACTAACATTGCCTCCAGTTGGGGATGGAAATTCCTTGGAGGTGTCAAGAACACCATAGACCAAGTAGCCTTACCATTGGACATGGAGTCAAAATCAAAATATGAGACTAAATAATGAAAACTTACTCAAAACTGAACTGACTTGACTTTTACTGAACTTAGAAATCATTAGCAAATTAAGGGAGCTTTATGTCCTTCACTTCGGGCTCGAAGCTCCGATGATCCTCTCCTTCACACTTTGGAAAAAAAATTAAACTGATATGTACAATGAAATTAAGAAACTTCATAAATTTTCTCAGAAAAGGTAGTGCTTGAGAAGCCTACCATTGACTGGTCCTCCTATGCAATCTTCTCCATTCATTTCCTCCAATAGATAAGCATGTTGTCCCCTTGAAGCTGAAATTTTGTATGGTCCTTTCCATATGTTCTCAAATTTACCGTGCTTCCCTTTCTCTTCGTTTCTAGCATCCCAACAGAGGACCACATCACCAATTTTTAAATCATCCACCTTTGTCTTGCATTCATATACCTTCTTAATTCTTTCTTGAAGCTTAGAGGTGTTTTGAAACACCTCATCCCTGGTTTGCTGGAGATGAATCATCTAATTGATCCGGCACTACACATCATTCATTTCACTACCAGCTTCCTGTAATATTTTTCATAACTAGGACAACAAGTGATGTAGGGAAAACCGTGTCAACTAAATATTTTGAATATAATGTATTTCCTCCCTTTCAATGTCCTTGTGCGAGGTTACTTTTTCTCTCGCTTCAGTTTTGATGCTCCACATAGAGTTTCTTTGCTTCCTCTTATTTACCTGTTAGTGGGGTCTAATAGGAACTGGTTTAATATCCCGAATGCATTTCTACTTGAATTTTCCTTGAAATATGTCCCCATCAGATCAGGGAAGCAGAGGGAGCCTCAAATTTTAGATGAGTCACTGGAAAAATTGAAATCTCATGCTAGAATCAAGGCTTCTAGATCTAGAAAGCCACTTGTTTTGCCCAGGTCTAGAATATGTTCTTGTTTGAGTAGGGTGCATAAATGTTGATAATTTGAAGATGAAATTTGTACCTCTTCGAGCCCCTGTGATCAGTAAACCCATAAGTGAGCTGAAAGCCTTAAATTTATAAATATTTGGATTCCACATTGCAACCATGCATGTGGATAATCCAGATGTACTGATTGCACATATATTCCAAGTTAGGTAGACCTGAAATAGATATATGTGTGCCTTTTCCTTGCAAGTCATTATTTCTTGGAGAAGAACTACTTCTGGGTTGTGAATCCCAATTAGGCTTTTTAGGGATCTTCTTTTATGGGTAGATCCCAAACCCCATAATAGGCATTGAGGATGGTCAAATTCAGGGGGCTCTGCTTTAAGGACCGGAGATATGGGGGTTTTTTTATCAATTTTTCAACCCTATTGTATGATGTGGAGTTGGATGGAGTCGAGCTAAGAGGGGACTCTTGGAAATGCTTCAGGAGATTGGATGGGGCTATATTGATGTAGATGGGGATTTTTTTGAGTTTCTTCCCTCTTTCCTACGGGATGGTCACATTTTTATGTGCAGTAGGGCGAGGATCATTCATATCAAAAAACAATTTTTTGATAGTCAAAGACTCCAGAGTAATTTGAGTTTCGCGGGCTAGTGTCTCCAGCTCCATTTCTTCTGAAAATGGGGAGAATGTTCACCCAAAAAAATCATTAATAAGGGAGGAAAAGAATGGGTCATCACTTGAAAGGGGAGCTACATGTCATATCATGGAAGTCCAGTGATTCATATCTCATGGCTTTATTATTGAATCACTATCGCCTTTTTGGTCGCATTATTTGATGAATGGGTTTCAAGGAATAAATCGTTAGGAAATAAAAACAAAGTTTACATATCTCTTAAATATATCAAATCCATTTAATTTTGTGGATGAAGAGATTTGGCGAATCTGAATGATATAATGAAGTTAAGTGTTTTATTTTGAATTATATATGCCTTTGACTTAAAATTAATTTAATATTTAAAAATAAAAAATTAACCAAATAAAGTGTAAAAAAATAAATAATATTTAGAAATAGAAATGAAATTCAAATTCATCTAAGATGAATCTATTTTGATATTTAAAAATAAAAAAATTAACAAAACAACTTTAAAAACAAATAACATTTAAAAATAGAAATGAAATTCAACTTGATGTATGTGTTGGGTATTGTTCTAATTGAGATTTACATTTATAAATTTGAAAGTTGGTACCCATAAAGCATCGTTCTCCACTGATTTTTAGTTGAAACTTGTAAATAGAAATCATCAACATCTTAACATTTAGAAATAGAAATAGGCATCCCATTGGTCAAAATCCATATTATGCAAAACCAAATCAAAATTTGCCAAATTTTCCAATAGTGAGAAGAAATATGAAAAAGCCAATAACATTTTGAGGTAGAAAACAACATCACATTTGAGCATGGGCTACACATTGGTCTTCACCATTTGATTTTTGAGCTGCGCATTGCTATTCACCTTTCTATTTTTGAGCATTCACATCGGTGAGAGGGAAAATATCAGGGTGGAATTTAGCGAAAAGCATTAGGCGATTGTCTTTCAGTACTTCACCGAGGCTCTGTAATAAAAGCATGATCTTTGCAAGTCTGAGTGCCAATTCAGACCATCGAATAATTTGATGTGGATCGCATTACTCTATTGAAAGCTGTAGGACTTTTTTTTTTAAATATTACTTTTGAGAATTATGTACAGTGTAGTTTAATTATTACATGTTTTTTTAAAACATATTTTCTATGTGTGAGTGAAGGCTTTCATGCTTTGAATTCATATATTACATTGTTGCTTCTGAGAAAGGTTGTGGCATGTGTGAAATGCTTAAAATTTTGGGTGGATGTTTCACACATCATTAAGGATAAAATGTCTATTAGGGACATCAGATTTTTCATACATCCCAGGTTCTCCTAAGTTTGATGTTGTGTATCAGAAATATTTTTTGAGGTATGCTATTGAAATGTTCAAGGATAGGTCTATTCCTAACATCCAGAAAGTTGCACATCAGCCTACAATACATGTCTAGGTATCTGTAGATCGAGTAGGAAGTTGTAAAAAGACTTCATTAGCGAGAGGTCAAAATATTTTAGCAGAATCTATGTTGGAATGGTTCTAATCATTTTTTAATGTAACAGTTTTTTCTAAAAACTACTAGATATCTTATAATAGGGTTAAAATGCTTTGGACTGCTAAATCTGATCTCTCTCATCTACAAAATTTGAATATTTTAAACCATCTAAATATTTCAAAAAATAAATTGTAAGCACTAAATTTATTTATTCATTGAATAAGAAAAATCCATCATCTCACAACGATTTTAATCACTTAATTCTGAAATAGGACTGCTCCTATATGTACTGCCAGATATAAAGAATCAAATTATGATGGATAAAAAATTTAAAAACTTGAGCAAACCTCCCAACGGGAAAATGTGTAATTCTATTACCCGCTGAGCATCCTGAGTCCAGGAATAAAACAAAGCATTACTGAAAAATTCCAAATAGTAATACATTGACATAATAATAATGGCTAGCCAGCGCCTCGACGTGAAGGCAGTGGGGGCCTAGAAGTTTCCTTTTAGCCTTCAAAATTGTCTACGCTACCATAACACAACTATTGATTTCTGAGTGACATCACTGGTTTGGTGTCATCCACTATTGGAATATGTCGTTCCTACTTCTCTGTGGTGTTGACTCTCTATGTAAGGAGTTTGTTCTTATATCATAGGAGGTAGCTAGATCTAAATATAACTAGTTTGGTGTGTATTTGAGATATTCTCTCAACCACCTTATTGTGTGTCCAAGATAGTTTTCCTATCTTGAGACAATTCTTTATGTATATATGTGTAATCTCTTTGATTAATATAATATAGTGTGCATATTGTGATGTTATCTTGGTATCAGAGCTCATACGGGCCTGGACCTCGGCCCCTCCTGGGCTGAGGGAAACGAGGGAAATAAGAGAATATATTTTGATTGTTTTAGTTTTTTTTGTTTATCCATTTGTTTTGGTGGAGGTGTATTGGAGCAGCAGTGCTCCTGCTGGCACCCATTGTTTGACCTAGCATGAGGCCGGAATTCGGCCAAAAAGGTGACCTGGATTAGTGGCTCTCACCTTTGCAACTCAGGAGAAAAGATATCGAGGTGTCGAAGAGCAGGAGCTCCTGGCTAAAAGCCTGCATTGAGATCACGTGCTATCACGTGGAGGTGTAAGCGTGGTTTCTGGTAACAAGCCCATGCTGCTGTCATTGATTCACATTTATATTGGGTGAGAAGAGAAAATTTTCTCTCTTATTCTTCTTCGACAACAGCTAACTGCTACCTGCAGACAAGATGGGCCAATTCAATGCAATTATGTTCTTGGTTTTTGCCTTTGGATTGATGATCTTAGCCTCTATGGCAAAGGTTCCCATTGTAGCAACACCCACGCAGTTGCCGACCAAATCTCCCGAAGAAGCTCCACTGGCCTCTACCCCTTCTCAAAATTTCATGAGAACGACCATTCCTTATGTGAAATTAAAGCCGTATTATTTCGACGAATGGATTGTCAAAGGCCTGCATCATCAGCGTTGCATACTTGGGGTGGATGCTAGATGTGGGGAACAACCTACATTATGGCTCCCATGCTGGGATGCTTTGTTTCTCTCCCCGATGCGGGAGGCTTTCCTGCAGAGTTCTTAATCGCTTACCATGGTTTATGATACCATAAATGTTGTCTTTCTTTATAGACGGTGGATCCGTTAGAGTACAGTTCTGCGTACATTTTTTCCCCGACCATTAATGTTTCTGTGTAGGCTTTTTCTATGATGGTAAAGGTTAGCTATAGCCATTTCCCTCCACATAATTGAACTCAAGAGCCTAGTACTGAAGCTCTCGGCTGATGCATCCACACTAAGCGCAAGAAGCAGCAGATGAATGGGTCTTGTGGTACAGCTGGAAGACTCGCATATGCTGAGAGTCCAGACGACGAGAGATGAGATGGTGTACTCGGGGATCAAAATGGAGTCGACGAGTTTGGTGTCAATTTATTTGGCACATTGAACATCATTTTAGGTGTGGTTGAAGAATTATGGTGAGGCTCTTTCAGCCAATTCGTGTTCTCGTACAGTTTCTTGACGCTTGATTTCTATGCTATTAATGTTAAGGTTTTTTTGGATGCTGCAAGTTACATAGAATTATTGTGTATATTAATATGTCATTTTTGAGTATATTAATATGCCATGTAATGGTAATTTTGGTTGTCATTAAAGTGACACTGGTCTGACCATCTATTGTCACAATTATGAGTGTATGTTGGAAATGGTCACTCTAACAATACATAAATTTGTAGGAAAATTATTAACTACCAGAGATATTGATGACATGACACTAAAGATGGCAGCATTAGAGATTTGAGGATCATGGACAATTGAGTTTGTGTGTGCCCAGTGTGATAAGGGAAGTAGATTGTGATGGAAAAGGGCAAGTTGAAACAAAGTGCCTGAATTTTTTTTGCTTATGTAGCAAGCAGATAGAAATTCAGTTGATTGTTTGAAAGTTGTTAAGCAATTGCAAATCTACATGTTCAATTGCGAGGATATTAGCTCAACAGTGGGTCTTCTTTGTTGCAGCTTGGCAGCGAGCATGAGGAGGCATGCTTGGAAGAAATTACCCATCCTTAATATTGTGAACAGGGGAAGTGGTGTACACTGCGATGCAGGGGAATTGGATGCTGAAACGAGAAATTTGTGTGTAAAATCGTCAAATTTTATGCATGTTGACAGTGAATTTGTGGGCAACGTAGGATCGAACAGTGGAGTCCTGGATTCTTGTTTTGAGAAGGAAAACTTGTTATTGTTTCTCTTCGTATGACTATGAGTGCCTACGTCTGGATCATCCATGTTGGAATGCACTGTATTGAGACCAATTGAAAAGTCGTCGATCCATTTCTTTATCAACAGACCCCTCTGAGGTATCATTGGAGAAGAATGGTTGCTGTTATGTTCAGGAAATAGTCATATTTGGGCAGAGATAGAGAATTCTGATGTTCTTGTTAATCTGAAAAGTTTATGTTTTTTATTTTGTTTCTTGGAATCATATTTAAAATTATTGAGCCTTATTGAGCCTAGCTAACTCAATGTAGGTAAAATTAATTTGTTAGGATTCATGACTCTAACAAATGATAGGTTAAGCATGGAGTTCCAAGAATTTATTTGGCAAAGGAAAAAATGCCCAAGATATGAACAATGAAAAGATGAGGTGAAGGAGCAGCAACATCGATTATGATGGAAAACTAAGTTGGAAGTTTTTTTTTGTGCGAGTTTTTTGCGAGTTTCTTGGAATAGACTTTTGATGATGAGTCACACAGTTGAATGGTAAGCAAGTCTAGGATGCTTTTGCAGTGGTCTTTGTATGTACCTGGTAACTCCAAGAGTTGGAGTGTGTAATTTAAGCCTTGTAAAGGCATATGTATCCCTGTGAAATTTGTGGTTATCGAAAAACCACTTTGTAATTACAGGTTTGTGGTCAGCCAGAAACCACTTTTTTTCCACTTTGAAGTGATGGTGTGTAGTGATCCGGAAACCACATGCGAGCCCTAGTGGCTACAGAGCCTTCACGACTACAGATCGTTTGTGGCTATGGTACCCCGGGTGCATAGAGGAGCCTTTGTGCTCACAACAAAGTAGGTGGTCTGTAGAAACACCTTACTCACAAGAGAAACTTAGTTTCTCATAGGTCTCAGTTTACTGAGCACATTTTGGGAGGCGGTGGGGGATTTGCAGATACAATTACATGTATGCAGTGGTAATGGTTGACATAACCATGTATGCGAAAGACATCATATGAGACTAGAGGTTGGTACCCATGCATTCCGGTGGATGATTGCTCATTTATATGGACAACGACATATCCTTTTGTTGGTTCTGCACATGGGATTTGCCCGTTTGTGGAGGATATGAGTCATAGACACATCTTTTGTTGGTTCTGCACATGGGATTTTCCCGTTTTTGGTGGATCTGAGTCGCAAACACATCTTTTGTTATGATTGACCACAACTAGATTTTGTGAATTACTATCGAGACAAGTAGTCATTAAGGGGGTGCGTTGGAATATGTAATTCCTAATTGTATGAGGTATTGACTCTCTATGTAAGGAGTTTGTTCCTATATCATAGGAGGTAGTTAAATATAAATATTCCTAGTTTGGTATGTGGTTGAGATATTCTCCCAACCATCAGTATGCTAGGCTAGGAAGGTTGGAGAAGGAAATTAAGTCCATGCAGTAGGTTGAAGTTGAATTACCAGGTTCCAGTGCCAAAGATACAACACTAGTGGAATCTGAGGAAGATTAAGGTTTTCATGATTAAATGTTTTTACTTTATTTTTAGCGGCTAGTACTCTTTCAGTATATGTTGTTATCTCCAGACTTAGATATTAAGTACCATCAGATATAGTATAGATTATTAAGACTTTTTATGTTTTGGTTGACATACCCTGAACTCCGATGGCCGAAATACCTGGTTTCCTATGAGCAGGTTGAGGTCTATCTTTGTATATTTTTTGCCCGACTTTTATTAATAGAAAATGGAAGGAACTACCTAAGCTTACAAAAAAAAAAAAAAAAAAAATTAATAAAATAAGAGATGAAATTTTGAAGGCAAAAAATGAAATACTAGAATTTCAAGTGTGGGTACTTGTTGAATGCCGAATTAGATCACCAAAAAAATGAAAATAGATGAAAAAACATGTTTTCACGTTTTTTTCATGTATTTTCATTTGAGTGAGTACTCATCTAATTCTGCATCCAACTAGTGTGGATACTTAACTTTAAGGAGATAAATAGAAAATACAATAAAGGCTCTTCTTGTATGCAAAAGCTATGCTTCATTCACCACCATGGTACTAGTAAATGCCATGTTAAACCCATTACTCATACATGTTGGAGCCATATATGCACTTTTAAACAAATTCTTAAAAAAAAAATCCATATATTCATTTTAATTTCAAAATAAAAAAATATCTATATATTTTTTTTTAATTTCAAAATATGTAAACTTTTTATAAAAATTTCTTTAAAAACTATAAAGATAAAACTTCATAATCGTTATTTTTGTGGAAATATAAACGTGAAGGTTTAAAATAGCCATCTTAGTTTTGAAATATGCTATGTAATTAATTAAAAAAGATATCTTCATGGCTTTGTCTATATGGAGAAAGGCACATTTGCTAAAATCTATTTAGTTATTTTTTTCCCTTAAAAATTTGATAGTAGGAGTCTTTGAACTTTGTTTTTATGGTGGAAATAGAGTTATCGCCATAAAACACCTTTACACACATTTTTAGACACTCAAAATTTTGAACTTGATAATTATAATGAAGATTTCCAAATATTTTCAATTTTTTTTACTAACATCTTGCATGAATTTCTCTGTTTTTAAAAGCAAATTTACAAGGTCTTTAGACTACACTTATCTGTATGGAAAGAAATGGAAAGAAATGCTTACTTCATGTCTACGGAAAAATATTAATGTACAAAATCTCTGTCCTTTCCCTGCAGATTTTTAAAATTCAATTAGAATTAATATTCATGACTCTTCCTTTACATCACTTATTTCTCAATAGCGTTAAAGTCTTCGCGTTACTGTACTGAAAGAAGCACTAAAAAAAGTAAAATCCTCGCTGAAAAAGTAAAATCCGTTCGGGCTGAGAAGGAACAGAATCATGCATCACTATAAATTCCAAACAGAAATACATTGACATGGTAATGACAGCTACCCAGCTCGCCGTGAAGGCAGTGGGGGCCTAGAAGTTGCCTTTTGGCCTTCAAAACTGGGTACACTTATACCATAACACAAATATTGATTTCTCAGTGACATCACTGGTTTGGAGTCATCCACAGCCTGTACTACTGCACCACTGCATGAATTGCGCTTTACATGAAGCCATCCTTTCACTTTTACTTTTGAGATGCTCATCAGAACTGAGGGGCTACGCATTGGTGATGGACTTGCAAAAGTCGTGGAATTCGATGGGGACGGGGAAAACACAGAGTAGTCATCACCTGTAACTGAAGTAGCTGAGAAATAGTGCTCCATTAATGTAGACGAAGGTGGCTTAGTATGCCCACTTCTCTGGCTGAATCCTGCAACTTCTTCCACATACGCTTTTACATTATTTTCTTTACTGCTTGCGTCTTCAATGTGCGATCTATGAGCTGCCTTGGTCTTCAGCCCATAAAACAGTTCTGAGAGTGTTCCATGGCGGTGCTTTGCTGAATAATTATTCGTTTGGTTTCCTGGCATGTTTTTCGAGTTTGCGAATCCGAAAGTTTTAGTATCTGAAAATTCTTCTATGATTTCATGACACTGTTCAGTGCAGATTTCATCATCCTCTTTGTGCGCCCATAATCTTATGATCTCCGTTTGTTCTGCAGCTTTTCTGAATAATTGAGAAGCAGCAGGAGAGTGAGGGTCGATCATTGGTCTTCCACCTGCTTCAGCCAGGGCTTCAAGCAACGACTCCGGTGTCAGACCAGAGGCCACGGTTGCCTTCACCATGTCATAAGGGGTCATACCATTTTTGTCACAAATATTGATATCCAGCCCTGCTGCACACAACAATATCTTCACAAGCTTTTCATCACTTCTCAGCTTCCCTGAAATTACAGCGATATGCAGTGCAGTCCTTCCATCCCTGTTCTTGCAATTCACAATGGCTTGCAAATTTAGGGTTTTATCTGAAACCAAGTTCTTAATGACTTCCATATGTCTGTCAGGACTTCTGAAACCTGACGCTTTGAATCCCCCAACGGCCAAGTGCAGAACGGTGTTCCCATCATTGTTGATTGTAAGAAACAGAGGTGGCAAACGACGTAGAATCTCGTTTATAACACCCCAGTGACCATTATATGCTGCTACATGTAGCGCCGCATTTCCATTGTCATCTTGAAAAGTGATAGCACTTGGAGCTGCGGATAGAACCTCCTTCACCGCCTGCACCAGGAAAGAATTAATGGTACTTGTCATGAATTCGAACCGAGAAGCTCTAATTTGAAAAAAAAACTCATATTTATAATTTTAATGTTTTTTAACCCAGATTGTGTAAGATAGAAAAATATATAATTAAGAGAAATAAAAGATTAAATATTTAACTTTACTGGGAGGGTTTAAAAAAAACTGAGTTGTCTACTGAGGTGGAGCGGTGTTTGAATTATGTTGTCTTTTTAATAATGGAAATAGATTTAATATTATCAAAAAAAAATTTAAAACATTTAAAATATTAAAATTGGATAATCATAATAATTTAGATTTACAAAAATCACTGTTAAATTTTTTTGAAATTTTACCAAAATTTCTATAAGAAAGAAATCTAATAATCTAATTAGACTACTACCGAAAAAAAATGATGCAAGAAGTGTAAAGTGAAATCTAATTAGTCAGTTAAGAATGATAAGTATTTATGAATGAAACCAATAATTACATCTTCGACTTCCACCTCTGAAACAGTCATAATGTAATGTAAATTAATTTTACCATAAACTAACTGCTACTAGCCCTCTGACATTTTATGGTATTAATGAATTTTAATACCGATCCAAGAATTTATTGTGAACTCAGATTTTATGGAATAAATGAATTTTAATAACTCCGCGGAGAATTCATGGAAACAAACAGATATTGATAGCTTCACCTCTATCCAAGCAATTGCTGCAATCAATTGCAGCAATCAACTGTATTTATGATTAAATTTTATCAATGCTTATAAAAGCTATGCAAATTTATGGCATAGTCTTTTTTTAATTATAATAAAAAAAAATAATGTTGAATAGTTAAGAATGTATTCACTCATTATAATAATTATATTATAAATTTATTAAAAAAATTAGAGCAGTTTATGTAGGTTATAAATTTGTTGAAAATAGTGGAAATTTTGGCATGATTTTTGGGAAAATCTGTTATAAATTTTGGGAATTTTGAGTTACAACTATCAAATTTCAAGATTTTGGATGCCTAATAATGTTGAATCTATTTCCACCATAAAAAACAATTCAAACACTTCAATAATCAAAATTTTGAAAAAAATAACCAGATTCCATCCAAAATTAACTTTCCAACTAAATTTGTAACCTCCATATAATTAAAAATATACTAACTCTGAACATTTTATCTGAAACATTTTTCTCTCAAACATTTCAGCATATAAAAAGCATTATATGCTGCTCTAGTTTTGTTTTTCTATTTATTTAATAAATATATTATAATGTTACATCTTAGAGATATTATAATATATTAGGCCCACCCTAACTGAATGATACATTTGCTCGAGATTTGCATACATATTAGCATAAATTATTTTTATTTTAATTGTAAATTTTAATAAATTTAATAATAAGAGAGGTCAAATATTTATCACTTTTTTTCTTCATAAATTTCCAAAATAATACAAAATCTATCATCCAATTATACTAATAATACATTAATTTAAAGCAACAAATTTCATCCTAATTTAACACATCGGCGATAACTATTAATTAACCTTAATAGGATGAAACTGTTGGCTATAGTCACGACCTGTTATTAGATGCGCTCCTTCCTAACACTTCATATTACCAACATATTTCTATCATAATTTCAATGGTAAATGTTTTGATATTTGCCAGAGATTATTATAAATCATGAAATCCTATCTAAATGGCGTTACTATATCACTCTGATAGATTTGAATAAATAAAATGACAGAGCAAAGAAAACAGAATGGCGGGGCACCTGAACATGGCCTCTGCTAGCAGCAGAATGTAAAGCAGTTCCACCTCGGCTATTTTTGCACCAAATCACAACATTCAGGCGGTGATGACTAGACTGCCTTATCAGTTCTCTCAAAATCTCAGTGCTCCCTCCTGTGGCTGCAGCATGAAGAGCTTTGCTCATAACTTCAAAGGGAACATCTATACCCATTCCCCTGCAATACTCAATATCATTATTATTATTATTATTATTCGATCTCAAAGGCTGCGCATCAAGATAATCACAAATAGCTGAGCCGAGGATTTCTCTGAAAATTTCGGAGCTATTAGCTCTGGCAGCTGCATACAGCATGTCTCTCAGCCCAAACTCCCCCGTCACCAAAAACCAGTTGGGGCTTTATCTTCAACAGTCTCTGGACGATTTTCATATCGCCTGCCGCAGCGGCAGTATAGAGAGCCCAAGGACCATAGCCGGAATCGATGAGAGAGTTAGAGTTTAGATTCCATTCGTGAAGAATTAGCTCCCTGACGATGAGTCCACGACCCTTGGCTGCATCCGCGAAACGGCAATCGTCATCCCACAAATCTTCGAGGCGGCGGATTCGCGTGAGAGATGCGAAATCTTTAATCAGAGAGGCGTTTAGTTTCAGCAATTCGATGGCAGATTCGACGAATCCATTGGACGCAGCCCAATCCAACGGTGTTGCGAACCAGCATTGGTAGCCGTTGCATTCTTCCCATCTCAGAGGAATCCTCGTTCCACCTCTGGTTTCCATGGAGTATTGTCGGTGCAACGAAAACGGCAAACAACTGTACAATTAATATGTCAATTTGCTTGCAGCCGGCGTGCCATTCACGTCGTCGCCATTACTGAGTTTGACCCTACCAGAAACCTCACCCTGCGACTCGAGTAAATGGGCCTGCGACATTAATCCACCGATCGCGGGCCATTGATTTTTTCTGAGTTACGATGAGATCAAAGTCAACAAGAAGCTTAAATGACTTTGATGTGTGAACCTGTGAATGCAGCCCTTCACCATCTAAGGAGGAAATGATATCTGTTGGTAAACTGTTTAGAAATTTCTCATCCCGACTCCTTAGGCGACGACGCCACGTGTCAGAGCTAATTTTTCTGGTTAATTTACTGCCATATGTTTTGCAACCTATTTACACATGGCGGATTCGGTCAAAGTTGATTTATTGTTATTATTAATTTCGTTAATAAAAAATTGAGCGCAGTTAGCTATGGTCCACGTATGTGGCTATGTTTGAATTCCAGAGGGAAGTTGTTCTTCGCATTTACATTTGTGAAATATTCTTATGATATGTTCTAGGATGGATAATTTGTTAATTTTAAATTTAAAGTTTGATTTTGGAAAGATATAATCGAAAAAGCAGATTGGGAAATTAAGTTTATAGAACAAGAAATAAAGGATATTTCGATTACTCATAAGTGATGCCACATGGTGTATAACACAACAAGAAAAAGGGATATTCTATCACACTCATATATACATATAATATAGAAGTGATGCAAACATGGCGTATAATTTTTGTACAAATGATATTATAATATATTTTTTTAATTAATTAATTATCAATTAATTTATGCAATCATTTAAGCTTTGGTTTTGGTGGTCTTAATACTCAAATTTATATTATTTGAGATTTTCTCTTTTGTACGTTTTTGTGGTGGTGGGTAGAGAGTGTTATAACTTTTCATATTAGTTTTTATATTTAAATTTATATTATTTGAGACTTTTACTTGGCAGACTTTCATGGTGGCTGGTTGAGAGCGTCATAAGTTCTTTTAAAGATAATGGGTCTCTTATCTATAGTGTTATTAATGTTTCTCCTTGATCTATGATGGCACTACCTTAGTATGCAAGAAAATGGATGGTGGATGAATTGACTCTTGGATACATACCTTGTTTATTTATCTCAATCTGCAAACAAACATGTCCAATCAAAAGAAGTTGCAACATGAAATTACGCATCTAAAAGGCATAGCATTGGATGATGGCAAGACATCCTACAATGCTCAATGATATATATCGAATTGGGTGAAGGTTCTCTTGCTAGTTAAATTGAAGACCATAATAAATTTTGGGAGTTCCCTATCTTTACTTCACAATCTCCTTAAGTACCTAATCCACTATGGTTTCCCCCTCCTAGCCCTAAAATCTCTATGACCTTAGCTTTACCTTTTCATCCCCCATCCTTACCTCACTACCACTAATATTACACTTGACATTAATTTGAGTCACCTACCTCTCAAGATTATAGGGATTTATAGTGTCAAATTCTCTAACAACTCAATGCTTACCTATCTCATTTGAGTCACCTACTCTCAAGATTATAGGGATTTATAGTGTCAAATTCCCTCATAACTCAATGATTACCTATCTGTAGCACAGTCACCCCGTCTCGAAGAGTAACTGAAGTCTCTAATTCCGGTACCCCTAATGAGCATTTGGTTAAACTCATGACTCACCATTATAGTTTAGAATATTAGTGTGTAACTGAAGTCTCTAATTCCCATACCCCTAATGAGCATTTGTTTAAACTCATGACTCACCATTATAGTTTAGAATATTAGTGTTATATTTGATATATTAATCTTAGTGTTTATAGTATTGATGCTAGGGTTAAATATTAATTCCTTTGATTTAATATTAATATCTTGAACTTAATATCAATCCTTTGATTGTTTATAATATTAATATTTTAGACATAATATTAATAATCCCTTGGGTATAAAATATTAATTATTTGAGTTTATTGATGAGTTAGATTTATAATATTAAACCCCAAAATTTATCAGATAAATCCCTCAGATTATATATATATATATATATATAATAAAAAAAATTCAATTTACTCAACCCATATATATATATATATATATTTATTGACCATTATAGTAATAAATGTATAATAATTATTTATCATAACATAACCTTGAGACATAAATAATTATTATTATGCTGCATGTTTAATATAGTTTGAAATCTAACTATTAATATAATATTATATAATAACATGATATTTTATTAATATATAATATAAGAATTATACTTGGTATACCATTGTGATTGTAATTTCAAAACAAACTTATTTTTCAAATTTGACGGTTTTCACACTTACTTGAACACTTCCTCATAGTTTCAACAATGGATTTTGACCTTTTACAAAAATTTAGCTTGTGGCCAACCATTAGGGGAATTTTGAGGTCTAAAATGGGCCTCCTAAGGAAATTATAAAATAATAGTGGAAAAAATCAAATAAGATTTGATGACATCATCAAATTTTAGAGGGAAAAATGAAAAAACTACTTTTTCAACTCATATTTTCACCTTATCTCTTACTCAAATTTTCGGAAGCGGGAGTACTATTGGATGCGAATCTAATTCGCCCCCGCAAGGAGTACCCATACTATACTGACAGATTACACGAAAATGAGAAATACATAAAAAATGTAATTCCTTACTTTTTCGTGTACTAGAGTTCATCGAAAGTATGCAATATGGGTACTCCTTGGATGAGGAATTAAATTTTGCATCCAACGATTACTCCCACTCGAAATTTGAGTAAAAATTTTGGGAGATAAGTTTAAAATACGAGTTGAAAAAGTAGTTTTATTATTTTATTATTTTTTAATATTTTTACCCTTTTATTTAAAAAATGGTAAATCATTCCCCATGGTTGACATCATCATCTTGAATCCTATTGGTTGTTATAAAGTTTAATTTTGTTGTACATTTTTCTTAGGAGGCCCATTTTAGACCTCAAAATTCCCCTAATGCAAACTCTATCTCTAGTTGTTATTATTAATATAATTATTAATAATTAGAAATAGTTAGTCTTTAACTAAATATCCCTAATAATTATTAATGTAATTGAATATATGTTCTATATCAACCACATTGGTGTGTGTGTGTATATATATATATATATATATTGAAGAATGGAGTTGTCTTTACTGCGATTTTTTGGAGTTTCAGGTGCCAGAATCCGGTGAAAAAAAGTGAGGTAAAATATTGATTTCTGTTATTTAAATTGGTTTTTTTTATTGTATATATGGATTTAGCACCCTCTTGTCATTTGAAAATCTGATCATGCCTGAGAAAACATTCAGAATTTGTCAAAATTGTCCCTAAGTTAGATAGTGGTGTTTAGGGAGTTTTTCCTTGGCTAAGACATCCTAAGCCAAAAGCCTCTGTCTAGTACCAGTCAGCCTTGAATTAGTTCCTATTCTGCAGGACAAGTCTTGATCCATCCATAGGTCGCACACCACTAAGAGGTCACTTTGTCTTATTTTAGAAAAAGTTCAACAAAGATCTAAATTAGGAAAAGAGAAATTTTGTCGCTATCTGAAGAAATCTGCTTGAATCAGGCATAATCACCATCAAACACCAAAGGAGCTCTCCAATTAGGTTCAAAAGAATTTGTTTTTACATCTTTGTAGGGGTGTAATTAAATAATGATCAATATACAAAGGAGGGCAAAAAGGGCAAGTTCAAGCAGGTTCCCCTTGTTGAAAACATTTGCCATCAATGATCAGATGAAGAGCAGTAAGTAAGAGTTGCAAGTGTACATGTTATAAATCCAAAAGCTTCCTGAAGAACATAGATTACTCATCAAGTCAAAATGAATAACAAGGACTGAGTAATGCTGATCAGCAGTGCTGCATAATCTTCCGAAGAGCATCATCATGTAGGGCATAAGAAGACAATTGCTTCTTATGCTACCTTGAGCCTGGAATGTGAACATTAACCAAAGAAACTTTCAAGGTACCCTGACAACACAGTTAAGGGGAAAAGATAATTCAATGATACCTAGCAGATATAGAGCAGATACAAAGATTTGAAATAGATGTAGACCCTATGTTAAAAATGACCTCCTTTAAAGAGCAGAGGGTTAGAAACATAGTGAAAACCTCCTTCATATAAAAGCAGAGGGTTAGAAGACATATTGTTTTGACCTCCTTCATTAATAAGTAGATGGTCGCACATATTGTTGAGAAACTTCAGTAGCTACTTAGCGCTTTTTCCTCCAAAGATGAAAAGAGGATGCATAGCAGGATTAGAATTGCGTTCAAGAAAGTTTTCTTTTGGAAGGACTAGTTGAGGAATAATGGTGGAACAAATGAAAGTTTATAGGTTGAAGGCCTGTGTTACATCATCAGCAAAGCAGTGACATAATGGTGCTAAAAACCTCTGCTCTTATGTTTATGAAGAATTTCCTTCAAAGTATAATCCTAGGATGGAGTTTTTGACTAAGAACAACCTCATCTAAATGGCCAAGGGAGTAGACCAAGCTTGATTTTAAACTAACTTATGCAACTTAATACAAAGAGAATCCACACAGATGGTTTATGAGGAAGAGCATATTTTTCATTTAAACAGTTCCCTTATGATTTATCAAAAATACTCCCTCCAATGGATGAATAAAGGGACAGCACCAAAGGTTATTTTGCCAGCTCATTTAAAGGACCGAGGGCACATTATTAATATGGATAAATTTGCATTGATTGAAGACCTTTTTCATCACGAATTTAAGGGCCTGGCCATGTTTCTAAATGAGCATAGGTTTTCACGGTTGTAGGGATTCTTTTTAGGACAAATAGAAGATCTATGCACAGTCAAGAGAAAGTATTGATACAAAGCGCCTAACAATAACCCTCATATTTTCCCCAATCATGTTATTCACTCTTAAAAATCTTCATAATACCTCTGAGACAAAGACACTACCATAAGCAAAGTCATATGGGAAGAGAGCAGTTGGTTTGAAAAACTTCAGCAGTGGCCTCCTTAAAAAAAAACGCAGAGGATCAACTCTCCAAATGTTTACACTATGAACCAGCTCATTCAAAGGGTTAAAAGGGTGATGTAACCATGATTCACTTCGGTCAAAGGGTGCCTCCATCAAATGATCAGAGACAGAGTCTTGGGGAGCACAAGAAGTTTATATTATGAGGTGTTTTCAATCAGAAGATAAGCTCAAATTTTAAGTTTGAGAGACCACCTTCGAAAGGGAAATATGGCACAGTGTCTTATAAAGATGAGTTTTTATTTTTGAGGCCTCCTTTGTGTAAACAAGCAGAAGGAGGAAATACTGGGAACCAGCTGTCATGATTCAAAGGCCTCATCTCTTCATAAAGCAATGGACATGTAGTGTTTTCAAAATGCTGTAGTGGGAATGTTTTTATTGGCCCCTTTCAGGTTGAAAAAGGGCCTCCACAGGAGCATCATGGAAAAGACAGTTTAGAAGAGATAAATCAGTTAGAAAAGGAAAACATTTAAAAGACCTTGACATAAAACTCAAGTCACCTTTCAAAACACTAAGTGCTGATGATAAAAAGGTTTTCGAATTCTTAAAGAGGGAAGAAGATGTTTTAAAAAGCCTCATAAACTGTGAAGGGCGCGGAGCCAACGTTCATTTTCACTTTGCAAACCGAGCCACTGAGGAAGAAACATGTATTGAGCATTTTAAAAATCATTTTTGAGCTTATTTTTCTGCGCGGCACACCTATGTAACCGCGTGGTGTGCCTCTAGGCATTCGACAGAAGAATTAACACGTAGGAGCGACGCACCCGTAGCACTGTGCGGCACGCCTGTGTCGGCGTTCAGCGGGCGCCCAACACCGACCCGACAAACCTCAGCGCGGAACATTTATGCCCATTCAGAGCCTGCCCGACACCAACCATCTCTGAACGCAAGCCCGTTTAGGCCTGGCCGGCCCACTAACCAAGTTTGAATGCAGTTTCTACCAGTTAGGGCCAATACTCAAAAAAGCATCAAAGGTGTTGAAGACCATATTTTCACACAACAAACTCATTTTGTCAAAGGTATTTACAGCTCTTGGCTCATTTTTGTTTTAAAGGGCAGTATTTAAAGAGGAAGTTTGATTTTCAAGGAGCCTGTTGTTTTGAATAGTTAAAGAAAAAAGGGGATTGGAACTAATTCTTGGCTGAAACACAGTTGCTCTCAAAACCTATCTGTTTGCTAGCCTAGAAAGAAAACAGTGACTTCAAAGGGAGGAAACATAGCTATTTCCAAGAATACTTTGTTTTGCCAAAAAAATCACAGATAATCACTGTTTAAATACTAATACCTTGCGAAAGTATTAAACTTGTTTTTCAAGCACATAGAATATCATACAATCATTAGAGGGGAGACAGAGTTTTTTTTGAAGGCTTATCACTCAGTGACAAGGATACTACCTTTCGGTTTCAAAGAAACATTGATCATCAAAGAAGGACAGTTTATTCAAAAGGAAAGCACAATGTTTTTCTAAGAGTGCATTCTTTTTTTTGAGAAAAAGAAGATAATGATTGGGTGAAACAGTTTGTTATCAGTTCACAGGGGTTTGCTTAGTCCCTTAAAACAATGATATCAAAAGAAACAGTGATTTCAAAGAAACCCTTTTTGCTTCAAATAACCACAAAGAAGTAGTGATTACAAAAGAAGGTAAGTAGAATGTTTCATCTCATTTTACAAAGATCTTGGTTTGGGTTTAAAAATTTTTCTTCAAAGTTTAGATTTAAGAGCATTTCTTGGAAGCAAACTAATTTTACAAAGAATTGTTTTGGGTTTAAAGAATTTTTTTGGAAGACATTTCTTGGAGGCGGCCTGATTTTGCAAAAAAATGTTTTAAACTTAAAAAAATTTCTTGGACGTACATTCAAAAGACATTTCTTGGAGGTATGTACGTGTTTTGAGTTGAAGTAAATATTTTGAGCTTTGTTTCATTTTTATAAGACATTTTTCTCTCGAATTTTTTAAAGTAAGTGTTTTGGATTGGGTACGTGTTTTGAGTTGAAGTAAATCTTTTGAGCTTCGTTTCATTTTTATAAGACATTTTTCTCTCGAATTTTTTAAAGTAAGTGTTTTGGATTGGAGTATGTATTTTTTGCAAAAAATTTAAACTGAATTTTTTTAAATTAAATCTTTTGTGATATTTTTTGTAATCGAGTTATTGTGTATTTTTTTGAAGGAATTTTTTTTAACTTCATACCCTATTATCATGGGAAATCGAAGAACTTGTGCGAGAAAATATGATCGAAAAAGAGACCCTGAGGAATGTAGAGAAGAGACGAGACAATCTCGCAAAAGAAAGTTAGAAGCCCTCTCAAATATTGAAGAGGAAAATCAACCTCAAGCATAAATTGAAGCAAGTATGTAAATGCAAATATTATGATCTATTGATATATTTAAAAGTTTCCTAATGTAAAATGTGAAGCTTAATTTTTATTTGATGAACTAATTTGAAAAATATTTTGTTTAATGTAAACAGACAGAGATATTCCTCAAAATATTGAAGAAGAAAATCAACCTCAAGCAGAATTTGAAGCAGGTATGTAAATGTAAATATTATGATCTATTGATATATTTAAAATTTTCCTAATGTAAAATGTGAAGCTTAATTTTTATTTGATGAACTAATTTGAAAAATATTTTGTTTAATGTAAACAGATAGAGATATTCCTCAAAATATTGAAGAAGAAAATCAACCTCAAGCAGAAATTGAAAAAGGTATGTAAATGTAAATATTATGATCTATTGATATATTTAAAATTTTCCTAATGTAAAATGTGAAGCTTAATTTTTATTTGATGAACTAATTTGAAAAATATTTTGTCTAATGTAAACAGACAGAGATATTCCTCAAAACATTGATGATGAGATACAAAATTTTGAAAGAGATATTGAACCAATGATTGAAGATGGTGAAAATATTGAAAGAAATTCAAATAAAGAAATTGAATCACAAGGTATATATATATATATATATATATATATATATTAAAAACATGCACATATCATTGAAATTATAGATATATTTAATAATTTAGTTATTTATTGAGTATGTACTATTTTTTCGAATATGTACAGATGAAATCACTATCGATAATGAGATGTTAGAAAATGTTGACACTCACACATATGGAGATAAAAAACCTAACTATGTTATACGATATCGTGTTAGCTGCATTTTTGAAAAGTATTTCTTAAATGAGCGGATGACAGTTCAGACTCAAATGTTGAAAGGTATCCTATCATTAAGGAAATTAAAAGAAGCTACGACACTATTGGGTATTCGAAAATCAACCAAAGATAAAAAAATGAAGGGAGATGTGATAAAAAATATGAGTAGTGCTATAAAGTCAATTAAGAGATCTAGAGAGAGATGTTTCAATTGTATGTAGAGGAATACAGATGACAATGGTTTCATCAAGTACTCAAGAGAATCGTTTGGTAACATCTATGGCACGAGCACTGGAAACCTCGCGAAAAAATTTGCACAAACATCGGAAATTTTGGCTGCAAATAGATGTAAATGATGAAATCGCTTGTTGGAGAGCTATTTGTAGGCAACCATACAAAGATAGACTTGGAGAAAATGTTAAAAAAATAATATATGAATATTGGAAGAACAATTCGTGTGTTTCGCCAACTGCAAGGCATGTGATGCGAAGAAGAATAGCACGAAATCAGTACGAAGAACATGAAAAATATTTCTTGGAAACCACTCAGATAGAGTTATTCAACAAGTTCAAAGAAGAGAATTGTCAAATTCATGTTTCACTTAGTGCTTTTGTTCAACAAAAACCATGGTATGTAAAACCTATCACCGTACGTGACACTTGTTGTTGCCGTTATCATGTGGAATTTGAGTTATATTATGACACATTCCTTGATTTTGGTAGAACATTATGGAAGGATTCACCTCCTCCTTCCACTATCCGTGAATTCATATCTCAAATTCTATGTGAAAGAGAAAGCGATGAACTATTTTACAAAAGAAATGTGTTGGTGGTAAAAAATGCGATGATTGTGGAAATTTGACTAAATTTCAAAACAAATATCGTATTGATATAAATGATCAATCATTGTCCAACATGAAATTGAAATGGAAGAGATATGAATATATCGATACATCGATTCAAGGTGCAAATAGTGTTAAAAGAATTGAATTACTAGAAGACAAAAATTTTCTGATAGACTTTTTGAGAAAGTTTGAGGCAGAAATTTATAAATACACCAAGCATTCCCATAGAGCTCGATGGCAAGATTTGAAATTCAAAAAATCTCGTGAAGTTTTTCCACCAGGAACCATTTTGTCAGTGATTGATTTTGCAGAAAACTACACATTTGCTCCACAAAAAGAAATTCAGAGTGAATACTATCACTCTGACCAAGTCTCCATGCTCATTCATATTCTATATAGACATGCTGAACAAAATGTCGATCATATAGAAAGCACGAGTGAAAATCGACATATCATTAAAGAATATCATTTTTATATCAGTGACGATCGTACGCATGATACATGTTTTGTACAACATTGTTTTGGAAAAATTTATGATTCATTGAAAAATCGTGGAATAACATTAAATGAACATTGGATATGGTCAGACGGATGCGCAGGTCAATTCAAATCTGCACGATCATTTTTTTGGTTGTGTCGTCTTCATAAGAAAACCTCCATTAAACATTGTTGGAATTTCTTTGAGACTGGCCATGGAAAAGGAGAACATGACAGTGCAGGAGCATGCATAAAACGAGCACTTCGAAGATATCAAATGAACCACTCTGCAAGCCGACTTGTGAACGCTGAAGAAGTTGTTCAATGGTGCATCGCTGCTCTAAGCCATGAGAGAAACCCATCAAGAGAAGTGCGAAGGTACATTAAATTTAATTTATATTGGAAATCTAATTTTAAACATTGTACATTTATCATGCAATGATTATCTTTGATTGTATTTTGATATCATATTTACAAATTCTTCTTCTAATTTTCCATATAAAGTTTTTTCTGGCATATTGGAATCGAAGACATAGATAGATCAATTGGAAATGACGTTGAAACAATAAAAGGGACTCGAAAATTGCATTCAATTCAAACAAAGTCATCCAGAAATGTGTTTGCATTGGATAAAAGAAAATATTCTTTTTTTTGTGATGTTTGCATAGACAACACAAAATCCAATGACGTTTGTGAAAACAAAATGTATGTGAACGATTGGAAACATACAGAGCTAAATACAAAGGGCAAAATGTCTGTTGCAATGTTTGAAGAAATGCAATCAGAGGAAACTACAATATCATCCGATGGTGATCGAGTTTCTGATCTTGTTAGAGAAGGTAGCATTTGAATTACTTTCTAATGATTTAAAGATCTAGAAATAAATTTAAATATGCATAATTTTGTTAAATTTATTTTATTGTGCAGGAGATGTTTTTGCTGTAATTGCACCTATTGACAACGATGAAAATGTGAAGTATTATTTGATGCGTTGCACTGAACGAAAAATTAAATTATTACAAAACTATAATGATCACGGATTTCAATATGACAGAGGGTCTATTATACTGAAAGGTTATTTTTTCAGACAAACTCATCAAAGTGGAGACTTTGTTTACTTTGAAGACTATGAACCTGATTCCATAAGTTGTCAATATAGTCACTTGGTGTGTGCAACACGCATAAAGTTGATAGAAGTTCAATCAAAGAAAAAATCAAAAATTAAGAGATGGAAAATGTCAAAATCCGATCATGAATGGATTATTGAAGATGGAATTCCATTAGAATTTTTTTGAGTGAATTGTCCAACAATTTATTCTCTTTGGATTAAATATGTTTTATAACTTCCAGTACTCAACTAAAAATTGAGTTTCTTATGTTATTTGTGCAAGTGTTTGCACATGTACAAATTGTTTTGGTACAAGCACATGCTCTAGTATCAACTGAAAGTAGCTTTTCTATACATGTGCATTGATGAGAAATGTTATATATATATATATATATATATGTTCTAGAATGAAATTAATTGTTCTAGTTTTACTATGTGCATTGATGAAAAATGTTACTTGTCTTGGATAGATATGTTCTAGAATGCACAATTAATTGTTCCAAGTAGTTTTTCTATGTGCATTGATGAAAAACTAGTTGGATTTTTTGGTAAAAAGTTTCCACAATGTAAATAAATCAACAAGGCTACCTATTTGAGTGCATTAATGACATTGACCCAAATTCAACAAACAGATATATGTACTAGACTTATATTTCCAATCAAAATTAAAGGGATAATTTGTACATATATATACTTCTTCAAACTCATTTTTCAATTAGAGCTCAATTGATACATGGTTGGTTCCATTGAAAAGCTATGTTCTTCCTATTGGAAATTTTTTCATTCAAACAAAACTACATGGAGAGATCAAAAGCAATCTTAAAATTCCAAATGTACTTCAACCATCCAAAAGGGATTTGTGCAACATTACTTGACATGCCATACCAATTATAGTGAACAACTATCCAATAGAAACATTTAACATTATATACCACATGTGCCAAATGTAGATTGAAACCATCCAAAACTTTAAAATTTTAAAAACTTTTGATAATATATCGTGCAACATTAAAACATTAAACATCACATGTGAAATGTAGATTGAAACCGTTCAAAACTTGAGTTTAAAAAACTTTTTGATCATATATAGATCGTTACTTCACATGCCATGCCAATTATAGTTCAACTAGATCCAATAGAAACATTTAACATTATATACCACATGTGCCAAATGTAGATTGAAACCATCCAAAACTTTAAATTTTAAAAACCTTTTGATTATATATCATGCAACATTAAAACATTAAACATTTAAATTTCATTAAATATCACATGCAAAATGTTACATTACATTTCAGCCATATAAAAAAATACTCTCTTTTAGTTTTCTTTTTCTTTAGTTTATGATCCATAATGCTAAAGAGACGTCTTTCCGATTAATCACATTCAAAACAATGTCATGAAGATGAACCACATTAGTTGGTTCAAAACAAAAATTAGATCTTTATAATGTGATTAATCCAAAAACATCTTTTTAGAAATATATTATAATATAAATAGTATTTTCCTGTTTATTTAATAATTATATTATAATATAAACAATATTGAGAATTTGAATTTTTTTTAATGAAAACATAAATAAATTTAATATTAAAAAGATTTGTATTATGAAAATGTATAATTTAAATAACTTTTTATTAAATTTTAAGTAAAATTGATAAAATAAAATTATGAAAAAATTAAATATGTCTATATTATTATCTTAAATGGATTATTTTTTAATTGCAATAAAATGATAATGATTAGAAATTTATTATTTTCTAAAATATTAAAAAAAAATCTAAATCTAAATATTTAGAAGAAATATAAAAAAATTTCTTATAAAAATGTTGATAAGTATTCGAAATAACTTGATTTTTCTTAAATAACAATAAGAAATCAATTCCCATTTATAAATATAGTTCAATAAAAATAAAAATAAAAATAATTTCCAATTATAAGTATTGATGAAAATGTTACCACCAAATTAAATAACCTAAATGATTTTACTCATGGTAGGGGACTATTATTATATTTTAATTTAAGACTATTGAATTGGGTTTACCAATGTTTCAGCATATATATATATATATATGTTTTATGTTTTATGTTCTTGCTATTTTTTATTTTTAAGAACTCTTTTGGAGATAATTTTTGTACAGAGTTAAAACCTACATATTGTTGATGGTAATTTGTGTAATTTATTTTTCTCACATTGTAAGGATAATGAATAAAATCTTTGAGCTTTTGACTCCCATTTATTTTGATGAAAACCAATGCTTTACAAAGAAAGGTTCATGATTGAGGTTTTAGGAAATTTGATCAGAAGGAAGGTAATTAAAACATTTAAGCCATATTTTACTTTATATGAATTAAACTTATTATTTAATTTGTCATATATTTTCCTATTTTTTGGGTTGAAAAATTAGAGGAATTGGGGACCATTTTAGTGGGAGATCTTAGCTTGGAAAATTGGGTTTGGAACCATTTTGAGAAATCAAATGGAATTTTTGGTAGTCAAAACTTTGTGAGCATATCTCCCTACAAAGTATTTTACACAGTGAGACCTTCATTACGGATGGGCCTACTAAGAAAATAATAAAATAAGAGATGAAATTTTGAAGGGAAAAAATGAAATACTAGAATTTCAAGTGTGGGTACTTTGAAGAGAAAAAATGAAATACTAAAATTTTAAGGAGATAAGTAGAAAATACAATAAAAGCTCTTCTTTCCACCATATAAATATTTATCTCTGGGAATGACATCATCATCTTGAATGCTATTGGTTCTTTTAAAAGTAACTTTGTTAGTAAATTTTTCATTTTGAGACCCAATTTTATCTCAAAATTCTTGTAATCTCTACCAACACATCAATTAGAGCTTGTATGCAAAAGCTATGCTTCATTCACCACCATGGTACTAGTAAATGCCATGTTAAACCCATTACTCATACTTGTTGGGCTATATGCACTTTTAAGAAAATTCTAAAAAAATATCCATATATTCATTTTAATTTCGAAGTTAAAAAATATTCATATATTCTTTTTAATTTCAAAGTGTGTAAACTTTTTTATAAAAAATTCTTAAAAACCATTTTTAAAAAAAATATAAAATGAAAACTTCATAATCGTTATTTTTTGTGGAAATATAAACGGTAAGGTTTAAAATAGCCATTTTAGTTTTGAAATATGAAATGTAATTAATTAAATAAGATATCTTCATGGCTTTGTCTACATGGAGCAGAAGGCACATTAGTTATTTTTTTTCCTTAAAAATCTGTTAGTAGTTTGATAAGAGTCTTTGAACTTTGTTTTTAGGTTGGAAATAGAGTTAGCGCTATAAAACATCATTAAAAATAGTTTTAAACATTCAAAATTTTGAAGCTTGAGAATTATAATCAAGATTTTCCAATTTTTTCAAATTTTTTTTACTAAAATCTTCCTTGAATTTATTTTTTGGAAAGCAAATTTAAAACTTCTTTAAACTACACTTATCTGTATGGAAAGAAATGGAAAGAAATGCTTACTTGTCTACGGAAAAAGATTAATGTACAAAATCTCTGCCCTTTCCCTGCAGATTTTTAAAATTCAATTAGAATTAATATTCATGACTCTTCCTTTACACCACTTATATCTCAATAGCATTAAAGTCTTCGCGTTACTGTACTGAAAGTAGCACTAGAAAAGTAAAATCCGTTCGGGCTGAGAAGGAACAGAATCATGCATCACCATAAAATTCCAAACATAAATACATTGACCTGGTAATGACAGCTACCCAGCTCGCCGTGAAGGCAGTGGGGGCCTAGAAGTTGCCTTTTGGCGTTCAAAATTGGGTACACTTATACCATAACACATATATTGATTTCTGAGTGACATCACTGGTTTGGAGTCATCCACAGCCTGTACTACTGCACCACTGCGTGAATTGCGCTTTACATGAAGCCATCCTTTCACTTTTACTTTTGAGATGCTCATCAGAACCGAGGGGCTACGCATTGGTGATGGACTTGCAAAAGTCGTCGAATTCGATGGGGACGGGGAAAACACAGAGTAGTCATCACCTGTAACTGAAGTAGCTGAGGAATAGTGCTCCATTAATGGAGACGAAGCTGGCTTAGTATGCCCACTTCTCTGGCTGAATCCTGCAACTTCTTCCACATACGCTTTTACACTATTTTCTTTACTGCTTTCGTCTTCAATGTGTGATCTATGAGCTGCCTTGGTCTTCAGCCCATAAAACAGTTCTGAGAGTGTTCCATGGCGGTGCTTCGCTGAATAATTATTAGTTTGGTTTCCTAGCATGTTTTTTGAGTTTGCGAATTCGTAAGTTTTAATATCTGAAAAATCTTCTATGATTTCATGACACTGTTCAGTGCAGGTTTCATCATCCTCTTTGTGCGCCCATAATCTTATGATCTCTGTTTGCTCTGCAGCTTTTCTGAATAATTGAGAAGCAGCAGGAGAGTGAGGGTCGATCATTGGTCTTCCACCTGCTTCAGCCAGGGCTTCAAGCAAGGACTCCGGTGTCAGACCAGAGGCCACGGTTGCCCTCACCATGTCATAAGCGGTCATACCATTTTTGTCACAAATATTGATATCCAGCCCTCCTGCACACAACAATACCTTCACAAGCTTTTCATCGGTTCTCTTCCCTGAAATTACAGCGATATGCAGTGCAGTCCTTCCATCCCTGTTCTTGCAATTCACGATGGCTTGCAAATTTAGGGTTTTATCTGAAACCAAGTTCTTAATGACTTCCATATGTCTGTCAGGACTTCTGAAACCGGACGCTTTGAATCCCCCAACTGCCAAGTGCAGAACGGTGTTCTCATCATTGTTGATTGTAAGAAACAGAGGTGGCAAACGACGTAGAATCTCGTTTATAACACCCCAGTGACCATTATATGCTGCTACATGTAGCGCCGCATTTCCATTGTCATCTTGAAAAGTGATAGCACTTGGAGCTGCGGATAGAACCTCCTTCACCGCCTGCAACATAATTTTAAAAAAAATCATATTTATAATTTTAATGTTTTTTTAAGTCAGATTGCGCAAAATAAAAAATATATAATAAAGAAGAAATAAAAGATTAAATAGTTAATTACACTTAGAGGGTTTAAAAAAAAATGGAGTTGTTCAGGGAGGTTGAGATTGAGAGTAAGAGGTAGCAGAGTTTGAATCATGTTTTTGATGGTGGAAATAGATTCAGTACCATCACACCCAAAATATTGAAATTTGATAACTATATCCTAGATTTACAAAAAACACTGCGAAATTTTCTTGAAATTTTACCAAAATTTCCATTAAAAAAACAATCTAATTCGTCAGTTAAGAATAATAAGATATTTATGAACGAAACCAATAATTACATCTTCAACTTCCACCTCTGAAAAAGTCATAATGTAATGTAAATTAATTTTAACAGAATGGTATTAATGAATTTTAATACGGATCCAAGAATTTATTGTGAACTCAGATTTTATGGAATAAATGAATTTTAATAACTCCGCGGAGAATTTATGGAAACAAACATATATTGATAGCTTCACCTCTATCCAAGCAATTGCTGCAATCAACTGTATTTATGATTAAATTTTATCAATGCCTATAAGAGTTATGCAAATTTATGGCACAGCCCTTCTTTAATTATAATAAAAAAATAATGTTGATAAATTTTGAGAAATATGAGTTACAATTATCAAACTTCAAAATTTTGAATACCTAATAGTATTGAATCTATTTCGAACATAAAATACAATTAAAACTCTCCAATAATCAAAATTAAAAAAAAAAAAAACCAGATTCCATCTAAAATTAACTTTCCAACTAAATTTGTAACCTCCAAATAATTGAAAATGTACTAACTCTGAACCTGAAAGATTTTTCTCTCAAACATTTCAGGCATATAAAAAAATGCCTCCTCTAGTTTTGTTTTTCTATTTATTTAATAAATATATTGTAATGTTACATCTTAGATATATTATAATATATTAGGCCCACCCTAACTGAATGATACAGTTGCTCGAGATTTGCATACATATTAGCATAAATTATTTTTATTTTAATTGTAAATTTTAATAAATTTAATAATAAGAGAGGTCAAATATTTATCACTTTTTTTCCTCATAAATTTCCAAAATAATACAAAATCTATTTTCAATTATACGAATAATACATTAATTTAAAACAACAAATTTCATCCTAATTTAACACATCGGCGATAACTATTAATTAACCTTAATAGGATGAAACTGTTGGCTATAGTCACGGCCTGTTATTAGATGCACTCCTTCCTAACACTTCAGATTTCAGATTTACAGAGTGCACATGCCTACTTAAACCAGCATATTTCTATCATAATTTCAATGGTAAATGTTTTGATATTTGCCAGAGATTATAAATCATGAAATCCTATCTAAATGGCGTTACTATATTAGAAATAAATAAAATGAGAGAGCAGAGGAAACAGAATGGCGGCGCACCTCAATATGGCCTCTGCTAGCAGCAGAATGTAAAGCAGTTCCACCTCGGCTATCTTTGCACCAAATCACCACATTCAGGCGGTGATGACTGGACTGCCTTATGAGCTCTCTCAAAATCTCAGTGCTCCCTCCTCTGGCTGCAGCATGAAGAGCCTTGTTCATAACTTCAAACGGAACATCTATACCCATTCCCCTGCAATACTCAACATCATTATTATTATTATTCTTATTTGATCTCAAAGGCTGCGCATCATGATAATCACAAATAGCTGAGCCGAGGATTTCTCTGAAAATTTCGGAGCTATTAGCTCTGGCAGCTGCATACAGCATGTCTCTCAGCCCAAACTCCCCGTCACCGAAAACCAGTTGGGGCTTTATCTTCAACAGTCTCTGGACGATTTTCATATCGCCTGCCGCAGCGGCAGTATAGAGAGCCCAAGGACCATAGCCGGAATCGATGAGAGAGTTAGAGTTTAGATTCCATTCGTGAAGAATTAGCTCCCTGACGATGAGTCCACGACCCTTGGCTGCATCCGCGAAACGGCAATCGTCATCCCACAAATCTTCGAGGCGGCGGATTCGCGTGAGAGATGCGAAATCTTTAATCAGAGAGGCGTTTAGTTTCAGCAATTCGATGGCAGATTCGACGAATCCATTGGACGCAGCCCAATCCAACGGTGTTGCGAACCACCATTGGTAGCCGTTGCATTCTTCCCATCTCAGAGGAATCCTCGTTCCACCTCTGGTTTCCATGGAGTATTGTCGGTGCAACGAAAACGGCAAACAACTGTACAATTAATATGTCAATTTGCTTGCAGCCGGCGTGCCATTCAAGTCGTCGCCATTACTGAGTTTGACCCCACCAGAAACCTCACCCTGCGACTCTGAGTAAATGGGCCTGCGACATTAATCCACCGATTGCCGGCCATTGATTTTTTCTGAGTTACGATGAGATCAAAGTCAACAAGAAGCTTAAATGACTTTGATGTGTGAACCTGTGAATGCAGTCGTTCACCATCGAAGGAGGAAATGATATCTGTTGGTAAACTGTTTAGAAATTTCTCATCCCGACTCCTTAGGCGACGACGCCACGTGTCAGAGCTAATTAGTCTGCTTAATTTACTGCCATATGTTTTGCAACCTATTTACTGGCATTAAGTGAATAAATCATATGGCGGATTCGGTCAAAGTTGATTTATTGTTATTATCAATTTCGTTAATAAAAAATTGAGCGCAGTTAGCTATGGTCCACGTATGTGGCTATGTTTGAATTCCAGAGGGAAGTTGTTCTTCGCATTTACATTTGTGAAACTTATGATATGTTCTAGGATTGATAATTTGTTAATTTTAAATTTAAAGTTTGATTTTGGAAAGATATAATCGAAAAAGCAGATTGGGAAATTAAGTTTATAGAACAAGAAATAAAGGATATTTCGATTACTCATAAGTGATGCCACATGGTGTATAACACAACAAGGAAAAGGGATATTTCTATCACACTCATATATACATATAATATAGAAGTGATGCAAACATGGCGTATAATTTTTGTACAAATGATATTATAATATATTTTTTTAATTAATTAATTATCAATTAATTTATGCAATCATTTAAGCTTTGGTTTTGGTGGTCTTAATACTCAAATTTATATTATTTGAGATTTTCTCTTTTGTAGGTTTTTGTGGTGGTGGGTAGAGAGTGTTATAACTTTTCATATTAGTTTTTATATTTAAATTTATATTATTTGAGACTTTTACTTGGCAGATTTTCATGGTGGTTGGTTGAGAGCGTCATAAGTTCTTTTAAAGATAATGGGTCTCTTATCTATAGTGTTATTAATGTTTCTCCTTGATCTATGATGGCACTACCTTAGTATGCAAGAAAATGGATGGTGGATGAATTGACTCTTGGATACATACCTTGTTTATTTATCTCAATCTGCAAACAAACATGTCCAATCAAAAGAAGTTGCAACATGAAATTACGCATCTAAAAGGCATAGCATTGGATGATGGCAAGACATCCTACAATGCTCAATGATATATATCGAATTGGGTGAAGGTTCTCTTGCTAGTTAAATTGAAGAACATAATAAATTTTGGGAGTTCCCTATCTTTACTTCACAATCTCCTTAAGTACCTAATCCACTATGGTTTCCCCCTCCTAGCCCTAAAATCTCTATGACCTTAGCTTTACCTTTTCATCCCCCATCCTTACCTCACTACCACTAATATTACACTTGACATTAATTTGAGTCACCTACCTCTCAAGATTATAGGGATTTATAGTGTCAAATTCTCTAACAACTCAATGCTTACCTATCTCATTTGAGTCACCTACTCTCAAGATTATAGGGATTTATAGTGTCAAATTCCCTCATAACTCAATGCTTACCTATTTGTAGCAGAGTCACCCCATCTCGAAGAGTAACTGAAGTCTCTAATTTCGGTACCCCTAATGAGCATTTGGTTAAACTCATGACTCACCATTATAGTTTAGAATATTAGTGTGTAACTGAAGTCTCTAATTCCCATACCCCTAATGAGCATTTGTTTAAACTCATGACTCACCATTATAGTTTAGAATATTAGTGTTATATTTGATATATTAATCTTAGTGTTTATAGTATTGATGCTAGGGTTAAATATTAATTCCTTTGATTTAATATTAATATCTTGAACTTAATATCAATCCTTTGATTGTTTATAATATTAATATTTTAGACATAATATTGATAATCCCTTGGGTATAAAATATTAATTATTTGAGTTTATTGATGAGTTGGATTTATAATATTAAACCCCAAAATTTATCAGATAAATCCCTCAGATTATATATATATATATATATATAATAAAAAAAATTCAATTTACTCAACCCATATATATATATATATATATTTATTGACCATTATAGTAATAAATGTATAATAATTATTTATCATAACATAACCTTGAGACATAAATAATTATTATTATGCTGCATGTTTAATATAGTTTGAAATCTAACTATTAATATAATATTATATAATAACATGATATTTTATTAATATATAATATAAGAATTATACTTGGTATACCATTGTGATTGTAATTTCAAAACAAACTTATTTTTCAAATTTGACGGTTTTCACACTTACTTGAACACTTCCTCATAGTTTCAACAATGGATTTTGACCTTTTACAAAAATTTAGCTTGTGGCCAACCATTAGGGGAATTTTGAGGTCTAAAATGGGCCTCCTAAGGAAATTATAAAATAATAGTGGAAAAAATCAAATAAGATTTGATGACATCATCAAATTTTAGAGGAAAAAATGAAAAAACTACTTTTTCAACTCATATTTTCAACTTATCTCCCAAAGTTTTTACTCAAATTTCGAGCGGGAGTACTCATTGGATGCGAAATTTAATTCCTCCTGCAAGGAGTACCCATGTTTCATACTTTCGATGGGTCCTACTACATGAAAAATGAGAAATACATAAAAAAACGTGATTACAATCACGTTTTTTTTAATGTATTTCTCATTTTTCGTGTACTAGAGTTCATCGAAAGTATGCAATATGGGTACTCCTTGGATGAGGAATTAAATTTTGCATCCAACGATTACTCCCACTCGAAATTTGAGTAAAAATTTTGGGAGATAAGTTTAAAATACGAGTTGAAAAAGTAGTTTTATTATTTTATTATTTTTTAATATTTTTACCCTTTTATTTAAAAAATGGTAAATCATTCCCCATGGTTGACATCATCATCTTGAATCCTATTGGTTGTTATAAAGTTTAATTTTGTTGTACATTTTTCTTAGGAGGCCCATTTTAGACCTCAAAATTCCCCTAATGCAAACTCTATCTCTAGTTGTTATTATTAATATAATTATTAATAATTAGAAATAGTTAGTCTTTAACTAAATATCCCTAATAATTATTAATGTAATTGAATATATGTTCTATATCAACCACATTGGTGTGTGTGTGTATATATATATATATATATATTGAAGAATGGAGTTGTCTTTACTGCGATTTTTTGGAGTTTCAGGTGCCAGAATCCGGTGAAAAAAAGTGAGGTAAAATATTGATTTCTGTTATTTAAATTGGTTTTTTTTATTGTATATATGGATTTAGCACCCTCTTGTCATTTGAAAATCTGATCATGCCTGAGAAAACATTCAGAATTTGTCAAAATTGTCCCTAAGTTAGATAGTGGTGTTTAGGGAGTTTTTCCTTGGCTAAGACATCCTAAGCCAAAAGCCTCTGTCTAGTACCAGTCAGCCTTGAATTAGTTCCTATTCTGCAGGACAAGTCTTGATCCATCCATAGGTCGCACACCACTAAGAGGTCACTTTGTCTTATTTTAGAAAAAGTTCAACAAAGATCTAAATTAGGAAAAGAGAAATTTTGTCGCTATCTGAAGAAATATGCTTGAATCAGGCATAATCACCATCAAACACCAAAGGAGCTCTCCAATTAGGTTCAAAAGAATTTGTTTTTACATCTTTGTAGGGGTGTAATTAAATAATGATCAATATACAAAGGAGGGCAAAAAGGGCAAGTTCAAGCAGGTTCCCCTTGTTGAAAACATTTGCCATCAATGATCAGATGAAGAGCAGTAAGTAAGAGTTGCAAGTGTACATGTTATAAATCCAAAAGCTTCCTGAAGAACATAGATTACTCATCAAGTCAAAATGAATAACAAGGACTGAGTAATGCTGATCAGCAGTGCTGCATAATCTTCCGAAGAGCATCATCATGTAGGGCATAAGAAGACAATTGCTTCTTATGCTACCTTGAGCCTGGAATGTGAACATTAACCAAAGAAACTTTCAAGGTACCCTGACAACACAGTTAAGGGGAAAAGATAATTCAATGATACCTAGCAGATATAGAGCAGATACAAAGATTTGAAATAGATGTAGACCCTATGTTAAAAATGACCTCCTTTAAAGAGCAGAGGGTTAGAAACATAGTGAAAACCTCCTTCATATAAAAGCAGAGGGTTAGAAGACATATTGTTTTGACCTCCTTCATTAATAAGTAGATGGTCGCACATATTGTTGAGAAACTTCAGTAGCTACTTAGCGCTTTTTCCTCCAAAGATGAAAAGAGGATGCATAGCAGGATTAGAATTGCGTTCAAGAAAGTTTTCTTTTGGAAGGAATAGTTGAGGAATAATGGTGGAACAAATGAAAGTTTATAGGTTGAAGGCCTGTGTTACATCATTAGCAAAGCAGTGACATAATGGTGCTAAAAACCTCTGCTCTTATGTTTATGAAGAATTTCCTTCAAAGTATAATCCTAGGATGGAGTTTTTGACTAAGAACAACCTCATCTAAATGGCCAAGGGAGTAGACCAAGCTTGATTTTAAACTAACTTATGCAACTTAATACAAAGAGAATCCACACAGATGGTTTATGAGGAAGGGCATATTTTTCATTTAAACAGTTCCCTTATGATTTATCAAAAATACTCCCTCCAATGGATGAATAAAGGGACAACACCAAAGGTTATATTGCCAGCTCATTTAAAGGACCGAGGGCACATTATTAATATGGATAAATTTGCATTGATTGAAGACCTTTTTCATCACGAATTTAAGGGCCTGGCCATGTTTCTAAATGAGCATAAGTTTTCACGGTTGTAGGGATTCTTTTTAGGACAAATAGAAGATCTATGCACAGTCAAGAGAAAGTATTGATACAAAGCGCCTAACAATAACCCTCATCTTTTCCCCAATCATGTTATTCACTCTTAAAAATCTTCATAATACCTCTGAGACAAAGACACTACCATAAGCAAAGTCATATGGGAAGAGAGCAGTTGGTTTGAAAAACTTCAGCAGTGGCCTCCTTAAAAAAAAGGCAGAGGATCAACTCTCCAAATGTTTACACTATGAACCAGCTCATTCAAAGGGTTAAAAGGGTGATGTAACCATGATTCACTTCGGTCAAAGGGTGCCTCCATCAAATGATCAGAGACAGAGTCTTGGGGAGCACAAGCAGTTTATATTATGAGGTGTTTTCAATCAGAAGATAAGCTCAAATTTTAAGTTTGAGAGACCACCTTCGAAAAGGAAATATGGCACAGTGTCTTATAAAGATGAGTTTTTATTTTTGAGGCCTCCTTTGTGTAAACAAGCAGAAGGAGAAAATACTGGGAACCAGCTGTCATGATTCAAAGGCCTCATCTCTTCATAAAGCAATGGACATGTAGTGTTTTCAAAATGCTGTAGTGGGAATTTTTTTATTGGCCCCTTTCAGGTTGAAAAAGGGCCTCCATAGGAGCATCATGGAAAAGACAGTTTAGAAGAGATAAATCAGTTAGAAAAGGAAAACATTTAAAAGACCTTGACATAAAACTCAAGTCACCTTTCAAAACACTAAGTGCTGATGATAAAAAGGTTTTCGAATTCTTAAAGAGGGAAGAAGATGTTTTAAAAAGCCTCATAAACTGTGAAGGGCGCAGAGCCAACGTTCATTTTCACTTTGCAAACCGAGCCACTGAGGAAGAAACATGTATTGAGCATTTTAAAAATCATTTTTGAGCTTATTTTTCTGTGCGGCACGCCTATGTAACCGCGTGGTGTGCCTCTAGGCATTCGACAGAAGAATTAACACGTAGGAGCGACGCACCTGTAGCACTGCGCGGCACGCCTGTGTCGGCGTTCAGCGGGCGCCCAACACCGACCCGACAAACCTCAACGCAGAACATTTATGCCCATTCAGAGCCTGCCCGACACCAACCATCTTTGAACGCATGCCCGTTTAGGCCTGGCCGGCCCACTAACCAAGTTTGACTGCAGTTTCTGCCAGTTAGGGCCAATACTAAAAAAAACATCAAAGGTGTTGAAGACCATATTTTCACACAACAAACTCATTTTGTCAAAGGTATTTACAGCTCTTGGCTCATTTTTGTTTTAAAGGGCAGTATTTAAAGAGGAAGTTTGATTTTCAAGGAGCCTGTTGTTTTGAATAGTTAAAGAAAAAAGGGGATTGGAACTAATTCTTGGCTGAAACACAGTTGCTCTCAAAACCTATCTGTTTGCTAGCCTAGAAAGAAAACAGTGACTTCAAAGGGAGGAAACATAGCTATTTCCAAGAATACTTTGTTTTGCCAAAAAAATCACAGATAATCACTGTTTAAATACTAATACCTTGCGAAAGTATTAAACTTGTTTTTCAAGCACATAGAATATCATACAATCATTAGAGGGGAGACAAAGTTTTTTTTGAAGGCTTATCACTCAGTGACAAGGATACTACCTTTTGGTTTCAAAGAAACATTGATCATCAAAGAAGGACAGTTTATTCAAAGGGAAAGCACAGTGTTTTTCTAAGAGTGCATTCTTTTTTTTGAGAAAAAGAAGATAATGATTGGGTGAAACAGTTTGTTATCAGTTCACAGGGGTTTGCTTAGTCCCTTAAAACAATGATATCAAAAGAAACAGTGATTTCAAAGAAACCCTTTTTGCTTCAAATAACCACAAAGAAGTAGTGATTACAAAAGAAGGTAAGTAGAATGTTTCATCTCATTTTACAAAGATCTTGGTTTGGGTTTAAAATTTTTTCTTCAAAGTTTAGATTTAAGAGCATTTCTTGGAAGCAAACTAATTTTACAAAGAATTGTTTTGGGTTTAAAGAATTTTTTTGGAAGACATTTCTTGGAGGCGGCCTGATTTTGCAAAAAAATGTTTTAAACTTAAAAAAATTTCTTGGACGTACATTCAAAAGACATTTCTTGGAGGTATGTACGTGTTTTGAGTTGAAGTAAATATTTCGAGCTTTGTTTCATTTTTATAAGACATTTTTCTCTCGAATTTTTTAAAGTAAGTGTTTTGGATTGGGTACGTGTTTTGAGTTGAAGTAAATCTTTTGAGCTTTGTTTCATTTTTATAAGACATTTTTCTCTCGAATTTTTTAAAGTAAGTGTTTTGGATTGGAGTATGTATTTTTTGCAAAAGAATTAAACTGATTTTTTTTAAATTAAATCTTTTGTGATATTTTTTGTAATCGAGTTATTGTGTATTTTTTTGAAGGAAATTTTTTGAACTTCATACCCTATTATCATGGGAAATCGAAGAACTTGTGCGAGAAAATATGATCGAAAAAGAGACCCTGAGGAACGTAGAGAAGAGACGAGACAATCTCGCAAAAGAAAGTTAGAAGCCCTCTCAAATATTGAAGAGAAAAATCAACCTCAAGCAGAAATTGAAGCAAGTATGTAAATGTAAATATTATGATCTATTGATATATTTAAAATTTTCCTAATGTAAAATGTGAAGCTTAATTTTTATTTGATGAACTAATTTGAAAAATATTTTGTTTAATGTAAACAGACAGAGATATTCCTCAAAATATTGAAGAAGAAAATCAACCTCAAGCAGAAATTGAAGCATGTATGTAAATGTAAATATTATGATCTATTGATATATTTAAAATTTTCCTAATGTAAAATGTGACGCTTAATTTTTATTTGATGAACTAATTTGAAATTTTTTTTGTTTAATGTAAACAGATAGAGATATTCCTCAAAATATTGAAGAAGAAAATCAACCTGAAGAAGAAATTGAAGCAGGTATGTAAATGTAAATATTATGATCTATTGATATATTTAAAATTTTCCTAATGTAAAATGTGAAGCTTAATTTTTATTTGATGAACTAATTTGAAAAATATTTTGTCTAATGTAAACAGACAGAGATATTCCTCAAAACATTGATGATGAGATACAAAATTTTGAAAGAGATATTGAACCAATGACTGAAGATGGTGAAAATATTGAAAGAAATTCAAATAAAGAAATTGAATCACAAGGTATATATATATATATATATATATATATATATTAAACACATGCACATATCATTGAAATTATAGATATATTTATTAATTTAGTTATTTATTGAGTATGTACTATTTTTTCGAATATGTACAGATGAAATCACTATCGATAATGAGATGTTAGAAAATGTTGACACTCACACATATGGAGATAAAAAACCTGACCATGTTATACGATATCGTGTTAACTGCATTTTTGAAAAGTATTTCTTAAATGAGCGGATGACGGTTCAGACTCAAATGTTGAAAGGTATCCTATCATTAAGGAAATTAAAAGAAGCTACGACACTATTGGGTATTCGAAAATCAACCAAAGATAAAAAAATGAAGGGAGATGTGATAAAAAATATGAGTAGTGCTATAAAGTCAATTAAGAGATCTAGAGAGAGATGTTTCAATTGTATGTAGAGGAATACAGATGGCA
The DNA here is from genome assembly GCA_034641835.2 of Pinus albicaulis. NCBI lineage: Eukaryota > Viridiplantae > Streptophyta > Pinopsida > Pinales > Pinaceae > Pinus > Pinus albicaulis. The sequence goes on along the minus strand of CM076583.1, from coordinate 162,101,063 downwards.
ATGGTTTCATCAAGTACTCAAGAGAATCGTTTGGTAACATCTATGGCACGAGCACTGGGAACCTCGCGAAAAACTTTGCACAAACATCGGAAATTTCGGCTGCAAATAGATGTAAATGATGAAATCGCTTGTTGGAGAGCTATTTGTAGGCAACCATACAAAGATATACTTGGAGAAAATGTTAAAACAATAATATATGAATATTGGAAGAACAATTCGCGTGTTTCACCAACTGCAAGGCATGTGATGCGAAGAAGAATAGCACGAAATCAATACAAAGAACATGAAAAATATTTCTTGGAAACCACTCAGATAGAGTTATTCAACAAGTTCAAAGAAGAGAATTGTCAAATTCATGTTTCACTCAGTGCTTTTGTTCAACAAAAACCATGGTATGTAAAACCTATCACCGCATGTGACACTTGTTGTTGCCGTTATCATGTGGAATTTGAGTTATATAATGACACATTCCTTGATTTCGGTATAACATTATGGAAGGATTCACCTCCTCCTTCCACTATCCGTGATTTCATATCTCAAATTCTATGTGAAAGAGAAAGCGATGAACTATTTTACAAAAAGAAATGTGTTGGTGGTAAAAAATGTGATGATTGTGGAAATTTGACTAAATTTCAAAACAAATATTGTATATCGATACATCGATTCAAGGTGCAAATAGTGTTAAAAGAATTGAATTACTAGAAGACAAAATTTTTCTGATAGACTTTTTGAGAAAGTTTGAGGCAGAAATTTATAAATACACCAAGCATTCCCATAGAGCTCGATGGCAAGATTTGAAATTCAAAAAATCTCGTGAATTTTTTCCACCAGGGACCATTTTGTCAGTGATTGATTTTGCAGAAAACTACACATTTGTTCCACAAAAATAAATTCAGAGTCAATACTATCATTCTGACCAAGTCTCCATGCTCGTTCATATTCTATATAGACATGCTGAACAAAATGTCGATCATATAGAAAGCATGAGTGAAAATCGGCATATCATTAAAGAAAATCACTTTTATATCAGTGACGATTGTACACATGATACATGTTTTGTACAACATTGTTTTGGAAAAATTTAAGATTCATTGAAAAATCGTGGAATAACATTCAATGAACATTGGATATGGTCAGACGGATGTGCAGGTCAATTCAAATCTGCACGATCATTCTTTTGGTTGTGTTGTCTTCATAAGAAAACCTACATTAAACATTGTTGGAATTTCTTTGAGACTGGCCATGGAAAAGGAGAACATGACGGTGCAGGAGCATGCATAAAATGAGCACTTCAAAGATATCAAATGAACCACTCTGCAAGTTGACTTGTGAACGATGAAGAAGTTGTTCAATGGTGCATCGCTGCTCTAAGCCATGAGAGAAACCCATCAAGAGAAGTGTGAAGGTACATTCAATTTAATTTATATTGGAAATCTAATTTTAAACATTGTACATTTATCATGCAATGATTATCTTTGATTGTATTTTGATATTATATTTACAAATTCTTCTTCTAATTTTCCATATAAAGGTTTTTCTGGCATATTGGAATCGAAGACATAGATAGATCAATTGGAAATGACGTTGAAACAATAAAAGGGACTCGAAAATTGCATTCAATTCAAACAAAGTCATCCAGAAATGTGTTTGCATTGGATAAAAGAAAATATTATTTTTTTTGTGATGTTTGCATAGACAACACAAAATCCAATGACGTTTGTGAAAACAAAATGTATGTGAACGATTGGAAACATACAGAGCTAAATACAAAGGGAAAAATGTCTGTTGCAATGTTTGAAGAAATGCAATCAGAGGAAACTACAATATCATCCGATGGTGATAGAGTTTCTGATCTTGTTAGAGAAGGTAACATTTGAATTACTTTCTAATGATTTAAAAATTTAGAAATAAATTTAAATATGTATAATTTTGTTAAGTTTATTTTATTGTGCAGGAGATGTTTTTGCTGTAATTGCACCTATTGACAACAATGAAGATGTGAAGTATTATTTGATGCATTTCACTGAACGAAAAATGAAATTATTACAAAACTATAATGATCACGAATTTCAATATGACAGAGGGTCTATTATACTGAAAGGTTATTTTTTCAGACAAACTCATCAAAGTGGAGACTTTGTTTACTTTGAAGACTATGAACCTAATTCCATAAGTTGTCAATATAGTCACTTGGTGTGTGCAGCACACATAAAGTTGATAGAAGTTCAATCAAAGAAAAAAAAAAAATTAAGAGATGGAAAATGTCAAAATCTGATCATGAATGGATTATTGAAGATGGAATTCTATTAGAATTTTTTTGAGTGAATTGTCCAACAATTTATTCTCTTTGGATTAAATATGTTTTAGAACTTCCAGTACTCAACTAAAAATTGAGCTGCTTATGTTATTTGTGCAAGTGTTTGCACATGTACAAATTGTTTTGGTACAAGCACGCGCTCTAGTATCAACTGAAAGTAGCTTTTCTATACATGTGCATTGATAAAAAATGTTATATATATATCTCTGTGTGTGTGTGTGTGTGTGTGTTATAGAATGAAATTAATTTTTCTAGTTTTACTATGTGCATTGATGAAAAATTATTTACGTACTCAATATATATGTTCTAGAATGCAATTAACTAGAACTAGTTTTTCTATGTGCATTGATGAAAAACTAGTTGGATTTTCTGGTAAAAAGTTTCCACAATGTAAATAAATCGACAAGGCTACCTATTTGAGTGCATTAACGACATTGACCCAAATTCAACAAATATATATATATGTACTAGACTTATATTTCCAATCAAAATTAAAGGGATAATTTGTACATATATCTACTTCTTTAAACTCTTTTTTCAATTAGAGCTCAATTGATACATGGTTAGTTGCATTGAAAAGCTATGTTCTTCCTATTGGAAATTTTTTCATTCAAACAAAACTACATGGAAAGATCAAAAGCAATCTTAAAATTCCAAATGTACTTCAACCATCCAAAAGGGATTTGTGCAACATTACTTGACATGCCATGCCAATTATAGTGAACAACTATCCGATAGAAACATTTAACATTATATACCACATGTGCCAAATGTAGATTGAAACCATCCAAAACTTTAAAATTTTAAATTTTTTTGATAATATATCGTGCAACATTAAAACATTAAACATCACATGCGAAATGTAGATTGAAACCATTCAAAACTTGAGTTTAAAAAACTTTAAATTATATATAGATCGTTACTTCACATGCCATTCCAATTATAGTTCAACTAGATCCAATAGAAACATTTAACATTATATACCACATGTGCCAAATGTAGATTGAAACCATCCAAAACTTTAAGTTTTAAAAACCTTTTGATTATATATCATGCAACATTAAAACATTAAACATTTAAATTTCATTAAATATCACATGCAAAATGTAGATTGAAACCATCCAAAACTTGAGTTTTAAAAACTTCACATGCCATGCCAATTATAATTCAACTATCCAAAAAAAACATTTAACATTAAATATCACATGCCAAATGTAGATTGAAACCATCCAAAAATTTTAACTTTTATTTTAACAAAAAAATACAGATCACAACATTACTTCACATGCCAAATGTACTCCAAGTATCTAAAACTTAAATTTAAAAAACAAAACAAATTATAACACATGTCATTACATAACATGCCAAATGTAGTTCAGATGACAACATTAATTTATAGATGACAACATTACTTCACATTCACATGCCAAAAGTACTAAAACCATCCAAAAATTAAATAAAACAAATTATATTAACAATGTAATAAAATATGTCCAAAAATTCTAAATCTCACAAGTATCAAACTGTATCAAGTTTAAAAATTTTTAAGACCATCTAAATTTTGAAATCAAATCTACAAATCATGTCCATCAAATAGAGACAGATCCAGCGTCTTCCCTACTAGGGTCTCAGTCCACGCCCTATCAGGTGAATGGGAAACCTACATACACAATGCACATGTACTTGAACATTAAAATTTGATGTTTTAAAAATGAATGAGAATATATATATCTAGAACTTCATGTAAAAAACAAAATATAACAAAAAAATCATGCAATACCTCATAAGGTTCCCTCTCCATTTGATGAACAAGTTCTCCCATAGGAACATCTGCAGCGGTAAACTGTACAATATATGTGTACAGTTATATATATATATATATATATATATCTATATATATATATATATATATATATATATATATTAAAAACTTTCAAATGAAAATGCACATGTACATATATAAACTTATTTTCAATAATATTAAAAAAAGGAACTAAAGACAACTTGTTCAAATGTTGTGGATGTTCCTATCTCCGTCGCTAGAGTCCCCGGATTAAAGAAATCTTCTATAGGAACCTAAATTCAAAAAATTTTAAATAACTCAAAATATAGATCTCTCTCTCTCTCTCTATATATATATATATATCTCAATTTTTAATGGAACTTTTTGAGGTAGAATATATATATATAAATTTTAAACATAAATTTTAAACTTGTGAAAAATTGTCCATACTTGTGGCTCATCTCCCAATGAAGTAGAAGGTACATCTCCTAAGGAAGAAGAAGGTACCGCCATCCCAAAAACATCAGACGGAATCGGTACCTGTTAAAACATTTTATCAAATTATATATATACATACATGTACATGTGTGGCAACAATTATTTATTTTAAAGTCACTTAAAAAACACTAACATGTGCCAACATATCTTGATGGTCAGACCCATCTGCATTGTTTGAACCAGAGGTCTCGAACGTGATATTAACATTTTCGTCACGCATCATGTGTGAGAACTGCAAATGGTGTTTTAACACATAATCATACATTTTTGTTAGATTAATGTACACATACAAATAAATGTATACATGTACATACACATGTATTTATTACAAATTGTACACATGTATATGTAAAAATAATTTCAAACCCTAAGGTCACTAACACATACCATTCCGGTGCCCTCTTCCTCATGAAAAATTAGGTCTTGCAAACCATTACGACAATTTTTTGCATATGTTCGGAGATCTTCAACATTCATGTTGTCAATCTCCTCATCTGTATAATTAAAAAAATTGGCACGTGCATTTTCACGTGCTCTTGGTCGATTTAAACAAAGATCGACTCCACCCAATCCGCTATGAACATTGTCGATCATAACATCCCTTGCTTCTCAACTTATTTGAGAAGTCACATCCATCTCTGATCGCAAAGTTTCGACTCGAAACGGTCGAATCACCAATGGCGGCTCAGGGCGAGGCAACTCCATATCTCGCTTAGCGCCCTTACGGTCATATAATCGACCTTTCCCCAGGCCAAAAAATTATGAAGGAAGATCATTGTAATTGGGTTTCATACCCAAAAAAAATTCTGCATAAAACATTTGTGCAAAATAAACAGGAACCTCATCGTTCCATGGAAGCCTTCCATAGGCCGCAAGGTGCCTATCATACAAATAACGAGCTATGTCTGGGTGCTTGAAATACTGCACCTTCAACATTTTTCTTTTTGGCCCTTCCTTGAAATTAAACATTGACTTGGCCACTTCTTTTGTAACTTTTTTTTTTACGTCCTCCCATTTATCGGGACCCATCACTATTTCTTTTCTCTTTCTCATCATTTCTACAAATGAATCAGTCGTTGGCCCAAGATTTCTATACACATTTACCATTTCACCCAATAAATGTGTAACTATTTCAAGGCTTTGTCGACTCTCAGTAGGTAGAGACAAAGCCACGACATCTCTTTGCAATTTTGAATGAAGTCTTTCACACCTTTGTAAGGTGCATTCCTCCATGTTGGTTTCCCATGGTATATCAGTAATCTCGGCCGGATAAGTTGTGCTGGGTTGACAATCTTCTTCTTGAATGTAGCGGGCTGCCCTGCATCTATTTTGACCACTAGTTCGAACATTTTCGACCTCTGCATCAATATATAAAAAATTTCGTATATTAGAAAAAACATGTGTAAAAAATGTTGTACAAATTTAATGAAAAAATATTGAAATTGATGGCAACCTTGATGTTGTTGGTTAACATCTTCTCCAACATGACCCTGCTGAGAACCAGACCCAAAATGACGCTGCTGAGAACCAGACCCAAAATGACCCTGTTGAGAACCAACAGCCGTTGATTGGCCTTCGGGGGAATAAATATCACCCCCTTCACGCAACCTGCTACCACTCATACCTCGACCGGTTGAACCATGGCCACGCTCCATGGATGGAGTAGAAACCCTTCTCCTCTTACCTCCTAAAAATTAAAATATGAAACTTATTAACAACTAATTTAACTCATATAGTTAATAAAAAATCAATTCCATATGTACACACATGTATGGAGATTTAAGATTATATTTAAATACCGTGAACATCCCCCGATCCCTAAACCTCCATATGGGATTCGGCTGATCTTCATTGTTCATCCTCCATGATATATATCTATTGGTCGACATTTACACAAAATAGATTTCAAAAAATCAATTTGTAATTTAGTGTACACAAATTATGTAGAACACAACTTTCAAAGCAATAATTGATCATGTGTGAAACTAAATTTAATCGAAAAAGAAATTATAAAAATAATAAGTTCACCAAATTGCGCTTTACATGGTGGGAGCACACTTGGTATAAAATTTACCACTTATACACTTTAGTTTGTGGGAGAAATGACACATGTACATAGTTTACCTTAAATTTGTTGTGTTTTATGGATATTAAAATGAAGAACTTCTATTTAGATCCATTCTAGAGATTGACTGTAGGGGAATTTACTAGATATGTCACCTTTCATAAAAGATGAGATCCAGAGGCTACCTGGCCCTTTACAGACTCTGCCTATAGAACTTGTAGAAGTAAACATTAGAGGCATTAACAATATCAAAGAACTTTTTCATGCTCAGACACGGGAATGCGTCTCTTTTCCTACGTAAAAAAATAGTTCAAGGTAGTTAATCTTCATAGACACGTCATCAAGCAGGTCAATGTGATCATCCCCAACTTACTTTTCTTGAAATTAGGCTTGGAATCCTCTACAACCTGGTGGATGGAGTTGAATGGGAACTAGGTCAAGGCCTTTAAAAAATACATGCTAGTGAATAACACTTACTAGGTTATGCCAACAAATAAAGTGGGAGAAATGTTTTCTCCTTGAGGTTATCCAATTGGGTGTGTAATACCAACTTCACCCATTTCCTAACAGGTTTCTCTCTTAGGTTACAAAGTGTCTTCCACCTTATTAGTTATATAGTTTTTTAATTTCCCGTGGATTCCTTGAATTTTTTCTCCTACCATCTCCCTCTCTCACTCCCCAAATTATTGTCATCAAACATGCCCCATTGAGGATCTGGAGCAATGTTTGCACCATACTTAGAACTATCATTGCTGCTAATTGAAATTGGAGAGTCATGTATACTAGATTTCTTGCTTAAGTGGCTCTTACTTGGACAATATCCTGAGATGAGTTTGACATGATGGTCATATGAGGTTGGAAGCTACTTGGTGTAATTTTCCTTAAATCTTCAAAAAAAAAGAGCAAAAATGTCATTTTCGATCATTTTTTATTAGCTTCTGCATACAACAGATGTTATCACAATTGCAACTCAATCATGTTCCATGAGCATGAATTATGAATGTCGCAAGCCAAATTGCAAGGAAATTTGCATTCATTTTAGGCAAAAGAAGGCTATGACATTAAGGTCCATGCTAGAAAAAAATATGCAAATAAGGTTGCTAAGTCTTGATACTTACCATGTGTTTCAAAGCCATAACGAAGGTTGGCTTTGAGAGTGTCCTCCCAAAGCCCTGTCTTGAGATGAAATTTAATTCAATGTCTCTTAGAGTTGCAAGGTGGAATTGATAGGACTATTTGATTTCTTTACCATAGATGGATATCTCCTTTGATCTATACCTTTCTCTACCATCTTATTTCCAAGTGAAATGGGAATTTTCACATTTTTAATGCCATTACCATGTAATTTGGTAGTCTGCTAGCTAGAACTATCACAAGTAAGGTTGTCATACCAAACTATTTCTCTTGCTCAACTCAGTGACCATGACTCTCTTCTCACACTGCTTACCATAAGATCTTCAATTGTACATGTCACGCAAAGTTGGGGCTACATCTTTTGGTGACGTCACTAATTGTTTCTCTATTATTATGTTTGTTAAACATCTCACTTAGGGCGAGGCAACTCCACATATATTGTACATTTTATGGGACATAAATCAATATGTATAAATATTCACTTGGTTTTTATAATTGGATAGAAGAATGACTTAAAATGACCTTGTATGTCTTCTCGTTTTAGAGCTCAAATTTTTAGGAAGGATTTAAGTATCCACCTTTCAAGAATCACTAGAAGAGGTTGATAAAGAATATAGGAAGACAAAAAACTAACTAGTGGTGTAATAAATGGATTTCTTGGGAGGTAGATTGGCATATGGAATTTTGGTAGCTAGAACTTTTCCAAATAAGTGAATGTATTTGAAAACCAAACCTCTAGTTTATTTTGGTTTAGACAAGGTCTAGAATTTGAAAAGTGAATTCCATCTTTCTTCCTCTTACATGTCCAATGATCGAAATCTGGATTGAGGGAAAAAAATTTCCTAAATAAAAATTTTGCATTTTATTTTTTGTACACATGAGTTTTTAAAAGCTAATTAACTCATAAATTTCTCACAAAATACACTTAAAGCTTGACACATAAACCCCTTCCCAATTGGCTAACTTTAGACGATCCTAAACACATTTTTATTTAACTAATGAGGGAGATAGCCTAACAAAACTAGTTTGTCCATATTCAAATCAAGTTGGTCTCAAAGTACAATTTAGCTCATTTTAGTCAAGGTTAGTTAGAAGAATTAGCTATTGGTTTTTGTCTTCAATTTCCTCTCAAAATGAATGTGTACGTGATTTTGAGAGACACACTAGAGGAATAAGGTCCAAATTTTTGATGAAAATGTGCTATGAAAGTAAAGTGTTAAAGGAAAACATGTACAAGGCATAGTTGAGCCAAATGTTGTTGAGGAAGGGCCTAATTATTTGGGTCTTGGTTATGGAAAACATGATGGAGAATGCTCCAAAGCCAAGGAGGCACATGAAGCTGTTCCAATAAGAAATTTTATTTCGTGTTCATTACCTCAAGCTTGTGAAGTTTGTGTTCATGATGAATGGAAAAGTTTGACACCCACTTTGCAAGAAGATATTAATAATAATGCAGCTAATGAGAATGTAAAAGAAGATGATGTTGAAAGCTCTATCTAGTCATTGAATTCATTGCTAGTATTCAGAGGAGAGCCACTACCTCATCAAATTCACCTCCTCAAGAAGGCGACAATGGTGAATGTTCAAGGTATAAATTTTCCTTTAATCAAATTTCTTTTGATTATGATAAACATGGTAAATATTCACATAAGATATAGAAAATAACTTGCACATGTTCCTTTTGTGGTTTGAATAATCATAATGTTTATAGATGTTGGAAGAAGATATCCATGCACATTGAAACTTTCTAAATAAATGAGGCAAAAAGTAAAAGGCCCATTGGAAAAGGAAAATGATTGTGAAAATAAGATGCAATTGTTTATTACTCATTTCCATAAGAAAGGTCACCTTGTAGACAAGTGCTGGACTTTGTATCCAATGTAATATCCCAAAATGGAATTTTCAGCAGATCATGCCATAAAAACGCATTCCTCAGGTATGAGGGCTTCAGATATCATATAATATCTCTGAAAATGTTCAGCAACCAAAATAAATAGCAGAAAAAACCTTTACTCAACTTTTAAGGGCAAAAAGGTGGGGAAAAGTGAGGATTTTGGCCCTAAAATGAGTGAATAAGGAAATATGCGTAAACTGACGGGTCAAGGTTCTGGAATATGTTATAATAGGTCAAGAGGGACTTCCATGTCGAATTTCAGCTCAAAAAAAGGCGTTTTTCTATGTTAAACAGTTCCTCCTTCCCAACTAGTCAAGAAAAACCCTGATTCCCCAAGACTTTGAGTATGCAGAATTTTACTGAAGCAAGGGCTGCGTCTTTTCTGAAGGAATAAGATGTATAAAAGTATGGATGATCAGAGAATGGGTTTGGGAACACGGCATAGGCATTCAGCAAGGTTAAACAACAGTTTATATAGAAAAACCCCTCAAAATAGAGGTGCCACAAGACAAAGATTGACCCAGAAATACTTCAGCGTTTTCTCTAGGAAGCTGAATCTTATATTTATTATATTACAGATCTGAAACTGATAAATACATGAAAACAGAGATCTATAATGAGACAAAATGCCCAAAGGGCTCTTTATTACTTTCCCCTTAGGGATTTCGGCAATACATGAAAATGCCGGAGCAGATCTGAGTCTTACTGCAGCAGATCTGAAGAATGATTCAGAATTTCTGAAGCAAACTTCAGTATCAGATCAGAAATATACTTGGATTGGTTGGCCAATCCAAGGATCACCCTCCAACAGAGATCTAGCTTCCAAAATGATGCCAAAGACCATGAGACGTTGTTCCTTCAGCAATAACGCAGATCTGGGGAAAGAACTGCACAGTATACCATGAAGAATATATTGGCCTGATGCCAAGATCTGAAAATGAGCTCCAAAGTTGTCCAATCTGATCCTCCAAAAGGAAGAAAGACTCTCCCTCTGAAAAACAAGAGAAGGAAGTGGTGTCGTAAAGTCACCACGACAACACCCTACAACACAATATTACGTTGCTGCAGCAATAACGCTGTCCTGGAGGATGATGCTAGAAATAACCTTGCCTGAGCAGGCACTCGAAGTCCCCCAAGGCTAAGGGTGAGATCTCCGCACGGAGACACTCGGTGCACTAAGCAGTGCAGCAGACGGGCTAAACAGCCAGCGTGCCAAAGAGAAGACAATATGTCTCACTCAATAATCAATCAACCAAATATCCAAGCGTGAATGAAATGAAGAGGCTCCTTCATCTTTTATAGTGTTGGTTTCCCTCCAAAACCCAATGTAGCCTCTCTCTCTCCTCCACATCCTCATCCTTATCTCCACAGAAGCTTGGAGAAACTTCTAGAGTGTACATAGGCCCCCTCCTCCACGTGGTGTTGGGTCCCCCCTTGAATCCCACTTAAGTCACAACGTTGTGCTACTAGGTGGATGTCTTATTTCATTAAAGTGAGTTTAGACCCTCTTTACTCACTTTTTATTTATTTATAAACTATAGACGGCAAAATAAACAAAATAGAATATTCCAATTTGTTGTCGCAAATTAGGAATATTACATCCAACAAGTCATCCACAACATTTGAAGAAGGTGGAAAGAGATAACGACAAGAATGGAAAAGAGGATTCCATAATCGATGAGGGTCAGGATGATTCACATGATGATTAAGTGCAGCTAAAAGAAGCGCCATTGAAATGGTTTGCTAACAGATGGTTAGATTTCTTATCCAATTAAGGCCTTGCATGTATTTTGATGTTTCATGAATTTCTTTGCAAATTCAAAGTATGGTGCATGTTGCATGAAGCAAGATGTTGAAAGTAGAGTTATGTTGACACACTTAAATGCAATAAATATGGAAATTTGTACATGAGCTATTATTTGACTTGAGAGTCAGTTATTTGAAGAGGCATGTTTTGTCGACTTGTGTTTGGTTGATGGTTTTGTACACCAATATGTAAGAGTACATGGAGATATTCACATGATGTGGATTTTTTTTCTTTGAAGGAGAAAAATGATATGTCAACGAGCTATGTTTCTTGCATGATGTGTTTTTCAGTTTGATGGTTTTGTTTGTGACAAGACGTCACAAGATTTTGGGAAGGTCCACTCTTGAGCGAGAGCCTCATGATTACAACCTAATAATGAGAATCAAATGGGAGTGCATCCTTATTTTGAAAACAAATAGGATTCTAAGATACCTAGGACTCAAACCATTATTTTTAAATTTGAAATATCATGGTGTGTTGTTTCAATGCCTGAATCCACAACCCTAACATAAATTGTTTTATTCTTTTTTTGCAGGATTTAGTTGGTTATATTAAAAGTCAGTTGAATTTAAAATTCTTGGATTAGTGGCATGAACCAAACATATTTTACATATTAAATGAGGAATTTTGCTCTCCCAATCATTTCTAAATCATCCATATCACCAAGAAAACATGTTTTAAAAGAACATACTTTGGTATGGGAAAGACCTTAGGTTTCAAATATTATAAGAAGGTTTTTGATATGGTTGAGAGAATGTCGAAAATAGAATCCATAAACAAATTATTTTTCAAAACATATTACTTTAAAAAAGTATCAACAAGGAATGTACAAGGGTGTTCAATGAATTAACACTATTTATTTAAATTCCATGATGTATATCTTACTCATAATTTTAACAAATTATTAAATAATGATCTAGATTGAATAATTATATTATTTGTCATATATTTTGATGCTTATAGAGTGAAAAAACTGAAAGAATCAACTTGTAGGGTCATTTTAATGGTGGGTGGAGAATTGGGATCTAAAAAAATTTGGAGTCATTTTGAGGTAGTAAATGACATTTCTGGGGGTCAAACGATTATTCCTTGTGCTGAACTCTTGACCATTATTCTACACTTAAAGACATATATCCAATGGTGCAAGAAAAACATCAAATGAAGTTCATTCAAAATTTATGCCTTTAGTAAGTTGACCTATATCATGTTGACCACCATGGTACGAGAGAATGACATTTTAGCCCCATTACTCATGCATAGCAAGCTAGCTACATGTGGAATTTTAACAAGACTCTAAAAGGTCTAAAATCACAAATCTCGTTAATGGTTGACGGAGTCAAATCTTACACCTAGTTGGCTATCACACTATGTTAAATACTTGGCCACTAGGAGGAATAAGAGTTCCATTTTGTGTTATTGTATTTTGTTCCATAGTTGAAAATACAACTAGGAGTGTGAAGTTAGAGAGAAAAATGTATGAAGTTAAGTTTTTATAGAAACCTTACACGCCAAAAGTCTTAGCTAACTCTAGAGAGATTACCTTAAACATATTTTCCATACCAGAAAAGAGAGAGTAGAGCATGTTTACATTTTAGTGTTGTTTTTCTCACATAAGGATTTCCTAGGGAAAAAGGAGTCTAGAGCATCATTACTTTTTAGGGTTGCTTGTCTCCCATAAGGATTTCCTAGGAAAATAATTGTGTTGATTGTCTAGATATATGTATGTGTGTGTTTCATTATGTTCTCTATTTCTTACGTTATGTTTCATTATGTTTTATATTTCTTACATTTCTACCCTCCTATTTTTCTTTCCAATCAAGGTTTATAAAGTAACATGACAAGAAACATGAGACTTGAAACAATCATTTTCATTATCTATATGGAAGGCAAGAAGGATTATATCCCCTTAAGCTTAAACTTATGTAGTTTGTCAATTTTTATCATATAGTTTTTGGTAAGGGTAAATGTTTTTTTATCTATAGTACAAGTCATCAGTTCCCTAATTTTACCTTAAATATAAAGCATGATTCTAGGATTACTACAATTTGTACTTGGTTTTTTATTATGATGATGCCCTGTCTCAATCACTTGGCCATCTCTCTATGGGTAGTTAAATCTTTATAACAATACGTAAGTAATATTTATCTATTTGTATTATGTGAAATGTAAAAAATGGTATACTATTTTTCATAAAATTGGTTTGAGTTTATCATATATTTCGATGAAAGTTGATTATATGACACGTTTTCTTTAAAAGGATCTAACAATTTTGTTAAGGTATGAATTTGCAATTTTTTGTGGCTCTCTATCAACCTTCACTTCCTCATTTCTAGAAAAAATCTACTTGCTCATTCATATACCCACTTTCTATTCAAATGCATGAGTTTTGAACTCTCGGTAACTATGTTTTTCCACACAGGAAAATTATATGTCACATTTTATACTAAAGTTCTAAATATTATTTTGAAGTTTGTATTACTATTATTATTTTATATAATTTAACATTAGATATAAGTTTAAATTGAAAGCTACTTAGATGAAATATAGCTTAGATATGGCATTTGCAAATTATTATCTATTTATTGAACTAAAGGACATAATTATTACACATGTTTAATTTACATTGAAATGCTTCTTTGATTTATCTCCTATAGCTTAATGTAATGCTAGATATATAATTTAAGTTGAAGGCCCATGAGATAAATATGACTTCTATGTGACATTTGTATTGAATCATCTATTTGTTGTGTTATATGAACATAATTGGTACGCATATCTAATTTGCATTAATAATATTTCATGCTTCTTTAATTTATATTTTATAGATGACCGAAGCATCCATTTTTAATCTATCCCTTTTGACTTCGGATATGTGGGAAATATTCATCCGCATATTTTTCTATCATAAAGCAGTGAGTAAAATTGTATTCCATTTGTGTCAATGTTAAGGTTAAGCACATGGATTAAAGTTTTATATATTAGATGAGGAGGCTATGTATTACATATGGTCTTGAATGAGCTTTTGGACTCTTTAGATATATATCGAAAGAGTCCAAATGCTCATTCAAGACCATATGTAATACATAGCCTCCTCATCTAACTTAGCCAGGGATTTGCAATACTATATTTGAGTTGGCTAGCTCCATTTCAAGATATTATAATGTTAGATTATTATTTCTATAGATTTTGATTATGGTAGTCAAATGTTACAAAAGTCCAGAAACTGTACAAATAATATTATTCTAGATATATGTAAAAAGGACATGGTAGAGAAGATCAAACAATATTAAACTTTTCATAAATAGTTTAGATAAAAATACATTTTCTAATTTTGATTGTAAATTCTAATGCTTAAAGCAATAATTTTTCTAATAATTTTTTTGAATTAATAAATAAAAAAAATATTTTCAATCAAAATCACATCCAACACATGATAAAAATAATAAAAACAATTTAAAACTTCATACACTATATGACTTCGGATATGTGGGCAATATTCATCCGCATATATTTCTATCATAAAGCAATGAGTAAAATTGTATTCCATTTGTGTCAATGTTAAGGTTAAGCACATGGATTAAACTTTTATATATTAGATGAGGAGGCTATGTATTACATATGGTCTTGAATGAGATTTTGGACTCTTTAGATATATATATAAAGAGTCCAAATGCTCATTCAAGACCATATGTAATACATAGCCTCCTCATCTAACTTAGCCAGGGATTTGCAATACTATATTTGAGTTGGCTAGCTCCATTTCAAGATATTATAATGTTAGATTATTATTTCTATAGATTTTGATTATGGTAGTAAAATGTTACAAAAAACCAGAAACTATACAAATAATATTATTCTAGATATATGTAAAAAGGACATGGTAGAGAAGATCAAACAATATTAAACTTTTCATAACTAGTTTAGATAAAAATACATTTTCTAATTTTGATTGTAAATTCTAAGGCTTAAAGCAATAATTTTTCTAATAATTTTTTTTAATTAATAAATAAAAAAGAAACATTTTCAATCAAAATCACATCCAACACATAATAAAAATAATAAAAACAATTTAAAACTTCATACACTATATGACATTACTTTGGGCCTATGAAATTTCGGTTTCGCATCTTTTCTACATCAGTTTCCTGTTTTCTGTTGAGATTAGCTTTTCTAAATTAAGTATGCAGATTGCGGATAGTCTAAGGAATATTACAAAATGTCTGAAAGAAGATGCAGATATATGTGATTTCAGCTAAGGTATAAAGTTTGGAATATAGAAAGACGTATTTATAACAGAACTAATGTATCGGTTAAAAACCACAGAACTAAAGTATGAGTTAAAAACCATAGAATTAAGGTCGAACATAACAGAACTAAAATATTGGTTAAAAACCACATAACTAAACAATTTCAGATTGGTTGTGATTATAGAATTTAATGACCATAAAAAGGTTGTAATGATATCATTGAGTATGTTTGTACTTAGTATCTATTTTTCATGTTTAACTCAATGGTGTGTAGTATTACTATTATTGTTATGTTTTCAGAGGGTACAGTTAATATATTAAATAAAGAGAATAGATACTTGTGAATTACTGGTGCGTTTATGTAAACTGCTTATAATATAACCTATCATGAACTTCACGTTCATTATGTCATTTCTATTTTCTATTATTGTCATGTGAATCACTCGTTGGCTTATGTAAACTGCTTATAATATAAGCTGTCAAGAAATTTGACTTCATTATGTTTTTTCTATTTTCTATGATATTCATGTGAATCACTGGTTGGTTTATGTAAACTTCTTATAATACAACCTGTCATGAAATTTGGGTTCATTATGTCATTTCTATTTTCTAAGATAGTCATAAAACCAGCAAAAGGTGAAATGATTCTACAGTTTTCATGTCGGCCCTTTTGTTACTCTTTGTGCACGTATACCGAGAACACCAGGTTATCGTCTAGGCCCGAGTGATCAAAGAATGAAGACAATTGAATTTTTGATATCGAACAAGGCTGATGGCGAATTCAATTTACTACGGAAGGGTACAGAAACACCATCAAGACACAGTCTTAATATAATTTCCGTAGTGACTGAAAGGTGGCTTTCCACATCTAGTGATAGCCCTGGGGTCAGTCACATGCAGATAATCTGGCCAAAATCTCACAAGAACACCGAATCCGATCACAACCATATAGAGGATCACATGCAACTAAAAAGGAGTCATAATCGCAAGTTGGGCTCTAGTCCCAGCCTCGGAGATGGACATTAACAGTATTGAACGTCACACAAAATATTTAGGTGTTGTTTCATGCAAAATTTACAAGCTGCCAGTTACTTGTCTGTGTATAAGGAATTCGGTCATGTCAAAGTCGAATTCCAACCCATATTAGTTGGCATTTGGGTGTGGATGATTAGAATCCATTAAGCAGTTGAAAATTTTTAAAACTTCGAATTAAATGTAATTGAATACTCATACAAGTAAATCACGAACATTAAAAAATGGTTTTCTTCTGTAACCCTCACAATTTATAATAAAATGATGAGCACATGCCAAATGATCGTTACTGATAAATTATTACATCCATAGAACTAAGGTCGAACATACCCGATGAAAGGAGCAATAGAACTAAAGTATCGGTTAAAAACCACAGAACTAAGGTCGAACATACCTGTATGAAAGGAGCAACAGCGCCGACGGGAGGAGCAACAGCGCGAACGGGAGTAGCAACAACGCGGATGGGAGCAGCAGCGACAGTGACACAAATTCCCGTGAATAATGAAACCGGTAAACAAATCAAATTTGCGGGCGATTTATTTATAGAAAATAGTTCGGTCGAACTATTTTAAAAGTAAAAGTTCGGCCGAACTCACAGTTCGGCCGAACTTTTGTTGTCGGTTTTCCCATCTCCGGCAAAAATTCTGTTTGCCCGTGCCATCAATGTGCCGTCAATCTAAATGGAATCATGAGTTCGGCCGAACTTTCCAAGAAAGTTCGGCCAAACTATTACAGAGTTCGACCGAACTTTGGAAAATTTTTGGCCGAACTATTGCTGAAAAAAAGTTTTCGGCCCCCGATTCTCACAAAAGTGTAACCCAGCTTCACATTTCTGCCCGGTATTAATTGAGGGAGAAGAGTTATTATTATAAAAAACAAAGGGAGCTTGTTTCACTTAACAAAATTTGTTGGCCAACTAAGGACAAACTTAGTCTTGCAAAGAGGAAAATATTTTTTTGATTGAGCACCTTTTTTAGTGATCATTTAAACCAGTTTGCCTTGGTGAATTAGTGAAGAGTATCAGAAGGAAAAATGCCTCCAAATAAGGATAGCAGGAGTGGGTATCACAATAGGTATGAGCCTATTTCAACTCAGGAAGTGAATGAATCTCCTTCAGTACTCTTTAATTTTCATGAAGTAGGGTGCTTGGAATTTTTCCAAAAATTCCAAGAGGTAAAAGGTCACCTTCTTTTGACACATTTGTTTGCTTTAAGGCTGCAAGGGAAGCATGTCCATCTAGCAGGTCTGGATTTCAAACTCTCTTCCTAGGGATATCTCCAAAGCTACCAAGATCCCCTATATCATAGAAAAGTGGTTCAAAAAAACATACCTAGATCTGAATCACTACAAACCCTTTCTAAGACCAGACCATCACGATGCTTGCAAAGCTATTTTCCATTTTTCCCACTTATTGAGCAGTTATGCCCCCCTCATGAAAATCATCATGAAGAATTTCACATGTGAAGGGAGGTTTTCCCGAATTTATTCCTATCATATCAGGCTTCTTATGCATTTCACAAGAACTCAATTGTTGAACCTACCTTTCTTCCTCTATAGAAGCATTGAAAAGATGGCCTCTATTGTCCAAAAGAAGCCCTCAGCTCAACAACAAGCTTGTCTATTTCATCATTCCCTTATCAAGATCATCATCCTCCATCAACTTGAGAAAAAGGGAGTTTCTTGGGACTCTTTCATCTCCCATCCTGATTTTTCCATTGCCTCTTCATCTCATGTGCCTTCCTCACCATCCACTCATCATGTTTCTCATTCTTCTAGTAAATGCACTCCTAAAAAACAAAAATCTCCTATGATTGAGGATGAAGAAGAGAAGAGGCAAACTAGTAGTGAAGAAGGGCAAAGTGACAGGAAGCAAAATAGTAATGATGATGAGGGACAAAGTGAAGAATCTAAGCATGATGGTGAGCATGAAAAAATTGATGGTAAGCATAGCAGTCATGAAGAGAAACATGATGTCAGCCAACATAGCAGTGAGCATGATGGTGATAAGGCACAAAAAAATAAAGGTAAAGAGCACAGCAGCCATGAAGAAAAAAGGGACAGAGATGAATAGAGCAGCCAATGAGAAAGAGGCCTAGGACTATGGGTCTCAAGAGAGATTTGGAGAAAAAGAAAGAAGAAGAGGAAGCCCTTGTCCGATCTTATCCCCTCACTCATTTGCTAGCCCAAGAAATTGAGAATGATAAAGAATCATGGCTTGAAAGGGCCAAAAAAAATTTGGAGGATAAGTTAGAGAAAGCTAACAGAGACTTGAGCCTACAAAGGAAGATGACTGGGCACTACAAAAAGCTAAATCAATTTGCCCGAAAGAAATTGAAGGTTGCACGAGAAAAACTCAAAACTTCAGCGCCCGGTAGAAAAAGTGGAGAAAGGTACATCACTGCTTAAAATATTGGCCTCAGATTCTCTACATGCTTCTGAAAACCCATGAGGGGCTTTCTCGCCAAAATTGAGAAAATTTTGATAAGATTTGTTTTTTGTGTTATTTGGCTATAATTGCACATTTTTCAAGGCGCTGCCATGGGTGCTAGGAGCATCCTCAGCTCATGAAACTCATTTTTTTGGATGGAATAAATTTAAGGGCATCTACTCAGAAAATTTCAGATCCAAAGGATGTGTTTTGATCCCCCAAAGAGGTGAAAAATAGTGATTTTTTGACTTTCTGCCTCGCATATCAGCAAAGGATATTTTTTGGTGTTTTTCACTCAGTTTAGTTTTTGACATACTTCTACTAATAATTTTGGTAAAATTCAAGTATTTTCAAAAACTAAACATCCATGGCTTTCCAACGAGCCATCACAGGCATCATTTCGACATCGGGAGGTCCCTCAAAAGTTGTTTGCAAGATAGACAATTTTCTGCTGCTACGTTCCTGTAGCATTTTGTCAAAAAACAGTTTTCTGAAGTGGCTTATCCAAATGTGTGCTAGGCCATTTTTAGCCATTTTCAGTAATGAAAAGTCAATATTTTTTCCTTTTTTAGCATTGTATAGATATTTAGAAGATATTTTGTGCCTTGGGCTTTGCAAAGCCTTAAGGACAAAATCAAATATTAGTTTTTAGCCTAAGAGCTTCTAGTCAGTTTTGTGAAGCTTATCTTCTCATTCTCCTATATAACTCATGGAGAATCATTGTAATATTGTTGGTTGAAGAGTTGATAAACAAGCTGGACTTTGAAGAGCTTAATAACTTGACTGAGCTTAGATCAATATATGTTATGAGTTTTGATGATCAAACTTGTTTTATGGAGTGAATAGCTTGACTTGCTTGCCTAGATGATGGAGAGGATTTATGTATAGGATTCCATGGCTTGATAAATGGTATTGTACTTCTTTTAAGTTATGTTTTCTTAGTTTTCCATATATGTATCCATGTTTCTTGCTTGTTGTAGGTCAGTAAAGAATAGTTTGAGGTGATTCATTACAGCTTCTATGTTTTTATCCTTCTTAGTCATGTCAAAGGATTCTTAACTGCCCTTTCGTCCACTAGGAACTTGTTATTTATTTCCTTAATGATTAATATGACATGCTATCTTGTTTGATTCATGGTATGCCCTGCTTACTCATAGCTGTTTAAACTTCATTAAAGAAATCTCCTTTGAAGTATTGACTATCTAGGTTAAAACAGAGAGGTTTGTTTCGATCTTGCCCTCTGCCTATACTTGCAGACTTATTTCAAAGTTCTCATCAGATTGAATGTGTTGCTTAGGAGTTTCCTTTCCACATTTTGAGTTTTTGGTTTGTCTTACATGTGTTCTCAACCACTGAAGGTGATTTTCCCATAGTTAGAGGGTCTTATACCTCTATGCGTCACCTGAATGTTTATTTTATGCATCTATTAGTTTGAGTTGGATTCATAGTGATCAATCGTTAGCCCTAACACATGAATACTTGTTGTTTAAACTATTTATGCTTAAGATCCCCTTGTCTTGCACAAACTTGATGTTCATTTCACTTCATAAACCACCTGAAATATCCATTCGCTATACTAAATCGGCCCTGCAGTACAACCTACCCATTGTCTTGACATCCTTGGCTTTCTTTTGACCCCATAGCCCAGTTTATCTCATTTTATTGTTCTATTTTGATCCACTTGATCAGTTTTTCCCCAAAAAACTAAAAAACAAACAAACAAACACACTTAACAACTAGCCTAAAATCTAAACAACTAAGAGAACAAGCTCACATCCTTCGCTTCATTAGAGAGAGCCCTCTCTAAGGCCAGGAAGGCTAGGTTCTAGGGCTCCAAATATTGGTTTGATGTTACTCTGTCATTTGGTCCGTCAATCTGCCAAAGCATGGGAACCTAACATAATGGCGATCACGGTGGGACATTTCTGAGTTCATATCAATCTGAAAATCTTTCAAAACTCACGTAAAGCCCCTCTTGAACTAAGCACACTATATTATTGAGCCACCTCATCGCCAACCTAACATAATGGTGATCACGGTGGGACTCTAAGTGATAAACAAACTTAGAATTCCCTAAACATTTCAGCATTTCTTAAGAAGACTATCTTGTCGACTTACCCCACCGCTCACGCATAATGGTGATCACGATGGGACTTTTATGAGTTAGTGAAAATCTAAGTACATCTTAGGACTCCAGAAATCCCTTGTCTTCAAGAAAATATAGTGAATCCACCACCTCATCGCCACACTAACATAATGGCGATTATGGTGAGACTCTCTGAGTTCATGACTGTCTAGAAAACTGTTGTTGACTCATTAGTCCTTTGGATTAAATCTTAAAATCAACTGATAAAGCCATTAGAGTAAACTCTCTTTGTTTCATCACCTTAGCTAAATGCTGAAAACAAATTTAGGACACTCTTACAAATCACACTGCGCCTTAAAAACTCAGAAAATAACCTCACAAAAAAAATTAGATTAACTGTTCATATCAATTTTTGGTGGTGGACCATAGACAATATATCCTCAAAAAACCAAAACATTTCCACCTGGCGACTCCACTAGCCTCTAGTAGGCCTTTTTGAAAACTTTCTAAGCTTCCATAAACTATTATAATACTGCTTTATGAACAACCTTGAAAATTCTAAGAAGTCTTAATCATACACTGAGCTAGTTTGACAAAACTTAGAGAAAACAAGTTTTTGAAAACATTCATAACTTTTAGCCTCTCTAAAGTTTGAATCTGAAGCCTGGCTTCATGAAGAATTCATACCAGATCTCATCCAGACCCAAATCCTCCTACTGTAGTTGATGACCCAAAAAATATTTTGTGGAAAAATTCTAATACTAGTGATTTAACTACCGATAGGAGCCTTCATAGAGCAAGCTCTGTACCTAAAAATCTTACATCCTTGCTAAACCAAAATTTTGACTTGCGCCATACAAGAAGTCTTTTTAGAACCAAGTCACAACCTAGCTTTGACCATTCCGATCTTAAGCCTTTAGAGTTTCAGTAGAGTTCTAGCAGAGAAGCATCTCCTACTACTCTACCTGATTTTCAACTCCTCCAACACTTTAGCTCTTTCCATCCCAAGTCTACTCAAAATCAGTTCGCCAGTCCAAGCACCTCCAACACTCCCACTCACAACACCACTGTGCAAATCACTTCATCTCACGTACTAAATCCTCCACTTGTAAATTTACCAGTACCACCCATCATGGCAGCATGGTATGCACCCCTAGTGTTACCTCAGCCTTTGGCACCTTTTCCAAATGACTATCAGTCTAGGATCCCACACTTCACCGGGGCCGAATCCATTACTTCCCAACAACATGTAGATAGAATGAATGATGCTTTTGATTACATGGAGTTAGATGAAGAAACCATCAAGATGAGAATGTTCACCCAAATCCTAGGAGGCGAACCTAAAAAATGGTTTAAAGGCTTAGCTCCTCATAGCATACATGATCTCCCATCATTATACCAAACTTTCATAAACAAATGGGAAATCAAGAAAAACCCACTTCAAGTCCTCTCTGAATATAATACTCTTAAGAGGAACACAGGAGAAAGTGTTCAAGATTATTGTACTAGATTCAATAGTGTCTATAACGCTCTCCCTCCTAACATGAAACCTCCACCCAGCTTAGCTCTAGCGAAATTTCTGGAAGGCTTTGATCCAGATATAACATATCAGCTAAGATAAAGAGAACCTGCAACTCTAGAAGAAATGCAAAAGGGGGCTATTATTGCAAAAGCAAACCTTGCTGAAAAGAGGGTTAGGTTGTGATCATAAAAGAAGGTCACATACCGAGATGAAACCTTTCCCTCTACATCCTCTTCTGATGCCAAAATAGACAACCTGGAAAGAAAAATGGAAAGAATGATAGAAAGAATGATCGAAAGAATAAGTCTCAGTGATAGAACACCTCCTAGGGACAACCAGCCAAACCCACAAACCAGAAACCAGAATCAAAACTTTAGAAGGGACCCACCTCAAAACAAACCGAGAGAAAATGATCAGCAAATCAGGCCTCCTTTCCAAGATAATTATCTTGATGAAGGAGAAAGAGACATTGAACATATTGAGGAAAATCATCTAAACCTGATAAGCTCTGATAGTGAGGGTGAGGTTTATCTCATGGAAGAAGAACAAGGTTTCTTCTCCTCATACCAAGATGAAACTGACTATGAAGATTCTGAAGACCTTGAAATTGGTTTACAAAATGCCATAATGGAATTCCATAGCCAATATGATCTCAGAAGTAAGAAAAACCAAGAAAACTAGAAGAAAAAATAGGAAAACTTAAAAAAGAACAATTCAGATTCTGCTGTGAAGAAAAATCCTAAAGCTATTCTTAAAAAACCAGCAGACAATGTTAATGATATGGCTAAGAAAACTGATCTAAACAAAGGCAAAACTAGCCAATCAAACATCAACCCAAACTGTGCCAGCACTTCCACCAAAATTCCTGAAAGTACCATCCTGAACAAAGCTCCACATCAAAATCAAAAGGACAGATCAGTAGAGAAGGTAATGGCTGAAAAATTTGATGCAAACATGTCAAAAGATCAAGTACCTTTTAGTTTCGAAGGGGAAATTGCTAAAATCAAAATAAATATGCCCCTGATTGAACTGATAGCTCAAAATTCCTATAAATCTCAGGTTCTGAAAATATTAAACATAGGAAATGATACCGACACTTTGGACTTAGTTGATGACACTCTTGAACTGTTATTTGGACCAAAGATAGAAGGAAAGTATCAAGAAGGAACCACTCCTCCTTTTTACATCAGCTTGAATGTACATGACCAGAACCTACATAACGCTATGCTAGATTCCGGTGCCTCTCACAATCTCATGCCTAAAGTGATAATGGACAGATTAGGCTTAGAAATAACCAAACATTACAAAGAATTGTACTCTTTCAATTCGAGCAGAGTCAAATGTTTGGGCCTAATCAAAGACTTGTGTGTAAGTCTAGCACAAGTCCCAGCTAAACATTTGGTTATGGACATAGTGATAGCAGACATTCCCCCGAAATATGGAATGCTTTTATCTAGAACTTGGGGGGCTAAACTCCAAGGGAACATTTAGTTAGACATGTCTTATGCTACTATTCATGTTTTCAACCAACCAAGAAGATTATACCATGAATCAAACATGAAATCTATGGTCAGTAGTCAAGAGAAACCAAAAAACATACCTCTTTATTTCATACATTCAAACATGGATTCCTTCATCTTACACCTGCAAGATGACACTGATGAAAACACAAGTGAAATTGAAACCAGTTCAAGCACAGTATCGCAACCAGACCAACCTCTGTATGATGAATTTGATACTCAAAATTTTCATGACCAGATACACTTGCATTTTGATGAAATAAAACTTGATTCACCAAAAACTGAAACTGATACTTTGGAAGAAGTCATCATTTTAAATTCTCAAGCAAGTGATCTCAACCCAATGTAGAAATTTGCTGAATAATGATTAATTATTCACCGATACTATCCTGATCACATACAATTCGAATTTATATGCAACACATAATCTCTTCCACTCAGATCATCAAACATGCGGAAATAAATCAAGCGATAACACATCAAATCGTCATACACATTAACACAGTATGTATGGGGAAAGCTTATAGCTGAAAACCCCGCAGCTATTGTGTATATTATAATGGATAAATCAAGTAACAAACTCAGTACAATACTCCTCACAAGTACTCAGTACTTTCTCATACAGTTACCCACAATCTAGCTCAGTTTTGAACAGGTTACTGGTTCAAAACTCACCGCCAATTGCCTTGCCTCTATTGCGCAATCCAGGCCTGTCTAGCCTTGCCTCTATTGCACAATCCAGGCCTGTCTATATAGAGATCCAAGGTTCGAATCTCCTTGGCTTGACTGCGCAATTGTCATGGACAAATCCTCCAAGTGTGGTGAAAATCTCATGCACAACTGATGTCGCCACTGATAGCTAACTCCACCCTTTCATCTACCTCTTTCACTGGTCTCCACTGAACTGATCATGCACTGTAGTGAACTGATGTGTTCTTGAATTGAATAATGAGTTACTAATTAATGAATTAAATAATATTTAATTCACTCCACTCATAACTAATTGATTGGCTAGTTAAACTAATCTCAACCAGTTCAACTAAAATAAACAGAACACAACTCCACTAGCTGTCTCATTAACTCCTCCAAACTTCTGCAACTGAAGTCCAACTGAAGTCAACCATGCATGATGCCATCAAACCCTTGGGAACCACGTGATTCCTCTGTCAGATGCATGAGCCACTTCTGTAGCTCGAATTGAAGTGCTCCAAGAGAGTAAACTGTTGTTTAGAGTCCAAATATTATTAAGGGTAAATAATATTTGACTTCCCTATTTTTAGGAGAGGCAGTCTAAAAATAGCCTTCGACCTCTTCGACCTAAAAAATAGAGTCTCATCTATTTTTAACAACATGACCAATGCTCCAAGAATCTCAAACTGGAATCCTCGAACCATGCTCCATATGTCTAAAAATAGACATAGTCTAAAAATAGACTTTGCGCCAGAATTTGCCTGCGGGCCCACTTAGTGAAGGCGACTTCATTTCACTAAGCTCCATCATCTTGCTGTATTCTCAACACTCCCTCTCAGCAAGATATGGATTATCTGCAATCCCTATCCTGCCTCTGTGGAATTCGAACTTGCTCCTGGTGAGCGCCTTCGTCAGGATGTCGGCATCCCGATCCTCCGTGGGAACATATGAAAGCATCATGATCCTCCGCTGAACACAATCTCTGATGTGATGGTACCTGATGTCGATATGTTTGGACCTATCATGAAAAACTGGATTAGCCGAGAGCTTGATGCAGCTCTGGTTATCACAGTAGATCACCGTAGGCTCCAAATGCAACCTGAACAAACCTGCGAGGATCTTCCTCATCCAAATAGCCTCGCATGCAGCCAAACTTGCTGCCATGTACTCGGCCTCTGCTGAACTGAGTGCCACGGATCTCTGCTTCCTGCTGTACCAGGAAACTGCTGCCGACCCAATGCTGAAAACTCCTCCAGAAGTGCTCTTCCGGTCCGTTGGACTCCCTGCCCAATCTGCATCAGTGAAGCCAGAAAGCTTCGCTCCATCCTCCTGTCTGTACCATACACCATATCCCGATGTGCCTCTGATATAGCGCAATACATGCTTGCCCGCCTTCCAAAAGAGCTTGGTAGGCTTAACCATAGCTTCCGAAAGCTGGTTAACTACATAGCATATATCGGGTCGTGTATTGACCAGATACATAAGCGACCCCACCAACTGTCGATAGATAGTGGCATCCACTACCTCCGCTGAAGTAGCATCCTCCTTCCTCCAACCACCAGGAAGAGGAGTGTCAACAGGCTTGCAACCTTGCATGTTGAACCTCTCCAGAATCTCCTGGGCATACTTGCCCTGAGAAACAAACAGTCCTCCGCTGCGCTGCCAAATCTCCAATCCCAGGAAATAATGAAGGATGCCCAAGTCCTTCATCTCGAACTCTCATGCAAGATCCTCCTTGCATGAAAGTATCAACTGCTCATCGCCAGTCAAAATCAGATCATCTACATACAGTACGATGATCAACAGCTTTCCCTCCACCACAATCTGGTACAGGTTTGGATCCGCCTCACTCTTGGAGAATCCAAGCCCGGTGAAGTAGCTGTCTATCCGAGTGTACCAAGCACGAGGTGCTTGCTTAAGCCCGTACAATGCTCTCTTGAGTCGGCACACATGCGACTCACTGCTGAAGATCTCAAAACCTTCAGGCTGCTCTATGTACACCTCCTCCTCAATAACTCCATTGAGGAACGCAATCTTCACATCCATCTGATGAATGTGCCACCCCATCTGCGCTGAGAGAGCAAGGATCGTTCGTATGGAAGAGTACCTTGCGACAGGTGCAAAAGTCTCCTCATAATCGATCCCCTCGATCTGTGAAAAGCCACGGGCGACAAATCTCGCCTTGTACTTCTCCACACTCCCGTCAGCTGCCTGCTTCACTTTGTAGATCCATCGCGAACCCACCACCGATTTCCCCACCGGTCTTGGGACAATCTCCCATGCACTGTTCCTGACGATCGAATCATATTCTTCGATCATGGCATCAACCCATGCGGGTTCCTCCACAGCTTCCTCAAAAGAGGATGGCTCCGTCACAACACATTGACTCACAAGAGCCATGTATCCAATGTACCGATCTGGTGACTGCCTCTGTCTGCGCTGTGCTGTAGGTGGTCCTACAACCTTCTCTGCATCTCGAGCCAGTCGCTCAGCTTCTGTAGTGCGCATGCGCCCTCTGATGGTTGGTGCTACATGGGTGGTTTCTTCCACCTCCTGAACTTCCTCTTGTGGCTGATCCACATCCGTAAGCTCCTCCTTAGGAACTAATAGCTCCTCATCTGCATGCAAGTGTAGCTCCCTCTCAAGCGAACATTGCATGGCTTTCTCCTCCTGAAATTTTATATCCCGTCGCACAACAGTCTTGCGACTGTCTGGCACATACACCCGATAGTTGTGAGGTGTATCAGTGTACCCCACAAATATTCCAACTTCAGCAGTTGGATCTAGCTTCCTTCTCACATCCTTCGTCACATGCATGTAGACAGGAGATCCGAAAATCCGCAAATGGGAAATATCAGGCCTCTTGCCAGAATAAGCCTCCTCTGGTGTACTCATGCCAAGAACCTTGTGAGGACAACGGTTCTGCACATACACTGCTGTATTGCATGCCTCACCCCACAAGTGAAGGGGTAGGCCCTGATCATGCAACATCGCCCGTGCAGCACCCACGATCGTTCTGTTCTTCCGCTCAGCCACCCCGTTCTGCTGTGGGTTATGGGGTGCGATGAGCTCTCTCCGAATCCCTTCTGCGCTGCAGAACTCCTTGAATTCAGCCGAGATGAATTCACCACCGTTATCACTCCTTAGAGCAATCACCCTCTTCCCCGACTCCTTCTCGACCAGTGCTTTAAACTCACAGAACTTCGCGAATGTATCGCTCTTCTTCTGCATGAAGAAGATCCAGCACTTTCGAGAGAAATCATCAACAAAGATCACATAATACCTGTGCTTTGCTGTCGAAGAAACTGAGAAAGGACCACACATGTCTGTGTGAACTCTCTCAAGGATCATCATGGCGCGACTATCCTTCTCGTAAAAGGTGGCTTTCACATACTTCCCCAAGGTACACCCCTTGCACTGATCTGACTGTGCAAGAATGCCCTTAGGAAGCCCAATAGAAATCTACTGCAGAATCTTCAAAGCTCCATGGTGAAGGTGGCCCAATCTCCTGTGCCACAGTTCGCCCTCATCATCCCGGCTCACCACTTCTCCCGCCTTGCATGCCATAGCTGCGCAACCATCTACCTCAACTGATAAAGGTTCTTGGTTCGAACCCCTATCTTCCGGGTCTCTCCAGTAGTCTTACTGCGCAGGAAGGCTTTTCCTTCGCTGAAGACCACATCAGACCCCTTATCCTCCAACATCACCACAGAGATCAAGTTCTTCTTCAATCCAGGTACATGCATGACATCCTTCAATACAAAGGGTTTACTAGACTCCCTCTGAAAGGATATGGTACCAATACCAGTCGCACTGTATCTACCATCATCGCCCATCTCGATGTGCACACCCAAATCTTTGTCCTCCAGATCTGAGAACAACTCCCGATCTCCCGTCATATGAAATGACGCACCGCTGTCCAAGAACCACACCGATCCCATCACACTTGAAACCAAGCATGCAATCAGTGAAAAGTCAAGCTCGAACTGTGAAGCCAAATCTTCTCCATCTGCAGATCTTCCCGCTTGCTTGTTCTTCTTCTTCTTTGGACAATTGGTAGCATAATGTCCATGATCATGGCAGTGAAAACACTTCAATTTCACCATATCCTGCTTCTTTCCCTTTGCACCGGAATGAGAAGGTTTCTTACCCTTCCCCTTCTTTGCTTTGGCCACCAAAGCGCAATTTTCTTCATCAGCTCCCTTTGATGAAGATCCATCCCGAGTAGTCCTCCTTATCTCCTCCTGCATGAGATCCGCCCAAAGGCGCTCCCATCCCGGCAGCTTCTCCCGACCATTGACACTATCTTGATATGAGTGCCAAGCCTTCGGAAGACCAAGGAGAGCCAGGTCGACCATGTCCTCGTCTTCGACAGTCACCCCCACACTTCCCAGCTCATCTCTGCACCGAGTGAACTTCGTGAGGTATTTGGCGATACTGTCGCCCTTCTCCATCTTGATGTTCCCGAGCTTATCTTTGAGCGCCAGCTTCCTTTGGTTGCTCTTACTCTGGAATAGATCCGTCAAATATTTCCACATTAAATATGGAGTAGCCTTTCCATGCAGGCTGGATACAATATGATCCTTGACGCCCTCCAACAGGATCCTTCGACACATCGCCATCTTCTTTTGCCATGCTTCGACTTCAGCAGGATCAGTGGGCTTTTGGACATCTGTATCTACGAACTCCTTCAGACCATTATCTTCTAATACTGCCTCCATGCAATCCTTCCATGCAACATAATTCGAACTGCCTTCAAGAGCATATTTGAGTCGCAAACCGTTGAAAGACATTTTCAACACCGGCACCAAGAAAACAAAACTGCTGCAAAATTTCGAATTCCACCTCAAAGCTCAACCGCTCTAGATCTGTGAGAACAAATTATTTCTAGCACAGAGATCAACTGCAAGGGGCATTTACCATACCTTTCACTTTCCGAAGAAAGATGAATCCGGAGGCTACCTGGCCCGCATGCAGACTCTGTCTACCAAAATAAGTTTGTAATCACTGTGATGATCAATCTAAGCTTCAATAGCTCCGATACCATGTAGAAATTTGCTGAATAATGATTAATTATTCACCGAGACTATCCTAATCACATACAATTCGAATCAAATCATCATACACATTAACACAGTATGTATGGGGAAAGCTTATAGCTGAAAACCCCGCAGCTATTGTGTATATTATAATAGAGAAATCAAGTAACAAACTCAGTACAATACTCCTCACAAGTACTCAGTACTTTCTCATACAGTTACCCACAATCTAGCTCAGTTTTGAACAGGTTACTGGTTCAAAACTCACCGCCAATTGCCTTGCCTCTATTGCGCAATCCAGGCCTGTCTATATAGAGATCCAAGGTTCGAATCTCCTTGGCTTGACTGCACAATTGTCATGGAAAAATCCTCCAAGTGTGGTGCAAATATATAGAGATCCAAGGTTCGAATCTCCTTGGCTTGACTGCACAATTGTCATGGACAAATCCTCCAAGTGTGGTGCAAATCTCATGCACAACTGATGTCGCCACTGATAGCTAACTCCACCCTTTCATCTACCTCTTTCACTGGTCTCCACTGAACTGATCATGCACTGTAGTGAATTGATGTGTTCCTGAGTTGAATAATGAGTTACTAATTAATGAATTAAATAATATTTAATTCACTCCACTCATAACTAATTGATTAGCTAGTTAAACTAATCTCAGCTAGTTCAACTAAAATAAACAGAACACAACTCCACTATCTGTCTCATTAACTCCTCCAAACTTCTGCCACTGAAGTCCTAACTGAAGTCAACCATGCATGATGCTGCCATCAAACCCTAGGAACCCCGTGATTCCTCTGCTAGATTATCATCCACTTCTATAAGCTTGAGCGAAGTGCTCAAGGAAAAGGCGAAGTTTATAGTCTAAATATTATTAAGGGTTAATAATATTTGACTGTTCTATTTTTAGCCCGGCAGTCTAAAAATAGATTTCGCCCAATGTCTAAAAATAGAGGTCCATCTATTTTTACCAACTCGACCAATCATCCATAAATAGCATCCTGCAACTCATAGACCATGATCCATATGTCTAAAAATAGACATAGTCTGAAAATAGACTTTGCGCCAAAAATAGCCTGCGGGCCCACTTAGTGAAGGCGACTTCATTTCACTAAGCTCCATCATCTTGTTGCATTTTCAACACTTGCAATACAAGTATCAAACACACAATTGAAACTCTCTTTTGATTTAAAGCCACTAATGGATTTGCATAACACAACAACCTTGGGATACCAGAAGCTAGAAAGCCTCATGTTCTTGCCATATCTTAGCGCTTCACCCTCTAAAGATCGCAGTTCTCCAAATGAAATGTTAACCATTGTTAGTGCTTCCACAGATCCTAAAAACATATTCACTAGTTTTGATGATAAGGAAGCTGATGAAAACAATTGTAAAAAACTTGAGTTTTTTAAATTACCTAGGATTTTGTCTCTATATCATAAATTAAGGAATACAAGACTAGACAAGATTCTTCACGGTACAAGCATATGCCGGAAAATGAATACAAAACACCATAGAAATGATGTCTTCTCTAGATATCATCCTTTCAAAAAAGAACACAAAAACTCTAGTCAAACATGGTCACTCGAAAAGAAGACAACTAAACACAGGTTATGTTTAGATTTTAGAAACATAAATAAGCCTCTCATAAACAACATTCATCCCCTTCCAAAAACAGATCATATCATAAGAAAACTAGGAGTTTCTAATCATGTGGTTTTGAGTGATATCTTTTCAGGATACCATCGAATAATTCCACTTCAAAAAGATCAGCTCAAAGATTTCTTCAAATATACTAGTGGCAACTTCATGTTCAAACCAATCTGTCTAAAACCAATAAACACCGAATATGCCCTCAAGAAAGCTATGTTCCCGGTTCTGAATTTCCTTGTCATGATGTACCTTGATGATGTCATCATATGCTTTAAAAATGACAAAGAATATATGCATTATTTGAAAAAGATGTACAACAAAGGGAGAAGTGGAGATCAAAGGTATAAAGAAGTACAGCAGGAAGACACAGGGTTGTTTAGAGATTCATGCATGAATCCTTATGTTATGCTTACAAGAGAAAATTTTCCAAACTTTTCTTTTCGTGAGCTGAGTGGACCAAGAGCATCAGGAGATCTTTATGAAGATAAGATGCTCCAGTTTCACCATTTTCAGGAGTTCTAGCTTCAGGTTTTTCAATCATTATACATACCATTGCTTGAAGAAATAAATAAAAAAAATAGAAAATACAAAAACAGTAGAAAAGTAGAAAAATAGGGCAGTTTGAAAACACCATGAAAAGCCCCATACTCAAAAAATAGTCATGTTGAAAGTGTGCAAATCTAAATGCCACTAATAGTGCTCAAAAGATATCTTGTTCAGTTATCTAGCCTAATCATAACTGAGCATGTTTTAAATTTATTGTTGATAAGTTAGTGAGAGAGATCATAGTCAAATTGTGTAAGCTTGACTTATCAACGAAAGTAGATTAGGAAAATAATATTGGTTCCACACGCTCAAAACAGAACCAAAGAGAAAAACAGGGATGAAAAAACAATTTGTATATCTTAGCCCTGATTTTTCTAAGTTTCATCTTGTACATAAATAATGTTTGTGTGCAGCTTGTTTTTATGCCACAAATGCATGACAAATCAGACTGTCTAATCCTGATTTGATCATTTTTCAATTTCATGCTTTAGAATAGTGAATGAAATCTTGTCAAACAGCTTAATCTTGACAGTTGATCATAGTATAGGTAGAGAAACAAAGAGTTCATCAGTTTAATTTGAACTCCCGGAAGATATAAGTGTAGCATTAGATAGTTTTTCTTTTTTCAAAAAAAAAAATATCATGTCAAACGGTTGCTAGTTCAAATGCACCTAAAAGAAGAAAAAATGCTAGGAAATATAGCTGTATAGGTAGAGATGACTTTGATGTTAATCATGCTATCAATTTTCAGAAATAACATCAAGAAAGGAAGAATTTTGTGCCAATGGATAAGGCACTGGTCTTCACAAGCCAGAGATTTGCAATTATGGACACCTCCTGAAAAGGTGCTGCCCTCCCCAAATGGAGCCATTGTTAGTCATCAATATTTTTTACCTGTTGTTGATGACTAGTTTCCTTAGCTTAGTTTTCTAGAAGCTGATCTCAAAATTTTCAAATCTGTCATCTAGAAAACACCCCAAAACAATTTTTGTCCTCCTACGCCTTCCTATTAGTCTATGATGAGAAAAAACTTCAGCTGTCAAGTCCTATCTGATTTCAGTGAAATATCCCTGTATATAGCTGTCATACTTGTAAATTATTTGCCATCATTTACCCTTGTTTCTCATGCCATTCACTATCCAACAATTGACAAAATGTCTGCAACCCTATCCCTGGTCATCTTGTCATTTGAAAATTTGATCATGCCTGAGAAAACATTCGGAATCTGTCAAAATTGTCCCTAAGTTAGATAGTGGTGTTTAGGGAG
The DNA here is from genome assembly GCA_034641835.2 of Pinus albicaulis. NCBI lineage: Eukaryota > Viridiplantae > Streptophyta > Pinopsida > Pinales > Pinaceae > Pinus > Pinus albicaulis. Next base: position 162,067,528 of record CM076583.1, on the reverse strand, counting down.
TTTTTCCTTGGCTAAGACATCCTAAGCCAAAAGCCTTTGTCTAGTACCAGTCAGCCTTGAATTAGTTCCTATTCTACAGGACAAGTCTTGATCCATCCATAGGTCGCACACCATTAAGAGGTCACTTTGTCTTATTTCAGAAGAAGTTAAACAAAGATCTAAATTAGGAAAAGAGAAAGTTTGTCACTATCTGAAGAAATCTGCTTAAATCAAGCATAATCACCATCAAACACCAAAGGAGCTCTCCAAGGTTCAAAAGAATTTGATTTTACATCTCTACAGTGATGCAATTAAATGATGATCAGTATACAAAGGAGGGAAAAAAGGGCAAGTTCAAGCAGGTTCCCCTTGTTGAAAATATTTTCCATCAATGATCAGATGAAGAGCATTAAGTAAGAGCTTTAAGTGTACATGTTATAAATCCAAAAGCTTCTTGAAGAACAGTGATTACTCATCAAGTCAAAATGAATAACAAGGATTGAGTAATGCTGATCAGCAGTGCTGCATAATCTTCCGAAGAGCATCATCATGTAGGGCATAAGAATAAAGCTGCTTCTTATGCTACCTTGAGCCTGGAATGTGAACATTAACCAAAGAAACTTTCAAGGTACCCTGACAACACAGTCAAGGGGAAAGGATAGTTCAATGATACCTATCAGCAGACACTTTCTTGGCATTCTTCAAACAAACATACAGAGCAGATACAATGATTTGAAATAGATGTAGACCCTGTGTTAAAAAATGACCTCGTTCAAAGAGCAGAGGGTTAGAAACACAGTGAAAACCTCCTTCATATAAAAGCAGAGGGTTAGAAGACATATTGTTTTGACCTCCTTCATTAATAAGTAGAGGGTCAAACATATTGTTGAGAAACTTCAGTAGCTATTGGGCACTTTTTCCTCCAAAGATGAAAAGAGGATGCATAGCAGGATTAGAATTGCGTTTAATAAATTTTTCTTTTGGAAGGACTAATTGAGGAATAATGGTGGAAAAAATGAAATTTTATAGGTTGAAGGCATGTGTTACATCATCAGCAAAGCAGTGACATAATGGTGCTAAAAACCTCTGCTCTTATGTTTATGAAGAGTTTCCTTCAAAGTATAATCCTAGGATGGAGTTTTTGACTAAGAACAACCTCATCTAAATGGCCAAGGGAGTAGACCAAACTTGATTTTAAACTGACTTCTGCAACTTAATACAAAGAGAATCCACACAGATGGTTTATGAGGAAGAGCATATTTTTTATTTAAATTGTTCCCTTATGATTTATCAAAAATACTCCCTCTAATGGATGAATAGAGGGAGAGCACCAAAGGTTATTTTTCTAGCTCATTTAAAGGACCGAGGGCACATTATTAAGATGGATGAATTTGCATTGATTTAAGACCTTTTTCATCATGAATTTAAGGGCCTAACCATGTTTCTAAATGGGCATAGGTGTTCACAGTTGTAGGGATTATTTTCAGGACAAATAGAAGATCTATGCACAGTTAAGAGAAAGTATTGATACAAAGTGCTTAATAGTGACCCTCATGTTTTCCCCAATCATGTTATTCACTCTTAAAAAGCTTCATAATACCTCTGAGACAAAGACACTACCATAAGCAAAGTCACATGGGAAGAGAGCAGTTGGTTTGACAAACTTCAGCAGTAGCCTCCTTAAAAAAAAAAGGCAGAGGATCAGCTCTCCAAATGTTTACACTATAAACCAGCTCATTCAAAGGGTTAAAAGGGTGATGTAACCATGATTCACTTCGGTCAAAGGGTGCCTCCATCAAATGATCAGAGACAGAGTCTTGGGGAGCACAAGAAGTTTATATTACGAGGTGTTGTTAATTACAAGATAAGCTCAAATTTTAAGTTTGAAAAACCACCTTCGAAAGGGCAATATGGCACAGTGTCTTATAAAGATGAGTTTTTATTTTTGAGGCCTCCTTTGTGTAAACAAGCAGCAGGAGAAAATACTAGGAACCAACTGTCATGATTCAAAGGCCTCATCTCTTCATAAAGCAATGGACACATAGTGTTTTCAAAATGCTGCAGTGGGAATGTTTTTATTGGCCCCTTTCAGGTTGAAAAAGGGCCTCCACAGGAGCATCATGGAAAAGACGGTTTAGAATAGATAAATCAGTTAGAAAAGGAAAATAGTTAAAAGACTTTGACATAAAACTCAAGTCACCTTTCAAAACACAAAGTGCTGATGATAAAAAGGTTTTCGAATTCTTAAAAAGCGAAGAAGATGTTTTAAAAAGCCTCACAAAGTGTGAAGGGCATGGAGCCAACGTTCATTTTCACTTTGCAAACCGAGCCACTGAGGAAGAAACAGGTATTGAGCATTTTAAAAATCATTTTTGAGCTTGTTTTTCTGCGCGGCACGCCTGTAGGAATCCGACAGAAGAATTAACACGTAGGCGCAACGCGCCTATAGCACTGCACGGCACGCCTGTGTTGGCGTTCAGCGGGCGCCCAAGGCTGACTGTTAGTATGAATCCTTTGGCGAAGTGTACGAAAAAGGACCACTTTAGCTACGCATAACTAATATCCCTAACAACAAAAGTATACCAATATCTTCGCATCTCATGTTACTTGAACAAAAAAAGAGCTGCAAAACAACAGATCTATGCATGGAAAGACATTAAGCAGTAAAAACAAGGGTTTGCTCCATATACCAATAGACAAGACAAGAACAATTTTTGAAAGAATTTTTATATTAATTGGGCACCTGGGAGGAAAACAAGAAGAGGTATCCAATTTTCCTCAGGGGATGGGTTCTTGGAAGTCCTCAGCACTTCAGATCTAAGATTTATCTCTCTTGTTGGTGTAGAAAACCCAATGCAAAGAAAGGAGCTCAATGGGAGCTCACATAGCAAATGATGGAAAAATGTGACCAAGTGTATAGATCCAGAGTGATCTAATAGGCAACAAAAGGTGAAGAATGGTAGGAAAAACCCTCCTATTTATAACAAAATATTGGGTCATTCTAGATCTTGGTGCATGGGTTAACCCGATCTAGATCCACTTTTTATGGAATATTTTATTATATTTGTTGGAGGGAAAAGGTATTTGACTTGGGTCAAATCCCTTAATTTGTCAAAAATAAATAAATAAATGATTTATTTATTTTTTTAAGGAAGCGGTTAGAAGATAATCAAATAAATAATGATTTATTTAATTATTTAAGGAAGTGGTTGAAAGATAATTAAACAAATAGTGATTTATTTAATTATTTGTGGGTGACTTGGTCATATTTAACAAGGAATATTATCTAAATAAGGTTTAAATAATTATTCCTAGAAAATAATAAGATAAATAAAGGTTTATCTAATTAATTTCTTTGATTTTGGGTTAAACATGACCGGGAATAATAATTAAATTATGGTTTAATTAATTATTCCATGAGGAAAATCAAACAAATATAGGTTTGTTTAATATTTCCTTTTGGGGTTTCCTGTTTTAACATAGTGAAGGCAATTTTACTTAGGGTAAAATTGGTCTTACATGGTGTACTTGGGTCCATCTAATGATAATAGGTTAGATGACCAAAAAATGGTGTAACACCAACCCGAAAAACCTTAGGGCAAAGCGTTTATGCCCGTTCAGAGCCTGCCCAACACCAACCATCTCTGAACGCATGCCCGTTCAGACCTGCCCAACCCACTAACCAAGTTTGAACATAGTTTCTGCCAGTTAGGGTCAATACTCAAAAAAGCATCAAAGGTGTTGAAGACTGGATTTTCACACAACAAACTCATTTTGTCAAAGGTATTTACAACTCTTGGCTCATTTTATTTTTAAAGGGCAGTATTTAAAGATTAAGTTTGATTGTTAAGGAGCCTGTTGTTTTGAACAATTAAAGAAAAAGGGGGTTTGGAACTAATTCTTGGTTGAAACACAGTTGCTCTCAAAACCTATCTTTTTGCTAGCCTAGAAAGAAAACAGTGATTTCAAAGGGAGGAAACATAGCTATTTCCAAGAATACTTTGTTTTGCCAAAAAAATCACAGAGAATCACTGTTTAAAGACTAATACCTTGTGAAAGTATTAAAATTGTTTTTCAAGCACATAGAAGATCATACAATCATTAGAGGGGAGACAGAGTTTGTTTTGAAGGCTTATCACTCATTGACAAGGATACTACCTTTTGGTTTTAAAGAAACACTGATCATCAAAGAAGGACAGTTTATTCGAAGGGAAAGCATAGTGTTTTTCTAAGAGTGCATTCTTTTTTTTGAGAAAAAGAAGATAATGATTGGGTGAAACAGTTTGTTATCAGTTCACAAGGGTTTGCTCAGTTCCTTAAAACAGTGATATCAAAAGAAACAGTGATTTCAAAGAAACCCTTTTTGCTTTAAATAACCACAGAGAAGTAGTGATTACAAAAGAAGGTAGTAATTGAGGGAGAAGAGTTCTTATTATCAAAAACAAAGGGAGCTTGTTTCACTTAACAAAATTTGTTGGCCAACTAAGGACAAATTAGTCTCGCAAAGAGGAAAAGATGTTTTTGATTGAGCACCTTTTTTAGTGATCATTTAAACCAGTTTTCCTTGGTGAATCAGTGAAGAGTATCAGAAGAAAAAATGCCTCCAAAGAAGTACAATAGGAGTGGGTATCACAATAGGTATGAGCCTATTTCAACTCAGGAAGTGAATGAATCTCCTTCAGTACTCTTTAATTTTCATGAAGTAGGGTGCTTAGAATTTTGCCAAAAATTCCAAGAGGTAAAAGTCACCTTCCTTTGACACATTTGTTTGCTTTAAGGTTGCAAGGGAAGCATTTCCATCTAGCAGGTCTGGATTTCAAATTCTCTCCTAGGTCTATCTCCAAAGCTACCAATATCACCTATATTGGAGAAAAGTGGTTCAAACAAACATACCTAGATCTGAATCACTACAAACCCTTTCTAAGACTAGACCATCAGGATGCTTGCAAAGCTATTTTCCCTTTTTCCCACTTATTGAGTAGTTATGCCCCCCTCATGAAAGTCATCATGAAGTATTTCACATGTGAAGGGAGGTTTTCCCGGTTTTATGCCTATCATATCATGCTTCTTATGCATTTCACAAGAACTCAATTGTTGAACCTACCTTTCTTCCTCTATAGAAGCATTGACAAGATGGCCTCTACTGTCGAAAAGAAGCCCTCGTCTCAACAAAAATCTTGTCTATTTCATCATTCCCTTATCAAGATCATCATCCTCCATCAACTTGAGAAAAAAGGAGTTTCTTGGGACTCTTTCATCTCCCATCCCGATTTTTCCATTACCTCTTCATCTCATGCGCCTTCCTCACCATCCACTCATCATGTTTCTCCTTCTTCTAGTAAATCCACTCCTAAAAAACAAAAATCTCCTATGATTGAGGATGAAGAAGAGAAGAGGAAAACTAGTAGTGAGGAAGGGAAAAGTGACAGGAAGCAAACTAGTAATGATGATGAGGGACAAAGTGAAGAATCTAAGCATGACGGGGAGCATGAACAAGATGATGGTGAGCATGAACAAATTGATGGTAAGCATAGCAGTCATGAAGAGAAACATGATGTGAGCCAACACAGTAGTGAGCATGATGGTGATAAGGCAAAAAACAGTGAAGGTAAAGAGCACAGAAGCCATGAAGAAAAAAAGGACAAAGATGAATATAGCAGCCAATGAGAAAGAGGCCTAGGACTATGGGTCTCAAGAGAGCTTTGGAGAAAAAGAAAGAAGAAGAGGCAGCCCTTGTCCGATCTTATCCCCTCACTCATTTGCTAGCCCAAGAAATTGAGAATGATAAAGAATCATGGCTTGAAAGGGCCAACAAGAATTTGGAGGATAACATAGACTTGAGACTACAAAGGAAGATGACTGGGCACTACAAAAAGATAAATCAAACTGCCCGAAATAAATTGAAGGTTGCACAAGAAAAACTCAAAACTGCCCAAAGAAGGTGCTCGGTAGAAAAAGTGGAGAAAGGCACATCAGCGCTCGAAATATTGGCCTCAGCTTCTCTGCATGCTTCTGGAAACCCATGAGGGGCTTGCTCGCCAAAATTGAGCAAATTTTGATAAGATTTTGTTTTTTGTGTTTTTTGGCCATAATTACACATTTTTCAAGGCGCTGCCATGGGTGCTAGGAGCATCCTCAGCTCATGAAATTCATTTGGTTGAATGGAATAAATTCAAGGGCATCTACTCAGAAAATTTCAGATCCAAAGGATGTGTTTTGATCCCCCAAAGAGGCGAAAAATAGTGATTTCTTGACTTTCTGCCTCACATATCAGCAAAGACTCTTTTTTGGTTTTTTCCACTCAGTTCAGTTTTTGACATACTTCCAATGATCAGTTTGGGAAACGTCAAGTATTTTCAGAAACTACACGTCTAGGGCTTTCCAAAGAGCCATCACGGGCCTCGTTTCTACATCAGGAGGTCCCTCAAAAGTTGTCTGCAAGATAAGCAATTGTCTGCTGCTACGTTCCTATAGCATTTTGTCAAAAAGTAGTTTTCCAGAAGTGGCTTATCCAAATCTGCGCTAGGCTATTTTTAGCCATTTTCAGTAATGTAAAACCAATATTTTTTCCTTTTTTATCATTTTATAGATATTTAGAATATATTTTGTGCCTTGGGCTTTGCAAAGCCTCAAGGACAAAATCAGATATTAGTTTTTAGCCTATGAGCTTCTAGTCAGTTTTGTGAAGCTTATCTTCTCATTCTCCTATATAACTCATGGAGAATCATTGTAATATTGTTGGTTGAAGAGTTGATAAACAAGATGGACTTTGAAGAGCTTAAGAACTTGACTGAGCTTAGATCAATATATGTTATGAGTTTTGATGATCAAACTTGTTTTATGGAGTGAATATCTTGACTTGCTTGCCTAGATGTTGGAGAGGATTTATGTGCAGGATTCCATGGCTTGGTAAATGGTATTGTACTTATTTTAAGTTATGTTTTCTTAGTTTTCCACATATGTATCCATGTTTCTCGATTTTTGTAGGTCAGTAAAGAATAGTTTGAGGTATGCCCATGGGGGCTCATCAAATTTCCCGATTCATTACAGCTTCTATGTTTTCATCCTTCTTAGTCATGTCAAAGGATTCTTAACTGCCCTTTCATCCACTAGGAACTTGTTATTTATTTCCTTAATGATTAATATGACATGCTATCTTGTTTGATTCATGGTATGCCCTGCTTACTCATATCTGTTTAAACTTCATTAAAGAAATATCCTTTGAAGTATTGACTGTCTAGGTTAAAACAGAGAGGTCTTGTTTCGATCTTGCCCTCTACCTATACTTGCAGACTTATTTCAAAGTTCTCATCAGATTGAATGTGTTTCTTAGGAGTTTCCTTTCCACATTTTGAGTTGTTGGTTTGTCTTACATGTGTTCTCAACCACTGAAGGTGATTTTCCCATAGTTAGAGGGTCTTATACCTCTATGCGTCACCTGAATGTTTATTTTATGCATCTATCAATTTGAGTTGGATTCATAGTGATCAATCATTAGCCATACCACATGAATACTTGCTGTTTAAACTATTTATCCTTAAGATCCCCTTGTCTCGCACCAAATTGATGTTCATTTCACTTCATAAACCACCTGAAATATCCATTCTCTATACTAAATCAGCCCTGCAGTACAACCTACCCATTGTATTGACATCCTTGGCTTGCTTTTGACCCCATAGCCCAGTTTATCTCATTTTCTTGTTCTATTTTGATCCACTTGATCAGTTTTTCCCCAAACAACTAAAAAGAAAACAAAAAAACACACTTAACAACTAGCCTAAAATCTAAACAACTAAGCGAAGAAGCTCACATCCTTCGCTTCATTAGAGAGAGCCCTCTATGAGTCCAGGAAGGCTAGGTCCTAGGGCTCCAAAGATTGGTTTGATGTTACTCCGTCAGTTGATCCGTCAATCTGCCAAATCACGGGAACCTAACAACTTGGACCAAAATCATAGTGATGGTCATTTCAGCCGCATCGATATATAGGAAATAATCATTTTGATAATTAGGAGGATACATTAATGACACTCGGACAATATGGTCCTTGACAGCATCAAAATAAGCTTACGCAACTTAGTCCCAATGGAAGGGAACCCCCTTTTTCAATATTTGAGTAAATCCTTTAGCCATTTTGGCATAGTTTGGAATGAACCTTCTCAGGAAGTTAGCCTTTCCTTGAAGTTTCTGTATCTAAAGTAGGTTTGATGGTGCAGGAAAATCAAGAATGGCTTGTACCTTCAGTGGGTATATTCAAATTCCTTCTTTTCAGACTATGAATCCGAGCAATTGACCAGAACTAACACAAAACACACATTTGTGTAGATTGAGGCGTATCTTGTAGTGTCGACAGCGTAAGAAAATCGCTCTCAAATGCATCGGATGATCAGTCTGATTTCGTGAATGCATTGGTAAATCATCTAGATATGGTTGAACAATGTGCTTGATGTCATTGAAAGCATAATCCATTGCTCTCTGAAAAGTTTCCCCATCGTTCTTTAAACCAAACAGGATTTTCCTATATGCGAATGTGCCCCAGGGACAGATGAATTATGTCTTATTTTTGTCATCTGGGTGGATATTGATTTGATTGTAGCCGAAAAATCCATCCATGAACGAAAATATTTTGCATCCAGCACAATCGTCAATAGTTTGGTCGATAAAGGGAGTAGGATAGTTGTCTTTTGGACAAGCCTGATTGACATCCCGATAATCAACGCACACTTTAATGGTTCCTTGTTTTTTCATAATAGGAACTATATTGGAAACCCACTCAATTAGCAGAACGGGGTAAATAAAGCTAGCACGCAAAAGTTTTTCAACTTCTACTTTGATGGCAGCGGCTTTCTTTGGATGAACAGGATGAAGACGTTGACGCACCGGTTTGACATTAGGATACATATTAATAGTGTGTTCAACTATACTTGTATCTATCCCTAGCATTTCCTCGTAAGACCAAGAAAATAGATCACAAAATTCATGAAAAAGAGAGCGATATGAATCAAGTTCTGAAGGAGAACATGATACATCGACATGAATATTTTCTACAATGCCAGGTTTAGTCGAAATATCGATAGAAATCGTTTCTTCAATATTTGATAAATTTCGCTCGAATTCAATTGCATTAATCGGAAAAGAATTCGAAAAGAAATTTTGAATGGATGGGTGATATAGTTCACTAAGATTATTTTCTTCATAATTTGGAAGATGGGAACGATGATGATAATCTTACCATGGTTCTCCTTTTGCCATTATAGCTTCCAAAATATTTTCATCTGTCAAATATTTTGAGGAAAATGCATCAGATAGAGTACCAAAATCTAATGAACGATCAACCCAAACACTCAATGACGTTGATTTCGGATTTTCCGCCCAAGCCAAATAGATTGATTTCTATTGTAGCTCAATAGGGCTGAGCGGTAAAACATCATCCAACATAGAAATATCAGAATCACCCGTACTCTTCCTTAAGCCAGATAGAGTGGAAGAGATCATGTAGCAGGTCTCTATGCTTGTGTCGCAGGCGGCGGTAATGCAAAGGTTCCCATAAGAGTGGAATCCCTTAAGATTCCTACACCAATGTTCTGAATTTCTAGTTGGGGTAAGTGAATATACGGAACGCTTCCAGTTACCTGGGAAGGGGAGGAAAAAAAGGATAATTTATTAATGACTGTGATTGTACCTTTATGTGGAAAGGAAATCATTCTAAAGTATGTAGAAACAATGGCAGTCATCGCATATACCCATGGTCTTCTGAGTAAAATATTATAGTCAAGGGGTCTGTCAACAACCTCAACATCAATACTTACTGTTTTGCCCCCTAATTCAACTTGCAGGTTATTGATAATACCACAAGGTTTATATGTTCTTCCATTAAAATCCTTCAACGTCATTGATGATTGTGATAATCGCGGCGAGCCAAGTGACTTCCAACAGTTTAGAGACATAATGCACGTATATGCTCCCTCATTAATAATAGAGTGATGAACAAGGTGATTGAGAACATTTACTTGGATGGAGAATGCCAATTCTGCTGGTAGTTGTGGCACATAGCCCGTATGATTAAAGACGACAAGATTAGAATCAGCCAGATAAATTCCACCAATGGCCGACAATAAAGCCTACTTCTGGGAGGGACAATTTTGTAATACCTCAAGAGCGGACATAGCTTAAGGGGATTGAGTCAAATATTCAACTATATTATAATTTTGTGCAACTCTTGCTCGAGGATTATATGTCGATTTATGAATTACTCCCTTCGGTGGTTTAATCATCAATTCAGGAATAACAGGAGGTGGTACCGATTCATTAGATGGATTCGTTGTCAAGGTAGTAGGTTGATCAGTGGTAATACTACCATACTATTTATTCCACGTTGACACCAAAATATCTTGTGAAGGTTTTGTAGTGGATAACATTAACACTTGGGAACTAGGAGTTGGATCCATAGCAACCAAATTTGTGTCCGGATTTGGGAATGGGTCTGTCAACACAGCTGATGCATGAGAAGTCTTGATGATTTTTGAGACTTCATCACGGTGAGGAAAATCCCTAACAAAATGTTCCTCGTTACAGATTATGCATGGATAACGAGGTTCCATGGTCTAGACGATGATCTGATGATCGTTCCTATGGGTTAGAAGTTTGCTTTTTATTTGATTTCCCCTTTTTCTTACATCCTGGTTGCTTATCACTTTTGCCTTTGTCAAAGGACATGACATTAATTTTGGAAGTAGGAGCAGGATCAAATGCAGTAGGCTGGTGTGTGTTTGTAGTGCCTATCAAGTCGTCTCCGGCATGAGAGTCCTTTATTTGAGGAGGAAAATTGAAATTAGATCGCAGTGCATTTGGTATTTTTTCATAGAGTGTGCCAGACTGAGTATAAATCAAGTCTAAATATTGGGCACAAGCGATAACTTGCTCTTCTGTGACGACACCACCTTTAGCCACATCCTCAGTTATTGATGGTAACAGGGACTTAATGAACCATTTAACAAGGAGCTGATCAGGAACAAATGTATTAACCATTCGTCGACGGCAACACCACTCATGAATATGATCTGAAATGTGAGTAGCATTAGTCTATTTGAAATTGTTCAAGAGTTCCATTCCAATTTCATATCTGATCGGTAACTGGAAATGGGTCAAAAAGACAGTAGCTAAGACAGTGAAATTGTCGAAAGAAGCTCTAGGTAATTCAATGTACCATTTAGCTGTCGGACTTGTGAGCGTTCACTGGAAAAGACGTTATCGAACAGAATCATCATTTAGGGAATTTGATGAACACAATAAATGATAATTCATAACATGAGTTGATGGATCTTCTCCAGGGTTTCCATTGAATTTAGGAATATTGGAGGGTAATTTATGAGGTATCACCGGCCACCAAGAGCATAATTGATAGGATCATTAGTTAACCATTTTAAATATGGTAATTCCAAGGTTGCAAGAAAAGGCAACTATCTATTAAGGTCAGTTTGAGCATAGCCAGGATAAGATGGAATTTCTTGGGCAACAGGTCTTTGAGCACCAACATATGGAATTTGAGGCTGGTAACCTAGATAGGGGTGTTTTGCATAGCAAACGCTTGAGAATTTTGTTGACCAAAACCTAGATATGATACTTGTTGAAATGAAGTTTGAGCCATTTGTGCTTGTGGCTGCCAAGGGGTCTGTCCACCAATGTTATAACCCAAATTAGTGTAAGTTGGATTCAGTTGATATGTATAACCAGGTGGCATTTGTGACATCCCATAAAATGATACACCAGCTTGTGAATAAATGATCCCTGATACAGGTTGTTGTAAATTAACCAAAGGATTTTGAGTCTGTGAACCCAACATTTGATGATATTGAGTCGAAGAACTTTCCTGATAAGGTTGATGTACAATATTTTGATTTTGTAACTGAGGTATAGATGTATTAACAAGCGGTATTGAAGTGGGTGTAACAGGTTGAACTATTTGATACGAATGTACAACCGTTTGTGGTTGGATAGGTAGAGTTGGTTTCCATTGACAAAAATTCATGTCAACATTATTTTGACCAAAATGTGACTAAGTACTGTCATATTGGGTGACCAAAGGTTTCCCCCCAGTATAAGGAGGGTAATAAGATGGAAAATATTGTTCCCCGAATGCTGGGAGTCCAGTTGATATGGTAATTAAATGAATTGACCCATAAGGACTGACTTGATATTGCCCTGATGATGTGTGTAATGTATCGAGTCGTTCAGTACTGACTATAGGACTACCAATTAAAACAGCAGATGATGACATTGGTAAAGACCATGGTCTTGAAGATTGACCAGAGAAAGTGCCAGACAATGATTTGTAGCCTGTTGGGACCGAAGGGCCACCATGCAAATATGACTTTGGTGAGGTTGTGAACATCGATGGAGTAGCGAGGGTAGGAGCTGACGTAATTGGAACAGCAAACCCAACCGAAGATTTTGGTTCAGGCATGGTTTTATGACCAAATGTATACTCTCCGAAATCAACGGGAGATTGAATGACAATGGGATCAACAAAAGCAGAGGGAAAAAATTGAGGAAAAGACTGGTATAGGTAAAGGTCTCCCCCAAAATAGGTTGGACTTAAAGGTGTATCAGGTTGTGCGATTTCTTCAATCGCAATTAAACCAGGAGGAAGAACTTCACTGTCAGGCCCAAAATATATTTCAGACGGTTGACTGTGTGATATAGGAGTTTCAATGGCTACAAAACTTTGTGGGATAACCAAGGTAGGAAAAACTTCCGATCATTCCGGACTCAGATTTTCTGGCAAAGAAGAGACACGATCTGGATCAATTTGTGATTGAACAACGTTGGGTCCAGGACGTATGGTCTCAACGATTGAATGGATCGTGACCACGGGTAGCTGTGAAGACTCCATTTCGAAAACAGTAAACGAACTGGGATTTGTGGAAACAATTTGAGCTAGCTTTGGTTTATATTATGATGTTTCGTCAGAGGTATGAATTTTACTTGATTCGACAGATCATGATCGCCTTCGCCTACCAGAAGTAACTTCCAGTGGTAAAGGTGGTTTCAAAGATAATCTACGCAAATGACAGGGGGTAAGATTTTGTTCTTCCACGATTACTGATTTATTTTAACAAAAAAACAAATAGAAAAAAAGAGGGTAATGCTAGGCAAAAGGGTTTACCAAGAAACTGTGAACTGCAAAATACCTCCTGGCAAACCAAGAAGTATGAGCAGGTAATCTCCCCGAATGTTGTGTTCGGTGTATCACAATTTCAGGGCAGCTGAATCAGTTCACTATGGATGGATAGCACCTAAAATTTGTCCTCCCAAATATACCTCGAAATTACATGGAGTCCCAAGTCCATATTAGTGCTATCTGATGCGAAACCACACAGTGAGAGCACCACTTTATACTTATCATACTGTAACACTGCCCGATATACCCGAAAGTACATGGACGATGTTAGCCACCTATAAAATTTGTTATACCAAAAGGTGGCTAAATCATTATTGGAGCCTTCAAGGAACAAATTTTATTGCAAAAAAGTGTTATCCCTTGAAGACTCTTGAAGGCCTCATGCCTCTATCCAAAACCTTCCATACTGTGCCCATTTTACACTCTGGAGTTCTACTGATTTCGTAAGAAGGAACTGCTGCAAACACCATTTTCCCCTTCCTTCCACTTCCAAAACTAACCTCACTTTTATCCCTTTATTCCCCATGAAATCCCTCATTTTTCATATTCTCCCCTCTCTCCCATCGAAACCCCCTTTGATAAAGTTTAAGACTCCTTCGTTGCCTTATCGAAACCCTCAAAACCTTTGAAAAACATTGAAAACTTCATATAAAATACATACTTTGTTTAAGCCCCTTGGGCTGAGTCCAAAACCCATCCCCTCCATACGCCCTGGTGCTGGAAACAGGCGCTAAGCCTTTAAGCGCCTATCGCATCACAGAGAGCTGAGCGCACAAATATTTTGCCATGTTAAAAGCTCCGATGTTGATTAGCCCCCCGCGTTATAACCCCTGGTCTTATTACTTTCCATAGAACCCACGGCCCCGCAGACGAGCGTCGAGCCGTATTGCAAATATATTTTCCGCCCCCAAAGCTTAAACCTTTGTTATATTAAATTTTTGGGTTTTAAATGTTTTCGATCATTAACTATTCAAAACCGGGTGGGATTCATCACACTGCTTTAAAGAGGGAGGTGGTTTTTTCCGTTTGGCAGCAATTAGCGCCACCGGCTAACACGTGGCCTTGAGCCATTTTGAAATATCGCCCTCATCGTGCATTAAAGGTCGGATATCGGCCCAGTGCGATATTGGCGTGCGCCGTCTGATCTGAGGCCAGCTCATCGGACGGTGATCGCACTCTGAAAAAGCTCGTAAGATAAAAATTATTACGACGCGGTTACTGAAAAACATCTCCACCGTCGATCTAATATGCAGATCGACGGTCCACACTCAGTCACCCCAGTCCCCTCGTCCACAACAGAGCCAGTGGGCCCCAATGCCCACGCGGTAGAACTTAATTGGGGTGGGTCTTCATTGTTTCCCCGCGCAGTTAGCAAGCCTTTTTGTGATCAGAAATAATTATACATTGTGGTTTAATTAAAGGTTTTGAAGTCCGAGGCATGTTTCTAAGGTTTTGTGGTACCCAATCTCCATTGTTTATCGTGTGGGACGATCTCATCCGACGGCCCACGATCGTCCCGAGCCCCCCACTCATTTTTCAACCATTTTTTTCTGAAACAAGGTTTTAAGCCTTTTTCTCTACTTTTTATTTAATTTTTCTGAATAATGTGACCCCTTCACGTTATTTATTCACCTCCGCTCCTGACCGTCGATTTTTGCGCGATCGACGGCTCTGATTTAAATTCTTCTTCCGTCTTCCCTTTGACTTCTTCTTATCAATCTCAACCGTTGGATGATGCCATCCAATGGCCATGCTATCCCCACATGTACTTCCAAAGCAGTAAACCTATATATGCAGGATTTCATAATGTTTTTTGTATTTTGCAGGGTTTAAATGGTTTTTCCGCCATGCTGAAGAAAATTCAAAGGCTGAGGGTGACGATCCTCCTACCTTCGATTCATCAAAGAGAATCGTTCACAGGGTTAAACTCCACGTTTCATCAAGGATTCATGAGGCATTGATGCCATTCGATCCTTGTGCAGCCTTGCACACTAACAAACACAGTGAATCAAGCACAAATCAAAGAATATCAGTGTCGAAGACAAGAACACACCAGAACATGAGATTGAAGACGGATCTGTGGGGATTATGGCTAAGATGGATTATCAAAAGCCTAATTCCCCTATTAAAACACATTTTAAAGGTAAATCATAAAGTTTCATCAGACAGAAAGCCTCCACCGCCACATCTGAGGCAAATTGATTCCTTCCAGCTACCACAGTGCCACCTGTGCCTTAAAGCATTCAAACAGAGGCCGATGTTATTGATAGAGATCAGGTATTTGCGTCAGCACAGCCAGAGAAGTTAATTCTGCAAATAAACTTAATGAAAAAATATCAGCAGAATTACTTTGATATTACACAGAGCCTCAAAAGTCAAAAAGAGCTCCCACCGAGCTTAAATCTTAATGTAAATTATTTAATATAGAGGACACCTATGCAAGCTTCTTCATTGAGCCCCCCAAAGCCCGAGAAGCCATTAATTCTGTATTAATTATCTTTGGAGATATTTTATTATATCTCACCTCCTTATTCTTCTATAAATACTACTACAGAAGATGAGAGAGGGGTTGGTTGAGTTGGCTGCTGAACATTGAAATGTAATTGAGCTTGAGACTTCTACTTGTAAATAGTGTTCACTGGCCCTTGGAGCTCTACTTGTGATAGATAAGTTAGGCTGAGATGTGTAGATGATTGCTAAACTAAAGCATTGGACTTAAAGCTGTAACTGGTTTGGAGCATCAATACAAGCTGATTTATGGGATCCTGGTCTATGTTGATGGTGATGTTGTTCTCATTGTGACTCGTTATTTTGTTTCTGTTTTCACTGTGTTCATCTTCTCTTATAAATAACAACATGCATATATTTAGGACCTACTGTATATCAGTACCCTTCTTTAACTGAAAATATTTATCTGAATGTTTTCTTCCAATCTGTGTTATTTAGGAATGATTTAATTCAGTTTAAGCATAGGAATGTTGGCATTCCCTCATCTTATTGTTTTAGCTGAATATTGTTCTTGGATGTTACTTTCATTTCATGTTAAGTAGAGATGAACTAAGGAAGATATGGTGTGCCCTGGTCCTAGTTTTATCCCCAAATACTGTCTGAATGTTTCCCTTGGAATGTGTTAAAAGCTGGCTAGTTTAGAAGTACTTACCAGATCTTAGACCATCCTTTGTTATCATTTGTGTTTCCCTATATTTTTATATTTTTTCTATTGAAAGTGTATCAAAGGCTGGCTAGTTTAAAAGTACTTACCAGATCCTAGTTTACTTTCATGTCTTTCTTAAGTGTATGTCAAAATATGGCTAGTTTAAAAGTACTTACCAGATCTTAGGCTTCTCTTTGTTCTTCATTTGTTTAAATTCCCCTTCTTATTGTATCATTTCATTCCATAAATCAAACTTTCAAGAGATCCTTAAACATAGATGACTTGCCCCATGGACCACTCTTGCCTCTTGATACTTCAATTAAACCCTATTATGACTCCATAGCCCAATGGACTAAAACCTGCAATTATTTATCTTCCTGGCCACGGCTTGTTCTATTTGCTTGCAACTTCTCACCTTTGAAACTATTTGCACTTAGAACTTTCCACCTCAAACAGTAATCATGCTCAACCATCCAAAAACAAAAACAAACCCTCGGCCTTCATAGCTAGCCTAATATCATTACCCAAAACTTCAAAGACAAATCCATCTTTGCACTTATTGGAGAGATGCCTCTCCGGATTCAGGAGGGCTAGATCCTAGAATCCCAAAGTGGTTGAAATGATGTTGGTTTTGTGATCGGACTTTGCCAATCTTGTTGATTACAGATTCCTAACATTTCTGGCAACTCCACTAGGGAGCGAACCTAATTAGAATCTCTGGTTCCCCTTAAAATTTCATACAAATATTTTTTAGTGAGTAAGAAGTAGCATTTTCAAGCACTACCAAGAAATGGTAATCATGATGAAACTTGTTTGAATCAGTGACAAACTAGGCAAAACCATAGTATTCTCATAAGTCTTTATCTAACCTTGAAATATTAGTTGGCTTAGCCATAAGAGTAGACTGTCTTTGTCTCATAACCATAGCTAAGTTTTGAAACAAAGTTAGGACATTCTTAGAAACCACACAACCAAAAAATAACTCAGAAAACCCAAAAATATTTTTAGATTGGTATCCAATAAACATGGTGGTGGACCATAAAACCTTTTACCTCCTTAGGAGCTGAAAACTTCTACTTGGCGACTCCACAATCCTGAACAGACCTTAAGACTCCACTGGGAAGAACCCTGATCATTCTAATATCATTACCTAAAACTTAAAAGACAAATCCATCTTTACACTTATTGGAGAGATCCCTCTCCGGATTCAGGAGGGCTAGATCCTAGAATCCCAAAGTGGTTGAAATGATGTTGTTTCTGTGATCGAAAATTTCCAATCTTGCTGATTACAGATTCCTAACAGACGAGCTACGATATACTTACGTACGTGGAGTGAGGTATCACACTCGAAATGTATCGTAGACAATTTAACGACAGCTGCTATGTTTTACGACGCTGGAACATGTCTCTAGCCTAGACCTTCTAAATTTTATCGCTATGGTTCCAATGTGTTCTTAAGTAAATTGAGATTTATTTTATGTTGATCTTGCTTAAAAATTTTCCTTTCATGTTCACCACGATGATGTAAATGAAATTCCTAAAATGCAAGCTAATAATGATAAACAAACTTTCATTTTTAGATTTTTCAATGAAGAACCTAACTACTAAGGGAAGAGAACGCTAGTTTGTTTGAAAAAGAGCAAATAATTTGTGAGCAAACAAATCAATGAATCACAAACTAAATGCAGATTTCCTAATGTTCCTTTTGCAAAAACCACACAATCTTACATGAAAATGCAAGTTTTTCTTTTCAGTTTCCTTAATGTTATAAATGTAGAAAAGAAACTAGGTGCACTGGATCAATAATCGAAATGATTTTTTACTTTCGAGAAACGAAGAATACAAAAAACAATTTCTCTTTTGAAGGAAAAACAAGGATTTCAACAATAATTTCTCCTATCAAGGAAATGAAGATTTTACGACAATTTCCTATTTCGAAAGCAAATGATTCTTAATGCGACCATTAAAAATACTTTGAAATCAACTTGTCAATGATAAAGAAAAACTTTTCTAAACAAACATTAAACAAATTTTCAGCCAAAGGGGGAAGAAGTATATAGAGTCACTGGTCAATTGAGCATCAAAATTTTTAGAACACAACAGCAAACATAACTGAAGCAAAATGCAAAGTCAATTTCAAGGGAATTTGGTCCCTTTCAGGAGCCAACGCAGTCCCCAAGGGGAGATAGTGCTCCGCAATGCAGGCTTGGAAGGGAGACAGTGATCTGCAAAGCACTATGCCCTGACTAAGGGTGCATTGGGCACAGTAGGCAAGGAAAAATACTACTGTTTGGCTCACTGTCTTTGCAAATTAGGGTCTAAAAAATTCTAATCTTTATGTGTAACAGCTATTGGGTGGATTATCAAAGAAAATCAAAGACTAAAACACCTATATCTAAGAGAAATTATCCCCAGTGGAGTCACCAGTTTGTTGGGCCAGAATTGTAATCTACAGATAAATTACGCTTCCCTAGACAGGTGCTAGTCTATAACAACAGGTGAAAGACTATACTATCATTTCTCCTAACTCATAATAGATACACAAAGAGGATTGGAGGCTTACTTGTTTCAGTCGCTTCCAAATGGTTCCTTCTGTCGCTTCTGCTACAACTTCAAATTCAAACGGTTTTGTTGGTTGAATGCTTCCTGCAAGAAAGAACACTGAAACAATAGAAGATGCAATAATATATATATCTATTCAAGCTAGTTAGCTAAATCATTTAAGCGTAAACTACATTCATCAACCAAGATCTTACAATATGGAAAATTGAAGTTAACATAGATGCATGCAGGGAAAAAGAAGAAGTACTCTTTATTGATAATAGAAGGAGAGGTTACAACCTAGTGACTGATTTGGAGTGACCTTCCAGCATAGTTCCCAAGTCTCATCATAGCATAAATCTCTCCAGCA
Organism: Pinus albicaulis; assembly: GCA_034641835.2. NCBI lineage: Eukaryota > Viridiplantae > Streptophyta > Pinopsida > Pinales > Pinaceae > Pinus > Pinus albicaulis. Next base: position 162,048,307 of record CM076583.1, on the reverse strand, counting down.
GTAGCTCTACAAACCAATCTCTCAATTGAAAATTCTCCAGCATTTCTCTACTCAAATTCTTCCTCCTCAAACACTTAGATCTGTGTTCAATTTATAGATGAAATGTAGGTTGTTTTGCAATCAATAGCTTTCAAAAATAAGCAATACATGTTTCCATTCAAGTAGATGTAAAATGGACACTTGGATCCGAAGCTTGACACATGTGAACTCTTCTAGAAGGCACTGGCCAAGTGGAGATTCTGAAACAATGAATATTTCGCTCCCAATGTGACCAACGCACCTATGAATGTCGGGAAGTGCTTTGTAGAGCAGCCTTGCATGGGGCTACCTGCATATGCAATGCACTTAGGCCACTTAGAGCCTGCGTTGGTGAGCTCTCATATGCTATACAATAAGCTTCAAACCATGGAAATTATTTCTTGATGAAATTCTTTCTTGATCTGTAATGTTTCTTGTCTTGGAGCATATAGCAACTGAAATGATAGGGAATGATAGACCCTTGATCATTGGTCCTGGAGATGATGCCCAGTTAACCAGGTCATTGGGAATGGTGCCCAAATTGACCTATAACATTATCAACATAAATTTAAAACATGTTCAGCCATGATTAGGCTAGATGACTGAACAAGATCTCCTTTTTGAACAAGCAGTGGCATTTAGGCTTGCACACTTTCAGCAGTACTACTTTTCGGGTATAGGGTTGTACCTCTTTTCAAATCTGCCCTCTTTTTGTTTTTCTGTTTTCTAAATTTTTTGTTTCTTTATGATCTCTTATCATGTAGTGTTATGTATAATGAATGAAAATTTTGAAGCTAGGACTCTTGACAAAAATAGTGTTTGAGCATCCTGCCATTGACAGGACCTCCAAATAACTCTTCTCCATTCAGCCCTTGTAAAAAGAAAGCATTATTACCTCTAATTTAGTGAATGATATAAGGACCTTTCCACAAATTCTCAAATTTTCCATATTTACCTTTGTATTCCCTCCTAGAATCCCATTTCAAAATTGTGTTTCCAATTGGGAAATCATTGGCTTTGGTCCTTCTATCAAAGACATTATTAATGCTTTATTGTACTGCTTGTGTTCTTTTGTAAACTTCCTCTCTTGACTATTGTAAATGAATGGTTTGGTTCAGCCTTCTTTGCATGTCATTTTCTTTTTATTGTACTTATTGGAGGAGTTTCATGACTGGAACTCACAAGGATGTTGGGAAGATTGCATCCAGGCCATATACTAACTGATAGGGAGACATATTGATTGATTTCTTGGTGGTTAGTCTATCAGCCCATAATGCATGCACTATCTTACTATGCCATGATTTTTGGTTCTGTTCCAGCAGTCTCTTGATAATGTTGATCAGAATTTTTTTGGAGGATTCAGCTAGCCCATTACCTTGAGCGTAGTAAGCTGTGGAATGCCCCAATGTGATATGATATTTATAGCAAAATTCAACCATTCTTTTGGATTTAAAGGTAGCAGCATTATCTGTAATGATCTTTCTAGGACAACCAAATTGAGATAAGATGTCGGTCTCAAGGAATTTGATAATGACGAGTCAGTGGCATTCCTAGAAGGGATGACCTCTATCCATTTGGTGAAATAATTAGTCGCAGTAAGGATCCACTTGTGTTGGTCAGATGAGGTGGGGTGAATTTCTCCAATAAAGTCCAAACCCCATTTTTGAAAAGGAGCTTCAACACTGATGGGATGCAAAGGTAAAGGTAGGAGTTTTCTCTTGCCATAAAAAATTTGGCACTTGTGGCAAGTCATGACTAGTTTTTGAGTGTCAGGGAAAAGGGTGGGCCAATAATAACCAGCTCTAAGAATATTGTTTGTTGTGGTTTTCCAGTAAAGGTGACCTCCACACACTCCCCCATGTAGCTCATGCATGATTTTTCCTACATCATTCTCAAGCAAACGTTTAAGAAATATGCTAATAGAATTCTTCCGATACAGAACTCCATATAAAATGCAGTATTTTAAAGCTTTTTGTTTCAAGACTATAGCTTTTGTCTTTGATAAAGAAGAAGGAGTATTGAGATAAAGAAGCACATATATGATATCATCATACCAAGATGAATTTAGAAATATTTCTTCAATGTATGAATTTGTGAATTCTTCCTGTTCCTCTAATACATCAATCATATTCGTGTCTAATGCTTGGAAATTTGATTTAGCCATGAGTTTTGTTAATCCTTGTCCTTTAATCAGCTTGGTGGGTCTAATTTCTAAATCATAATCTGAGATAATAGAAATTAATTTACCCCTTTAACCATTAGGGTCTTGATTTAGAATGTCCTTGACGACTGTATGTGGGAAAAAAGCAATGATATGAGAGTGCAAAATGTAGACTCAGAAATCTATCAATGTTTTTATCAAGGTGAAGGTTTGTTTCTCCATGATGTTATACTTGAGTGGAGAATCTCTTGGTGCTTTACTGAAAAACGCTATGGGTTGTTCTTGACCCATGGTGTTCTTTTGCAATAATACTGCAGCAATGGTGTGTTCAGAAGCAAATGAAAAAATGTAGAAATCCTTGGTGAAATTAGGACTGATCAGAACTGATGTTTGAGTGAGAGCTTGTTTTACTAGTTCAAATGACTATTTGGCCTTCAAAGTCCATTTAACTCATGTTTCCTTTTTTAGCATGTTTGTAATATTTCTCAAAAGTTCAACAAGGTTAGGGATGAACCTTCTCAAAAAGTTGATTTTCCCAATGAAGGATTGCAACTCCTTGATATTTCTAGGATGGCTGATTTGCAATATGCCTTCAATCCTTTTGGGGTCTACTTTGATTCCTTCTTTAGAGATTATGTGGCCTAGGATTTTTCCTTCCTGGAGACCAAAGAGTGTTTTCTTGGGATTCAAAGATAGGCCATATTTCCTACATTTTTCAAAAACTTTTCTCAAGTGGACTAAGTGCTCTTTATTAGTTTTAGAGTAAACAGTGATGTCATCAAGGTAGATGATTATGAAGTAGCCTATGTCTTCTAAAAAATCTATGCACATGGCCCTTTGGAAAGTGGCCCCTGCAATCATCAAACCAAATGGCATTTTAACATACATGAATGTACCCCAAGGTGTGGTGAAGGCAGTTTTGTGTTGATCATTTGGGAGTACTAGCACATGGTTGTAACCAGAAAAATCATCAAGCAGTGATATTCTCTTAGATCCAACCACATTTTTAAGTATGTGATCCGTCTTAGGCAAGGGATAATTATCTTCCAGGGAGGCCCTGTTCAGATTCCTAAAGTCAATGCAAAGCCTAACCTCCCCGGCCTTCTTCCTAACTGACACAAGGTTGGAAACCCACTTTGAGTACCTAAGGGAAACTATGATCCCAACATCATACATATTTTTAATCTCTTTCTCAACTAGAGGTAGTAAAACATGGTTTATTCTTCTTAGTTTTTGTTTGAAAGTTTTATGATTTTCCTTAAGAGGAATTTTATGTTGAATAATGCTGGTATCATATGATTTCAAGTCCTCGTACCCCCATGCAAACACATCTCTAAACTCTTTAAAAATTTCAATATATTCCTATTTTATGTGAGGGGGAAGAGTTTTGGGTAATTTGATCATTTTGGGTTCCTTCATGTTTCCTATGTTATATTCTTCCACATTAGTTTCTATGGGTTCCATATTTGGTTTTTTAGCTACATCATTGAAATCAAAAAGCTCCTCTAATGGTGTAAGGCCCCTTGGTATTGTATCATCTTTACATTGTAAAACCTCAAGGTCCTTTTGGTCTATATTGTCAAGTAATTCTGCCTTATAAAGATGTTAAAACTGCTTTATATCAGCAGTAGAGGACAACTCTGTTTTGTGGGCTTGTTTTTCAGCAAAACAATCTTCTTCATGCCTTGAGCTTGGTGTTGGTACAACAAAATCATTTTTAGATTGCAGAAAATCATCAATTTGTTTATCACCCTCAAACACTTGCCAATAGTTTTCATTGTCAGGTACTGTAGGCCGATTTTTTACTTTGACAATGAATTGTTCATTTACGTGGGGTATTTGGCAATTGCTGGTAGCAAAGGCAAGCTTATTTGCAAGGCCATTTTGAGCTCTAGGGATGAAATTGAGTTCATACTTTTCAAAGGTTTTCAGGAGATCCAGGGCAAAATTCCTATACTCTCTTAATCTTGGGTTTTTGGCTGAATACTCCCCTTTTATTTTCCTAATGATCAGATCTGAATCTCCTTGGACTGATATTTTCTTGGCTCCTATGTTTTTAAGCAAATGTAAGCCAAGGAGGAGAGCTTCATATTCTGCAATGTTATTAGTGCATTGGAAATCAAGTTTGTAGGAATGTCCTTTGTTTGGATTGTGTATCCATACACCAGCTCTAGAACCAGTTTTGCCACAAGAGCCATTGAAGCTCATGTTCCAAAGTGTTTCTATCTCATACTCCCTATCATGTTGTTGTTCAAGGCTGCTAAAGTTTGAGCTGTTATGTTCTTCATTTGAGGACAGATTCGACTATTTTGGTGGGCTCAATTCTTTCTCAATTTCATTTTCTTCTTTTCTGATTTCATCTTCATTATACAAGATAAATGAATCAAGCTCTGAATGAATGGAATAAAAAAGACTATTGTTTGGCCTATCTAGGCTACTTACCATATATTTCATATGAGATTCTCGGTACAATCCCCTTGTTTGGTTAAAGACCAGGATGGTGGCATAAGACATATCCATTTGAAGGCTCCCTTGAAGTTTGGCTCCCCATGATCTGGATAAAAGCATGCCATACTTTGGGGGAATGTCAGCAACTACTATGTCCATGACTAGACCCTTAGCAGGGATTTGTACCAAATTGACACATAAATCCTTGATTAGACTGAAACATTTGACTCTGCTTGAATCAAAAGAATACAGGTCTTTGTAAGGTTTAGTAATTTCTAGGTCTAATCTCTCCATCACCACTTTTTGCATGAGGTTGTGAGAGGCACTAGATTCCAGCATGGCATTATGCAAGATTTTATCATGTATGTTCAAGCTAACATAGAATGGAGGGACAACTCCTTGGTATTTTCCTTCTACTTCATGACCAAACAGTAGTTCTGGTTTATCATCTGTCAAGTTTAAAGTATTAGTGTCATTTCCTATATTCAAAGCTTTCAAGACTTGATTTTTATATACATCCCAGGTTACTAGTTCAGCAAGGGGTATGCTAATTTTGATCTTGGAAATTTCTACCTCAAGGCTTAAAGGTGCTAGTGTTTTTGACATATTTACATATGTTTTGTCACACATAGTATTTTCAGCAGTTTTGATTTGCTAAGTTTTATTAGGACTGTCATTTTGAATAGATTTTCCAGGGCCAATAGCAGAAGTACTAGGGCAGCTTGGGTCAACACTTTGTTGGTTGATTTTGTCTTTATTCAAATCAGCTTTCTTAGCCATAGTGTTGGTACTGTTTGTTGTATTTTTAGGAAGATTTTCTGAGGTTTTCCTAACAGCAGTGTCTATGTTATTATTCTTGTAATTCTCTTGGTTATTTTTGCTCCTAAGGTCATATTGCCTATGGAACTCCATTATGGCATTTTCAAATCCTAATTGGTAATCTTCAGAATCCTCATGGTTATTTTTAGTTTGGTCTGAAGAAAAGAATCCTTGTTCTTCTTCAGTGAGAAAAACATCACCCTCACTGTTAGATCCTATCAGATTTACATGATTTTCTTCCAACCTTTCTGTCTCTCTTTCCTCTTCATCTACATAGTTGTCTTGGAAAGGAGGCCTAATTTTCTGGTTATTATCTCTTTGTCTGTTTTGGGGATGATCTCTTCTGAAATTTCGATTCCTAATTCTGTTTTGAGGATTTGCTTGGTTCTCCCTAGGAGGTGCTCTTTCAGTTAAGTTTATCCTTTCCATCATTCTTTCCATTACCCTCACTAAGTTATCAATTTTGGCATCAGATGATGAGGTTGAGGCCATAGCCTCATCTTTGTATGTAACTCTTTTTTCTGACTTTAACCTAGCTCTTTTTTCAATCAGATTTTATTCTACACTTACAACTCCCCTCTACATGTCTTCTAAAGTTAAAGGGTCTCTTTCTTTTAGCTGATAGGCCATGTCTGGGTCAAAACCTTCTGGGAATTTTGCTAAGGCTAAGCCTAGTGGGGGTTTCATGTTTAGTGGAAGTGCATTGTAAACACTATTGAATCTAATGCAGTAATCTTGGACACTTTCCCCTCTATTTCTTTTAAGGTTGTTATATTCTGAAAGGATTTGGAGAGGTTTCTTTTTAATTTCCCATTTGTTTATGAATGTTTGGTAGAGAGAAGGGAGGTCATGTATGCTGTTAGGAGTCAATTTTTTGAACCATTTTTTGGCTTCTCCTCCTAATCTTTGGGCAAAGATCCTCATCTTAATGGTCTCTTCTTCTATTTCCATGTAGTAAAAGGCATCATTCATCTTATCTACATGATGTTGGGCAGTGGGATATTTAGTTCCGGTAAAGTGGGGAATTCTGGATTGGTAATCATTTGGAAAAGTAACTAGATGTTGTGGTAGTACTAAGGGGGCATACCATGCTGCCATTATGGGATAAAATGGAAGATTTACAAGAGGTGGGTTTGTGAGAGGGAATGTGGGATGAAAAGGGGTGTTTTGAATAGTGGATGTGTGGAGGGGTGTGGTGGAAGTAATTGGACTAGAAAACTGATTTTGAGCAGATTTGGTATGGAAAGAGAAAAAGTGATGGAGAAGCTGAAAATTAGGAGGAGTGGAAAGAGAGGCTTCTCTACTAGAAATCTGCTGCAAATGTATGAGCTCAAGGTCAGTCTGTTCAATCTCACTATGTGACTTGGTTATAAATAGGTTATTTGTATGGTGCAAGACAAACTGAGGATATTGCAAGGCTGTAAGGCATTCAGGAACAGATATTTCTTTGTGAATGGTCCTAACAGTAGTTAAGTTTCCAGTTCTAGAAGTTTGCCACAAAATCTTTTCTAGGTCATCAACTATTGTAGGAGGATTTGGGTCAGGATGAGATCTGGTATTGATCCTTTATGAAGCCATATTTCAAACTCAAAATTTAGAGAGGCTAAAAGTTTAGGATTGTTTTCAGAAGGCTGAACTCTCTTAGTGCTTAGTAAACTCACATAGTATGGGACTAGGCTTCTAAACTTCTCAGGGATGATTTGACACAACCCTAAGGAAGTCTAATGAGAACTAGTGAAGTAATAGGCCTACTGGAGGCTAGTGGAGTCGCCAGGTGGATATTTTTAGTTATTTTGAAGATATATATGTATGGTCCACCACCAATAACTGACAAAAAACCAATCTAGGAATTTTTTTGGGGTTTTCTAAGTTTATTTATGTAGCCCTAAGGTTTGTATGAGTGTCCTATAGCTGAGTCATCATTTTTCTAGGATGGTGAAACGACCAGATTACACTCTTGGCTAACACTTTGAAATTTCTATGATTTGATAAGGGTTTTTGAAGTCCTAAGGGATACTTAGATTTTCACTGACTCAGAGGTCCCAGCATGATCACCATCATGTTAATAATGTTGGTGAGGTAGCTATAAATCATAGGATATTTTAAGTCTAACTGAGGGTATAATGAGTTTTAAGATGTATTCAGGAAACTATATACTCAGAGGTCCCACCGTGATCGCCATTATGTTAGTAATGGTGATGAGGTGGCAATGAATTAATGGATGCAAAATGTTTCAGCTTGTGACTTACTCAGAATGTCCCACCGTGATCGCCATTATGTTAGGGCACCGTGATTCAACAGACCGTGATTTCCATTATGTTAGTAATGGTGATGAGGTGGCAATGAATTAATGGATGCAAAATGTTTCAGCTTGTGACTTACTCAGAATGTCCCACCGTGATCGCCATTATGTTAGGGCCCCGTGATTTAGTAGATTGGTAGACCAAATGCACAGGGTAACATCAGACCAGTCTTTAGAGTCCTAGGACCTAGCCTTCTTGGACTCAGAGAGGGCTCTCTCTATTTATATGCAAAGGATGTGAACTTTTTTGCTTTAGATGGTTGATTTTAGCCTAGTTATTAAGTGCAGGATTTGTTGTTTGTTTTGGTTGGGTATGATGATCAAGTAGAATAGATGGAATGAGGAAATCTTCAAGAAATTGGGCAATGGAGTCTATAAAAGTCATGATAGGTTCATCAATAGATCGGGGAGAATCACAGGGCAAATCTAACTTGGTCAGTGGATCTTCAAGGTTTTTTTTAAGGGAATGATATGGACATCAATTGTGGGAATAAAAGTAGGACAAAGGGAAATCAAGAATCCTTTATCATGTACTTTTAACAAGAAGGGACTTAAATATCATAAGCATAAAGAAGCAATCAATAGACAAGGCAAACCATAAATTCTTTGATTCAACTTAAACAGATAATTATTCAAGGTAAACATTCCAATGAAATATAGAAGGCGAGAAACTCATTTAACTTATAGTGATTTCACCTTCAAGGATAGAAAACATTCAAGATACACATATAACTGTAATCGAAGAAGATGGAACACCTAAACATCATTGATCATAGCTATGAATATCTCTAAAACAATTATTTAAGCAATTAAAAAGGGTATGATCGAAATAAAACGTCTTTGGCAGACCTAAGTAATGATACTTTAGAGAGAGACTTCAAGAAAAATGTTTAGTGACATCAAATAAGCAGGGCTATCCATAAATCATCTTTTATACCTACTATATTAAACCATTCATGAAATAAAAAAACTTAGGGGGTCTAGATAACAATTAAGAATTCTCTAAAATGTCCTAGCAGAGGAAAACATAAAGGCAGTGATGAACAAACTGAGCTAAGGTCATGCCTTTGAAAACATTTCTTAGTCTAAATACTTTGTTCTAATGCAACATAGAAAGATGGAAACATAATGAAAATAGGAAAAAACAATAACTGAATAGAAGCACTTCACCATTATCCAAGCTTAGGGATCCTGCAAGCAAGCCTCCTCCATCAACAAACAAATCAAGACATTCACAAGCTCCAAGACATCAATTTCTTTTCAACCTCCAAAGGACTATGTATTACTTCAAAGATTCATCAAATGCCAGCAAGATAATGAGATCAAATGCAGTATTTATCTGCAAATGAGGAGGTGAAGCTAAGTTTAGGGTTTGGATGTCATTTATTATAGATTTAATGAATTCTTTACCTTGAAGACCATGCAAGGCTCAAGGCAAAAATATCTGAAGATAATTCTCTGGAATAATAACTCCTATCTTAACTTCTGAGAGAATATATTTGAAATATTTGACTTTAAGGCCTATTAATAACTTTACAATAACTGCTTGGTAGATAAAAAATATCTCTGACTGAGTGCAATAATTGTTTGCTGCTTTATTAAAGGAAACAAAGCACTAGGTGGCAAAATATATTGGAAAGAAGTAACTGCCTGTAAGTGTAGTTAATTCAAATATGCTTTGGGTTAATCTACCTCTTGTTTTGTCTTTAATCTCTATATTTAGGCCTTTAAACTTTGTCTTTAAACTCTGATTGTCTATTTATATTAGTCTTTTCTTTAATCTTCTTTATATCTGCCTACTTATTAATCCTTTTGATCAATATTTCTGATCTTCTGTCTTTATCATTTAACCTTTTAACTGTATGCCTTTATCCTTTAACTTCTGCTTTAGCTGGCTAATCCTTTGTTTTTTCTTTTGATTAGTGATTATCTGTGTAATCCTTTAGTCTTCTTTTCTTCATTATTTCTCTGGTTGTGTTTGTTTTCTGCGTGCAAGGGATGCTTCCTTTCGTGGCATGAGGGTTAATTGACCATCGATGATCATGTTGATACAAGGCCTTTGGCCACTTTTGATTCGAATTAAACTTCCGAATCATCACCCAGAGGCTTATTTGGTCGTTTTTGGACCATTGGAATGCTCTTTAAGCATTCCTCCATTAAACCTACACACAAAAACAATTTGTTAATTTGAAAACCTATGAGGAGGGCCTTAACTACGTTTTTCTGTGGTTTGGGCTTTTCGGAAGGGTTTGCAGAGGAGGAAATGGCATGGGAGGCAGAGTTCCAAAGGTAGAACTAGGAAGAAGTTTGAATAGAGGTGGGAGGGTTTGAAAAATGGCGTAGAGGGATAAGCGGTTTCGAAAAACCGAAAGTGGTTTATCGCACGGTTGAAAGGCAGTAAGTGGTTTTTGGGAGGGGGCACGCGATATGGTCCAGAGAATGACATGTGGTAGGGGGAAACCACTCATTTCGCATGGGTGACAAGACATTAACCCCGACACAATTATATTTATGATATGTGCCAGGGATCATCGGATCTCGAGGAAAGAGATCAACGTCCATCGCGCGTCTTGGAGGTGGTGAGTGAGTGGTCAAGTCACGGGAGTGGAGGACAGGTGGCGCATTTACATTGGGTCGCGGGGTTAAATGGAGAATGGGCCCAGGGGATTTAATAAACCAATGAAAATGTGTTAATTTATAAGGTTTGAAATGGGCATAGGGTATGGTGGAGCACGAGGCCCAGGTTTTGATATATCAACGGTTAATGAGGCCTTTTTATAAGGTTTATGGGGGGGGGTTTATAAAATGGAAAGGGCGGAATGGGAAATTACATAGACCGGGGGCTTATGGATAAGTAAGATCGAGGTTACATGAGCGTAAGGGGGCTGGGTTTTTATAGGAAAAGGGGCTTAGGAATTTATAATAAAAGGGTGGGTTTTTAACAAAAAAATAGAGTTTTTATATATAAAATAAAAAGACTCGGCAGGCTTAAGTTTTGATTTTAAACAATGTAAAAGGGGACTTTTACATTGTTTAATTTATACAAAGGAAAATTAGGAATAGGGGTGTCCTTTATGAAGGTTTATGAAGGGAAGAATGGGTTTTTCAGAGGGAAAAAATGAGTGAATGAGAGAGTGGGTAGGGGGAGTGAAAAATGAGATTAATAGGCCCAAAAATGAAGTCCTTTTGGAGCAGTAAGGTAGAACTTTTAGAAGGCGGAGAGGAAAAATATAGCAAAGCAGGTTGACTTAGAATAATGAAGGCAATGAGATTTCTAAAACTCACAATATTCATAAATCTTTTTTTTAGAAATCTAGGACAAGTACTTAGTCATCTTCAAAACAGAAAAAATTATTGATGTCTAATAGTCTGCACGGATTATGTCACAAAATGGGTCGAAGCAAAGGCACTAACTAGAGCAACAGAGCAGGCTGTTTCAGACTTCCTATTTCAAGATATTTTTGTTCGCTTCGGGATACCCAGAGAGATAATGACATATGGGGGTCCTCAGTTCACATCTCATTTGATCAAGAATTTGGTTGAAAATTATGGAATCCATCACAGAATCACTACACCATATCGCCCACAAGAAAATGGTCAAGTAGAAAGCATCAATAAATTAATTGAGCAATTCTTAACAAAGATAGTAGCCAGCCACTGAAGAAACTGGGCCAAGAAACTTCCAGAGGTACTGTGGGCTTACAGGACAACATGGAGGAATACTATAGGCTTCTCACCATATGAATTGGTGTATGGTAAGAATCCCTTATTCCCCATAGAATTTTAAATAAGCCTATAAGACATTAAGAACAATATTGCAGGACGATCTGGATTTGAGTACAGCATAGACTCAAATATTGAACCAGTTCAATGAGTTGGAAGAGAAATGGTTGGCTGCCATTCAATAGATAGAGATCATTCAGCAGCAAAGAGCCAGATGGCATGATAGGTTTATTAAGAAGAAAAATTTCCAGAAAGGAGATTGGGCTCTTTTGTACAATTCAGGGTTTAAAGATTTCAAAGGCAAGCTCTGCACCAAATGGCTAGGTCCTTACAAAGTGGATATGAATATTTGACAATGGGACTGTACAATTGGTCACCATTGACAGTGCTAAGACGACATTACTGGTTAATGGGCATCGTATAAGGTTATATCATCAACCCTCTTCGAAGGAATCATTTGTCAAAATTGTCGCAGACTCTGATATTCATGTTACGACAACAGGGGAACATTCTCCTGTGCAGCCTTAAACACTAAAATTCCAATGAGTGTAGCAGTTGAAAACCACCTTTGTGGCAGTTGTTACACCTATTTAAAATATATATATATATATATATATATATACCAAAAAAAAATCTAATTATGAAAACCCCTTTCCAGGGTGCAGTCAGACAGTTAGTAATAGTTGAAAACCACTCTTGTGGCGGTTGTTACACCCATGTTTTTCTTCCTGAAACATCATCTTCCCTTTCTGATCTATTTCATAGGATGATGATATTCATGTAATTTCCTTTTCTGTAGCAATTTATTCTGATTATTATGTTTTTCTAATAATAATTTAAAGGTTGTCTTGGTTGTTACACATGTAATAGCCGACAACCATGAATATTGTTCTTTATTATTCCCATAAACAACAATAACCATGCCATCCAAACACAACAACACGAGCGCTGCAAGCAGGACGCCACCAATTCAAATTTTTCCTCCACGTCACCTTAGGTATGTCATTAAAAAGGTAAATGTTGTCATTAATGATTCAGTGATTAATTGGCAAAGTAATGATACTCCTGTGATGGCCATGGGCGGCTGTCACCATTAAGGTGGGGGAGGGGTATGACTTGAAATAATTGCAAAAAGGTCATAATCATAAATATCTATTAAATCCACATGAACCTAATAAATAATATAATTTCTAATGATGACCGAATCCGGTTGGAAAAGAGTGTGTGTACGAAATCCCATTACTTTCCATAATGAGCCATTTATGAATATTAGTGTAAGGTACGATTCGGTAAATCTGTAAAATCCGTCACCTCCCATCAACCTCCTCGACTAAAACCTTGCATTCTCATAGTAAACTTGTTGATTGGGATAAGCAAGATGCCGAGAAGCAGTTAATTCAGAGACACAATGATGTTATAGTGGAGCTGAATAGCAAGAAGTGAATTCAAAAACTTAGTGATATTATAGTGTAGCCGAACAGCAAGAAGCAAATTTAGAAACAAACAACATAGATGAGTGGAGCCACGGTCAGGAACAAGATGGATTCCATGGATGACCTACATAATTGTCTAGAAGCCTATCATATATTTAGAGATGCTAGATGGATTGAGTTTTTCTAGAAGCTTGAAGGCTCAGATGAGGTGGTGGCAATTGAATTTGCTCAGAACTTGAACAATAATCTAACCCCAGTAAGGGGCATGCAAGTGGAGGTGACTGAAGAGGTAATTTCCTGGGTAAATTCATTGCTAGTAGAGGGGCGAAGTTGGTTTAACAGAAAAATCAATGACCCCTCCTTGAAAGAAGACTTCCTAGTAGGGGAAGAAAAACTGGAGAAGAAAGGAAGAGGAATTGACAGATTGTCACTTCCTCATCCTTGGGACGATGTTTCCTTGGGCTTGATCAAATATATCACTTGTTAGGGAAGATCCACGATAGTTATCAACTATCACTTTCCTCTTCTTAATCACCTTTGGCACCAGCAAAGAATTAATCTTCCATTCTATTTGTTAGGGAACATCAAGCATATGGTGGCAGCAGTGAAAACAACAACACACCCAGAGGCATGTGTGACTAATCACAGACTCATTAAGCTAATCATGTTGGATGCTCTAGGCCAGCAAGGAAAAATTTGGGAAGAATTCAAGCGAAAGAGGCCAAGGACAAGCTGGGGGAAATAGACCACGACTTCAGGAGGAAGTCAGGCAGAGGTGGAAACACAGACTTGGCCTGCTGGAGTTAGGATTGGGAAAAATCCTATTGATTAAATAATTGGGGATAGAAGATCAAAACAAAGAGTGAAAGTTAGCATACCTGCAGAACCTTTTCCTATGGCCGAAAAGCAGACAGAAGCAGAAGTTTTAGAAGAAGAAAGGCAACCCTCCTCATCAGGTAAGGACGAAACCGATGCCTTGTTTTTAGAAATTGAAAATATAAGAAAGGAAAACAAGGAATTGAAGCGTAAATTATCTGAGGGGATGGAAATCTCGGTGTTTGTATGCATGACATTTTTTCAAGACCTAACAGCAACGGGATATAAGGCCCGTAGAGGAAATATCAGCCCAATGGAAACAAAAACAAAACAGCAGGAAGCTGTTACACAAGAACCTGCTAATGATACTGCTGTTACACAAGAACCAATAGTTAAAGCAGAGCCTCCTATAATAATTGACCTAGAACCCGAGCCACGATAACCTATGGAGGCCACTCCTATTGTAGAAGAAACATCAATGGACACAGAGGCTACTCTAGGTAAAATCAAAGGGTCCGACACACAAGAACCCACCGAGGAGGTTGTTGTTACACAAGAACTAGTAGCAGAGGTGGAACAACCCCATGTATCAGAGGTTGGTACACCCATTTTTGATGAAGATATTGAATGCAGGAGAATGCTGAGTCCCATCTCGAGATGGAGTTCTGAGAAACTCTTGTGCATTTTTGAGTTACAAAAGTGGAAACAGGAAGCAATATCCCTTCGGGATGGGACGATTTCGCTAAAGGAACATCAAAGAGAAATGGACAATTACATGAAAGATGGATGAAATAAGAGTTGAAGAAAGGATGGGAGAATTACAAGAAGAATGAAGCTCTGAAGAAACAGGAAGAACAGTTGTTGTTGTTACAGCAGCAGGTTTGGGACCTCACCATAGACAAGCAAATTCTTCATGACCTCGCCCTCAACTTGCTAGGTTGTAGGCAGCCTTCTCCATCCTATCCTATTTTTCTGTGGGAACGTTACTTCTTGTTTCAATTGAAACCCATTATGGAGGACATACCTTATTTATGTTCTTCCACTTGTACGTTTCTTTTTTTTTTGTCCCTCTGATTTTTATGAGCAAAGCTTGTTGTGTGAGTTATTCTTACACAATATTATTTGTGAACATGTGAGTGTGTAGATGGTTGTGACAATATTCTCCTATATGGGAGATCTTCAATTGAAGGCTTTTGTGTCCTTCATGACGAATCGGATTGAATGGCACCTAGCCATCAAACATATGGAGACTAATGAGGAAAAGACAACATTGTGGGTTCGGGAAGAACCAGGACGGGCTGCCGAGTTAAGATGAGAATTCAGGAGAATGCTAAGCACCCCTGGGATTAAAGAACCAACTGCCACTTACAGAAGAATAATTGTAAACTTCTACCTCAATCAGTTCTCAATGATGAAGAGCCGAGCTTTTATAGGGTGCTTGAAACACATGGAAGCCAGTAGTGTTGAGCTATTGAAGGGGGATCCATTCTCATTCCAGAATTTCGTGGTGGCCATTACACATGAACCAGCTTATACTCAAATTGTACAATCCCTTGGTCCTTTGTGGCTAGGATTGAGGTTCAATTTTCCCTTGATCTGGTTGCCAATTGAGGATTACCAGATCAATTATGAATTGAGTAAGTATGAGTCAGAATCCTGGGTACGATAGTTGATGGCCAATCCGAGATACAGGTCTGTAGACGAAGACACAGATGGTGCTTACGATCTCACCGACCTGCATCGAAGATATTCCCATGAGAGATGAGTTTGCATGAGGACATGCAAGTATTTCAGTTGAGGGGAGATGTTGGGTGCTATTTTTGTACATTTTCCCTACACTTGTCTTCCTTATTTTTCCTCATAAACATAACCAATGGAGTATCTTTACCCCTTTTTCCTACCTTTCTACCCTAACTTCTGTTGTTTCACCTTGTTTTTATTACTTTTCCAATTCACCAATTATTATGATATATCATACCTTTTTATGACTAATTGATGGTGAATGTTTGGAGAATATTGATGGTCTTTGTGTTGTATTTTCAGATGTCATTTATAGCACCAAAGATCCCGAGCACAAAGTTCACAGGAGAAGTTAAGAGGGTGTTGATACAACAAAGCGATGTTGTTACACCTTGCCATTATAGACCCGATGGCAAACTGCTGTTACACTCTGCTATTACACCTTGTTGTTACAGATCTGCTGAAAAACTATTGTTACACTCTGATGTTACAGACTCGTTGACGAACTGCTGATACAGTTGTACCGTTGACTGATCTCATCAACGTTTGTTTCTGATCTGTCCTCTGGCCGTTACACTACAACTGTGATTCCATTACGATAGTTGTATAATTTGTTTAGCATTGTATTTTTGGGATAACAGCCTAAGGGCGGTTTTGATTGTAACATTTTATTTTCTAGTCATAAATTTATTAGGAAGTGGTTATAACTATATGTGTTATATTTCAATCAGCATGAGAATCATAATATTCTCATGACTGATCCATCCCTAGATTTTCTGATGTAACCACTATATATTTCTCGGCCCTAGAGGTCAAGAGGTTAGCGGAGAACAACATTATTTTGGCTTTGTAATTGTGTTCAGATTAATACAGATTTTCTTGTTATTGCTTTTACATGCGTTATTCTATTTAGTTTTCGTTAATTTCTTCCTCTACCTACACCCTACTAGGGAGGAAGGGCCCTCCTTCTTAGCAGGGATTGTAGTGATTAAAGTAGTTGTGTGTGTGTAATTGTATTTCAGTTCATGTATCAATAGAGTGTTGTTGTTGTTGTTCAGTTGAGAATATATCTGCTTCGATATCAATAATTCATATGTTGTTACACATATGATAATATAGATACCAGTTGGGTACTTCTTGTGTGGCAAGCTAGACAGATTAATTTAAGTGCGATTTCAATATTCTAGATCCTTTGTAATATTCCAAATCTGGAACAGCACAACAAGCCTGTTGAAATAATGCACTCCTGGGAGATTGATGCACATAAATGAGTTTACATCCCTTGGATCCCTTAGATCAGCAGATCTGGAGTCTAGATAGAAAAGGGGAGAAAAAACAAATCAAACTAGGTGTGGTAAACAGATCTCCCACCACCTAGTCTAGCTAAAAAACACCCTACAAGAGGGGCTGCAGCTATGCACAACAAACTGCTTCAGAAATAACTCAGTCTTGGACAGTATGAGCACAAGGCCATCAAATGTTATTAACTTATGAGTATACAATAGCAAATCAGAATTATAATGAAGCTATTTCAATATACGGTAGAATACAGGAGTCAATAGAGCAAGAAATCTTCAGAAAAGAAGGCTGCAACACATATATAAATTGCATAAATGGCTTAGCAGCATTATTTTGAGGAACTGCAGTAGTTGAATATTACAACTCAGATCTATGACAGATCTGTGGACAAAACATCAGATCCATTTCAGATCTGGAAACTATATAGTCTTATTTACAATATCCCCTTGGGATTTTGACCAAATCATGCATAACAAAGAGTAGATCTGAGTTTTAAGTTGCAGATCTGCAAAATTCTTCTGAAATTTATGAAGATGAATTTACATTAAACTAGATCAGATCTAAACAGAACATGGATCAGCAAGCTAATCCATGGATCACCAAAGTGAAAGGCAAAGCCCAGCACTAGAGATCTTTCATCAGAAATGGGATCAAAACACCCTAAAGAATCTCTTACGAAAATAACTTAGTTCCTCCAAGAAAACTGCGCTGTAGCTTGATAAACAGAGTTGGCCTTATGCCAAGATACAATTTTGGAGCTTAGACTATGGATGCACTCTTCCAGGAGGTTAAATGACACACTCACTGAGAAGATCCATCACGCGTTTTTACTCCAAGATCTAGAATCCCACATTGAGTCACCTAGAGTGGGGGTATGTATGCATTCTTTCACTCAGATTATTTAATTCTCTCACTATTATCAAGAGCTATTACAATGATAGAAGAAAACAAGAGGAACACAAATTCACATAGTTTTAAAGGTGGAAACCCACTCTGGGACAAAAACCACCTAATGCTTTTCTAATAATTCTTTAATATTCAACTCCAATTGAAAATAAAGCTCCAACTTCCTAGAATCTAGAAAAGCATTCTTCTCCAGCTCCCACTGGATGGATGCTCCAACGCCTGAGATTCTTCAGTAGTCAACTGAACGGATGCCCCAACACCCAATGAGCTACAACTCACCCTAGCACCACCCTACCACCCTATAGAAGAATGGACTTCCGTACTAGGGAAAATGGTCCACTTTACAATGATATAGAATGATGTAGAAGAAGAATATATACTAGACCATAACCCCAAATTTGATACAAACACCTAATGATGATCCTAGACCTTCCAACACTGCCTCTTCAACCCTTGGCAGATAGACACTAGTACAATTTTTACAATAATGTATTTACAATGACTAAGTACAATGATACCTTTAAAATGATTGTATGCAATGCTGCCCACTTGAAGACTTCATATGATGAACTTCTTGCTGCTGTTATGCACCTTGGTTGCTGCTCTTTTCATGCTACCCTCTGTTGCACCTTGCTTTTCTTTTCTGCCGTAGAAAGTTTGGTCCTTTGCAATCCTTGACAACACATGATCTAGATTTTTCTTGCCTTCTAGGGGCTCGATATTGAGTCTAGTGTATCTCTGTTATTTCAGATCCTCAATACCTATTTTTTGGTCCTGTAGTATTCCTCTGAGTCTTCTTTCCAATGCCACAGGTCTAACCCAATTTGGATTCTTCAAGAGAGAGTTATTCCCAATTTCTCACAATGCCCTAATTATGGCCTATTTCAGCATAACACACTTGTACGGCATGCCATGTGTCACTGTTTCTTCATTTGGCTCTAAAATTTATAGAGAAAAAACTACAGACTATGCAATATCTGCCACTTTTTACAGAATTCCAATCTGATACTTAAAGAGAGAGTTATGATGATTTTACCAAGGTCACTTCTTTGAGATGAATTTCAGGAGCCTGCAAAAACCCTGACTTCCACAGATCATATCTCCAAAAATCTTATGCACCTTGATCTAAAATTTTCACTGTAGCTTCCTTAGGATTTCAGATTTTCCTCATAAAAATTTCATCTTCCGAACCTTCGTAGAAAAAAAGTTAGAGCGAAAATTCCACAATGACCTGTTTCAAATCACCAAATCCCTTGCATAAGGAGGAAATGAAGATCACAATTTATATGAATGCTTAAGTTGAGAGGGGCTTCAACAAGTGACCATGGGAGGGATTTTAGGAGCTTAAAAAATATTAATTATTACTTTTCAATGACCCATGCCCCAACTCCATGGGGTTTTAGCCCACTAACTGGGGGTACAAACTTCAAACATGAATATCTCTCAAACCATGAAGAATTACATGGTGTGCCATATATCAACGGAAACATCTCGACAAGTAGAAACCATAAAAATTATTATTGACCCAGAATATATTAATTTGGTAGGTAAAAATTCCCATGTAATATTGGGTTAGACCCTGGTGCTGCTTGGGTTGACATCAATGACAACCATTAATCAACAATCTCCCCCTTTTGGAATTTATGGCAAAACAAGTACTCCCCCTGTGATCATGACACCTATTCCTACAACATTCTCTCCCCCTTTGACATCAATGGAAAAGGGTAACTCCTGTTAGCCCCCCTATGAAATTCTTGACAAGCAAGTTGGGGGCTGGATTGTTTTGGAGCCTTCAAGGAATGGATTTCCCCTGAAAACCCATCCTCCTTGAAGCCTCTTTGTGCCTGGTGTCCTTTGATAAATTTCCCTCTGCTGATTCCCGTTGCAAGCCTCTCTGTTGGTGAAGAAATTCCCGAAGGGCCTCCTCCCCTTCTTATTCCATTCCCCTTTGTCCCCCCTTCTACTTCCCTTTTGTACCCTCTCAACCCTCCCAAATCCCCTTTATATCCTTCCTCTACCCTTTGCTTAGCCAATTTCCCCCTTAGTCCCTCTATCGTTACCCCCTCTAGCCTTCAGAATGCATTAAAAAGGCCTAAAAACCCACTTTCCAACCATATAGTAGGCCTAGCCCCTTTCCCGCTAGCCCCGCTAATCTTTGTCCCCACGTAACCGTGTGTTGGGACCAAGCGCTTAAGTCCCAAGCGCTAATCGCAATCGGAAGATCGGCGGAGGTCCAATTTCCTTTGCAAACTTTGAAAATCTCGGTGCGATTGAGTTATAACAATAAGTCTCGCGATGCGTTTAACACCGTCGATCTATCGCGGAGATCCAACGGCGGAGCGCTAATCTCAGGCCCCCGCCCAATCACAATCGCAAAATTTATGTGCGTCCCTCCGATCGGCCCATCGCAAACACTTGTGATGCGATTGATCGTGGCCCTGTCTTCCGATCCCCAATTGTTGCCATCCTCCGATTGCATTCCCCGCCGTTGATCTTCATCTCGAGATCAACGGTCAGCGCTCAATCGCAACCCCCACCCGATCGCAATCGCAAGTCCCAGTGGTGTCGCCCCGATTGGGATCTCCCGATCAAATCATAACCGTCCATCCTCCCCACTGATCCGACGGCTCAGCGCTAACCGCATCATCGCCCATCGCGCCTCCCATTTCCCCTCCGATTGAATGCGGGCCGTTGATCTGGTCCTCGATCTGGCGGTTGGCGCTTAATCGCAACATCGCTCTGATCGCAGTCGAAACCTTTTAAAGGTGTCACCCCTTCTCCCTCCGATTGCGATCTTCCGACTTGATCATGACTGTTTGTTCACCCAAGATCGATGGCTCATATTGCATCGCCCCTCCCTCCATGTTTCTTCCATGGGACCTTCCCAAATAGTTCATCATTTAATCTCTGTCGTCCATTGATCTCCTCCTGAGATCCAACGGTCTAAGTTTAATCGCATCTCCGCCTCTGCTGGGTCCCACCTTGTACACTCAGGTCCACACATTTTAGTAACATTTTCGCCCATTTCTTGTGCATTTTGGATTTTGACCAAAGTTTCACATTCGCATTAAAGTCAACATTTCGTGTTTGTTTCGTCTATTTTCATATATCGTTCCACCGTTCGATCTTCGCCGTTGATCTTCGTCTCCAGGCCAGGATCTAACGGTCTGCGCTGCATATCACCACCAAACCCTATTGTTCGTATGTTTTACCACTTCAATGCATTCTCACCGTTATTTCACATAATATCATTGCTCCCGCCGCCGCTGCACCACCATATGTTTCACCCTCCGCTCCACCAGTCTTCCATTGCATCGTTTTTCCTCACACAGTTGTGATTTTTCCGCAGAGTACAAGAGTTTAAGCGCCACCATAATTGCACAGTATGGAGGCAACAACAAGTTTTCCACTGACAGGGGAAAAGGAGTTAATGAATAGCAGGCTTTATACATCAGCAGAGTGGTTTTCTCCATCAAAGGACAAATTTAAAATCTGCAAATCCTCTCCGGCGCCATTAAAGCTCGGAATGCATGAACAAAGACAGTACGGGAACAGCATAGGGCTCGAGGCAGAAAATAGAAGATTTTTGTGCCTTCTCGAGGATTTTAGGAAGCAGAGGAACCGGTTCAAAGACCCATACATCACACAGAAGGTACATCACGAGAGATCAGAGTATCAGGGTTTTCATATCATCAGAAATGTTTTTCTTCATCAAGTACAGGGCGCCCATATAGTTTTCATTATGCACAATAGGAATTCCCACCCTAACAGCAGTCCGAGACTAGCAGAACATTTATATAGCAGACCTCTCAGTTGTCCCTTTGCTTTTTGTTTATTCACCACAAGGTACAGCAGATCACCACATCCGAAATATGTCAAAATCATACCCAGGGAAGACCATTCTTTCGTAAAAGAGATGACAGAGATTAAATACTCAGCATTCATACAGAATGGGCTTCGGCCCTCTTCCTTTTCAGAATTTAATACTACATTTAGTGTTCACCTACCCCTTCAGTCGATCAATCTGTTCACCTTCTGCTATAAAATACAGAAAGAAACATTGTGATGGGGTTGGTTGTTGATGAGATCTCAGTGAATTGCAAGCATCTTTCCTCTTGAGACAAGTTCTCTATGTACATTGTAAGATAGGCTGAGATATGATGTATTTAGACTGAATGTTCAAGCTATGGGCTATGATGTACCTGATTGGTGTTGTTTTTAATATGACAAGCATGTTTCTTTGGATCCTGATCTAAAGCAGCTGGTGATGTTTTCCTTTCTCTGTGTTTTATTCCATTTCATTTCATTTCTACTGGCTCGCATCAGAAGTTTGGCATAAGATTTACCCTTGATAGGTACCTTATGTTGCTGCTCTCCCAGCCTTTTATGTTTTCTGCTTATATGTGTATCTGAATACTGATTTCAATTGATTTAACCAGTGTAGTGGATGTTGTTGCCTGCTCTCTGATGTATGAATTAATGAAATCTGTGTTTGGATGTTCTTGTTAAAGATTTAGTGGGATGTGTTGAGAACACTGGGAGGTCTAGAATCCTGTATCTGCCTCACTAGGATCCTTCCATCTTAATTAAGCCTTTCCAAGGTCCCTTGTATTACCTCTAATTCTGTCCAAGCAGGCCTGGAGTTAAATGACCTCTGGCCCGATCTATAGACCGGATTGGATGGTTCTCCTTCATGCAGTTTCAGTCATTAATGTTCCATTCCATCAATCTCCTTTTAAGATCCAAATGCTCTAGATGACTAGCCCAACTGAAAGCTTGCACATTGATTACGAATAAATCCTTTCTTGACTCCATAGCCCAATGGCTTTAATGTTCTCTGAGTTATCTTTCTCTGCCTAAGCTTCCTCTTTGCTCATCCTTGTCTTATATTGGACCTTCTTTTCCTGATTCCCTCCAACCAAACCTAAACAATCAAACAAACAACCCTGAGCCTATAACTAGCCTAAAATCTAACCTTGAGCCTTCAAATACATATACCTTTAGACTCACATAGAGAGATCCCTCTCTGGACCTAGGGGGGCTAGATCCTAAGGTCTGAAAGTGGTTCTATGTTGTCTCATCTTTTGGTATTGTCAACCTGGCCAAAACATGGGAACCCCAACATAATGGCGACTCCGCTGGGGAACTTCTGAATGATTTCCATCTCACTGCATCAAAAACTTCAGAAACTTAGAACTCTGGTTAGGTTGACAGTAAGTCACCCCTTTCTTGAATCGACCTCCATTATTAAGAATTCATCATACTCCCAGACAGAGCCTGGAAAGGGCCAGGTAGCCTCCGGATCCCACACTCTTCGGAGGTGACATATCTGGTAAACGCCCTCCCAGTCATTCTCTGGTTGGAGTTTGCTGTTTTGAGGAGATTTCCGAAAGGGGATAGTGCCTGAGCACTGTGGTGGATAGTGTAACCCCTTAGATACACCCTAAAACCCTCCACCTGGCGACTCCATTGTTCCTAAACGAAAAGACTCCACTAGTGATCAGTAGGCCTGCTGATTATCTTGGTTGCACAATAGACTCCACTGGGAGACCAGCCTCTGAGACAACATCAGCCACAATAGAAGTAACAAGTAAGATTAAGCTTCTTGGTCAAGAAACAACATTCTGGCTCTCAGAACCATCCACACAAGAGCTTATCCCGACCCTGACCCACCTGAAATAGTTGACAATCCAGAGAGTATCCTCAGAGGAGCTCCTACACCCAATAGACCAACTATTTCCAGCCACATTCATAGAGCTAATTCTGCACCAGAAGATCTAGCAGCTCTATCACGCTTTATCCCTGACCTAGACATACCCGACAGACTACCAAGAACTAGGTCGTTCAATCACCTAGACAAGCAAGACCTCGAATTTCATAGGTCACCATCTCATAGTGGTCAACACTCTAGGGACACATAAACCCCTCCATCTACACCACCCGATATCCACTTCATTAAAAACTTGGGGCTTTCCCACCCTAGATCTGTCCAACAAACTTCTGCTGGTCCTAATATCCCTGTTATCCAAATACCAGCTGCTCAAGCCAACCCTATACCTCATCAAAACATTACCATGGCAGCCTGGTATGCACCTCTGGTCTTACCTCAACCCTTGTTACCCTTACCTAATTATTATCAATAAAAAATCCCTCATTTCACTGCTAAAGAATCCATCACAGCTCAGCAACACGTAGATAAAATGGAGGATTCTTTTGACTACATGGAAATTGATGATGAAACAATCAAAATGAGAATCTTTGCCCAAAGCCTAGGAGGGGATGTAAATAAATGGTTTAAAGGGTTACCTCCTGGCAGCATCCAAGATCTCCCCGCATTATATCAGACGTTTATTAACAAATGGGAGGTTAGAGCAAACCCACGTCAGCTTCTAGCAAACTACATGACCCTTAAGAGGAATGTGGGGGAAAGTGTCCACGATTACACCACTAGATTCAACAGCATTTACAATCCCCTCCCTCCACACATGAAACCTCCTCAAGGTATGGCCTTAGCAAAATATCCCGATGGATTCGATGCTGACATGGCCTATGAGCTTAGAGATAAAGAATACACCACCTTAGAGGACATACAAAAGGGAGCCATAACCATAGAAGCAAACTTGATGGAAAAAGGGCAAGATTAAAGCTGAGAAAAGGGTAACATATAGGGATGACACTGTAGCTTCCACATCTGATCCCAAATATGACAGACTGTCTAAAAACGTGGAAGAGCTACAACAAATGGTAAAAAGGATGGTTGTCCAAAACAAAAATCAAAACCAAAACCAAAACATTAGAAGAAACAATGTTGCTCCCAACAGACAAAGAGAGTCAGATCAACAAGTTATTTCCCCGTTTCAAGACAAAATTTTAGATGAAGATGAGGGAATCATAGAAGAGTCTGAAGGGAATGGAATAAACATGTTCGAGACAGAAGACTCGGTCCTTAATTGTGATTCGGAAGAGGATCAGCCCTCACCTTCATATTGGGATGAGGAAGAATTAGAATCTGAAGATTACAGATTAGGATTTGAAAATGCCATGTTACAGGTCAGGGAACAATATGAACTCAGGAGAAAAAAGAACCAAGAAAATTCCAAAACAAATACTCCTGAGGTAACCATCAAGAAAAGACCTGATAAAACTTCTAAAGCATCTGCTGCAAATAACAAATCAGCAGCTGAAAGTTCTGGTAAACACAAGGAAAAATACAACCAAGACACTGAAAAACAGAGCCAACCAACCAGCAGTAATAGCACTTCAGTTAGTACTCCTGATACAATCGTTCTCAACCCTGTACATAGTGAGAAATTACAATCCGATCTAGCCACCAAGGTGGCAAATAAAACAGAGTTAAGCGCTTCAAAGAACCAATCCACTTTCAATTTAGAGAGTGAGATTGCAAAAATCAAAATTTCTGTGCCATTAGCTGAGTTGGCCACTCAGAATGTATATAAAGGCCAAATTTTGAAAGCATTGAATCTAGGGGAAAACAACGACACTATAAATTTGAATGATGATCAACCTGCCCTGCTATTCGGTCCAAAGATCGAGGGAAAGTTTCAGGAAGGGGTAGTTCCACCTTTTTATATCAGTCTCAACATTCATGACAAAATACTTCACAATGCCATGCACGATTCTGGAGCATCACACAATTTAATGCCTAAGGTAGTGATGGAAAGGCTTGGCCTAGAGATAACCCGACCTTAGAAAGATCTATATTCGTTTGACTCTAGCAGAGTAAAATGCCTAGGCCTAATCAAAGACTTATGTGTGAGCTTGACCCAGATCCCAGCTAAATGTATGGTCATGGATGTCGTGGTGGCAGATGTGCCACCCAAGTATGGCATGCTATTGTCAAGATCATGGGGAGCCAAACTGTAAGGAACAATGCAGATGGATGGCTCATATGCCACTATCCCTATATTTGGCCAACTTAGGAGACTGTATAGAGAGTCTCAGATGAAATTCTTAGTCAGTAGCTCCGAGAAACCTGAAAATTCACCATTATATTTTGTACACACAGACCTAGATTCTTTTATTCTTTATAACGACCAATCTTCAGGAGAACCAGAATCTGAATTCCGAAATACAGGCAAGAACACAGAGCCCATGGACTCTAGCATAATGGCTACCCTAGAGGAATACGATGAAGAAAACCGTGGGCAGGGTACTGATAACGAAACTCTGAGTGAACCTAAACAGCTAGGTAGCCAACTCTCTAAACTCCACATCTGTCATGAAGAAAAAAACAACCCGCAGCCTAGGTTAGACCCTGTAACGCGACACAATGGAAAACCCAGCTGTGGGGAAGGAAACAATGATGAAACGGAAAGTGAACCCCTATGGGAAATGAATTTCGATGGGTCTTGTACTAGGAAAACTGCTGGAGCAGGGGTGTGGCTACGTAACACAGTAAATGATCATGCCGAGAGCCATGCTGTGAATCTGCATTTCAAATGCACAAATAATATTGTAAAATATGAGGCTCTCATCATGGGTCTGAACCTGTTGAAGAAATTAGGAGCCCATAGGATAGCTGTGAGAGAAGACTCTGAGTTAGTTATCAAACAAGTGAGTGGTGAATATACGACAAAACACCCCAGGTTGAGAGCGTACAGGAATGACGCAGTAGACTTGTTGAAAACCTTTGTTGAATATGAATTGGTATTTGTGCCTAGGATTCAGAACGTTATTGCTAATGGATTAGCTTGCCTGGCTAGTTCATATCCTAAGACTCCCCCTGACCAACAAATCATTATTCAATCCAAATTCAGACCTGCAGTGCCATACAACGAAAAATACTGGTAGGTCTTTGAAGGGGATAAGCAGATCGAAGATTTTCTAGCGGGCAGAAATGAGTTTGCATGTGCTGATTCAGACTCCAAATCTGATGGCAACTTCCCATGTGAGGATCCCCTAGATGAACAAGAAGTAACATAGAAATAAACACCTTTTCTGAAGAAACTGGAAATCCGACCGAAAAATGTAAAAATGCAGATAATGAGGAAATGGAGGTGTTGTAGGCCAAGGATAAGAACATACCCAAAGGCCTGGCACCCCTAGAGGACCTTTTTGAATTTGACAACGCAGCAAAAAAAACCCACTATAGAACATGCAGACTCAGATGTAGAAGAATGCAACATTGACACTGAAGATAAGCCCAAAATGATAAAACTAGCTAAGTCCATACCTACAAACATGAAAAAGAAATACTTTGACCTGTTTAAGGAATTCATTAACGTGTTTGCATGGAGTTATGAATATTTAAAGGCCCATGACACCAACATCATACAACACAAGATACCCTTGAAGGAAAATCAGAAGCCTTTCAAACAAAAACTTCGCAGAATAAATCCAAAACATTTGCCTGCAGTAGAGAAAGAAATCAAAAAGATGTATAATGCAGGCATTATAGTCCCTGTAAGGTTTTCTGATTGGGTGTCAAACCTAGTGGCTGTAAGGAAGAAAATGGGAGAGATCAGACTATGCATAGACTTCAGAAACCTCAACAGAGCCTCCCTGAAAGACAACTACCCTTTGCCTAGAATGGAACATATCTTACAGAAGGTAGTGGGCTCTAGGAGAATTTCCCTGCTTGATGGTTTTTCAGGATATAATCAAGTTCTGGCACTCCCAGAAGATCAACTCAAAACAACTTTTACCACTCCATGGGGCACCTTCATGTATGTGAAAATGCCTTTTGGACTGATGAATGCTGGAGCTACCTTCCAAAGAGCTATGGATATAGCTTTCTCAGATGAGATAGGACATTTCATAGTTATCTACTTGGATGACTTAAATTTTTTTTCTAAAACCGAAGAAGAACACTTGAAACATCTGAGGAAAGTCTTTGAAAAATTTAGAAGGTACGGTCTGTCCCTAAATCCTAAGAAAACTGTTTTTGGACTGCAAGAAGGAAAACTTCTCGATCACATTATATCAGAGAAAGGGATTAGAGTAGACCCTCAAAGATTTGAGGGGATACTTCAAATCACACACCCAAGAAACATCAAGGAGCTGCAGTCCTTCATTGGGAAGATCAACTTTCTAAGGAGATTCATTCCCAATCTTGCTGAACACCTCAGAAAAATGACTGACATGCTGAAGAAAAGTGTAGGAGTTAAATGGACTGTGGGAGCTAAACAATCATTCGAATCTGTAAAACTTGCACTTGAAAAAGCTCCTGTTCTGATCAGCCCTGACTTCTCAAAAGATTTTCCGATCTTTTCTTTTGTCTCTGAACACACAATAGCTGCAGTCTTTCTGCAAAAGAATTCAGAAGGTAATGAACAACCAATTGCATTTTTTAGCAAAGCCTTAAGAGACGCACCCTTAAAGTACAACATTATGGAAAAATAGGCCTATGCCCTGGTAAAGGCCTTAAAAGACTTTAGAGTGTACATTCTGCATTCTCACACCATTTCTTATGTGCCAAATATAGTGTTTAAAGATATCTTATCCCAGGATCTTGATGGAAAAAGGGGCAAATGGATTGCTACAATCTTATAATACGAACTTGAAATAAAACCCACCAAGCTGATCAAAGGTCAAGGCCTGGCCCAATTGATGGTTGAATCCAATCTGCAGGCCCTCGACATCAACATGATAAATGCCTTAGATGAGTAGGAATGATTGCCCCATCAAAATGTTGAGGAGAAGTTCCAGAACTCTCCTTGGTATGCCGACATCCTGTACGTGCTCAGCAATCTCAATGTCCCTCCAGAACTGTCCAAAACCAAGGCCAGATTTATCAAAATCAAGGCCAGAAATTACTGCATTATGAATGAAAACCTATACTGGAAAAATCCAAATGGCCTATTGTTGAAATGTTTGTCTGAAACTGAAGCTGAAAGAATCAAACAAGAATTCCATGCTGGGGAGTGTGGAGGCCACCTGAGTTGGAAAGCCACTGCAAATAAAATACTCAGGGCTGGTTACTATTGGCCTACACTCTTCAACGATGTCCACAAGATGATTCTTACCTGTCACCAATGTCAAATCTTCGAAGGCAGAAGAAAGCTCCTCCCCCTCCCTTTACAACCTATCACCATAGAAGGACCCTTCATGCAATGGGGCCTAGACCTTATTGGGGAAATTCACCCTTCTTCTTCTGGGCAACAAAAATGGATCCTAACTGCTACAGATTACTTCACCAAATGGATTGAAGCCATACCCACTAGGAATGCCACTGATTCTGTCATCATTAGGTTCCTAGAAGACTTCATCCTATCTCGGTTTGGCTGTCCAAGGAAAATAATCACTAACAACGTTGCTGCTTTCGGATCCAAGAGAATGGTTGATTTCTGTCACAGGTATGGAATAGCACTTGGTCATTCAACCGCCTATTACCCCTAGGGTAATGGATTAGCTGAATCATCTAACAAAAGCCTAGTCACAATCATCAAGAAGCTGCTGGAAGAGAACAAAAATTCATGGCATAAAAAGTTGGTACATGCTTTGTGGGCTAACAAGCTCACCACGAAGAAATCAATTGGCATGTCACCATTCCAGCTGGTCTATGGAACTGAAGCAATTTTTCCTACTAGCCTGGGAGTGCCAGTGATTAAGCTTGTCCAAGAGATTCAAACAGAGGAAAACATCATGGTGAGAAGAGTCAATGAAATGATCCATCTGCAGCAAACAAGGGAGCAGGTTTATAGCAGAGCTGTCAGAGTGCAGGAAAGCGTAAAAAGGCAGTTTGACAAAAGAACCAAAGCTTTAGATTTCAAGGTTGGAGATAAAGTTCTGAAATGGGACTCAAAGAGAGAGGACAAAGGCAAACATGGCAAGTTTGACAGCTTGTGGCAAGGTCCATATATCATCCAAGCCACTATGGGTCTGAATGCATTTTTTCTACAAGAACTTGATGGTACAGAGCTGCTTGGGGGTCTTGTCAATGGCAGGATGCTCAAACACTACTTCTGCTAATTTTCATTTCCAGTTCCATTTCCATTGTACATACCATTGCAGTTTTACTTTCAAGAAAACAAAGAAAAGTGTTTCAAAAAATAAATAAAAAAAGAGAGGTTCAGACACGCTCAAAACTTGAACCTTCGAAAGGAAAAAGGAGTGGCTCAAACATGATCAAAATCTGAGCCAAAAGAAGCAGAACAGATGGTTCTGATATGCTCAAAACCTGGACCAGCAGTGAAAGAAGAATAAGCTCTAACATGTCCAAAACCAGAGCTGGAATGAACAAAGGAAGTGACTCTAATTTGCTCAAAACCTTAGTCACAAGAAAAGAAGGATGTTTCAAAACTGCAGAATTCATGCCTTCACAGTTTTGTCTTCAGTTTTCCACAAGTCTTCACTCCAACAAGTCAGACAGTCTAATCCTGGCTTGGCTATTTTTCAATTTCCTGTTTTAGAAGGTAGGAGAAGAAATCTGTTGGACAGTCTAATCCCAACAGATGTTAGATTAGGTAGAGAAGCATATGAGGCCAACAGTCTAATCTGGTCTCATGGAGAAATAAGGGTAGATTTAGAATAGGTTTTTTTTTGTTTTGAAAATAAAATGTAAAGGGTCTGCTAGCTCAAATGCACCCAAAGGGAAATGTTAGAACTGTAGTTTGGGTAGGTAGATTGGTTGGGAAATATTTTTGCTGATTTGTGTCTTTAACATATTTTGGCAACTGAAAATTAAAGAAAGAAGGGATGTGCCAAGCAGCAGGCATCTGGCCTACCCCAAAGATCATCTCTGGTTTCTTGACTCCTTCAAGAAGAAGCCATCCCCATGTGGAGCCACTGTTAGCCCCCCTATGAAATTTTTGACAAGCAAGTTGGGGGCTAGATTGTTTTGGAGCCTTCAAGGAATGCCTTTCCCCTGAAAACCCATCCTCCTTGAAGCCTCTTTGTGCCTGGTGTCCTTTGATAAATTTCCCTCTGCTGATTCCCGTTGCAAGCCTCTCTGTTGGTGAAGAAATGCCCGAAGGGCCTCCTCCCCTTCTTATTCCATTCCCCTTTGTCCCCCCTTCTACTTCCCTTTTGTACCCTCTCAACCCTCCCAAATCCCCTTTATATCCTTCCTCTACCCTTTTCTTAGCCAATTTCCCCCTTAGTCCCTCTATCGTTACCCCCTCTAGCCTTCAGAATGCATTAAAAATGCCTAAAAACCCACTTTGCAACCATATAGTAGGCCTAGCCCCTTCCCGCTAGCCCTGCTGATCTTTGTCCCCACGTAACTGTGTACTGGGACCAAGCGCTTAAGTCCCAAGCGCTAATCGCAATTGGAAGATCGGTGGAGGTCCAATTTCCTTTGTAAACTTTGAAAATCTTGGTGTGATTGAGTTATAATGATAAGTTTCGCGATGTGTTTAACACCATCGATCTATCGCGGAGATCCGACGGCGGAGCGCTAATCTCAGGCCCCTGCCCGATCGCAATCGCAAATTTTATGTGCGTCCCTCCGATCGGCCCATCGCAAACACTTGCGATGTGATTGATCGCGGCCCTGTCTTACGATCCCCGATTGCTGCCATCCTCCGATTGCATTTCCCGCCGTTGATCTTCGTCTCAAGATCAACGGTCAGCGCTCAATCGCAACCCCCGCCCGATCGCAATCGCAAGTCCCAGTGGTGCCGCCCCGATTGGGATCTCCCGATCAAATCATAACCGTCCATCCTCCCCACTGATCCGATGGCTCAGCGCTAACCGCATCATCGCCCATCGCGCCTCCCATTTCCCCTCCGATTGAATGCGGGCCGTTGATCTGGTCCTCGATCCGGCGGTTGGCGCTTAATCGCAACATCGCTCTGATCGCAGTCGGAACCTTTTAAAGGTGTCACCCCTTCTCCCCCCGATTGTGATCTTCCGACTTGATCATGACCGTCCGTTCACCCAAGATCAATGGCTCATATTGCATTGCCCCTCCCTCCATGTTTCTTCCATCGGACCTTCCCAAACAGTTCATCATTTAATCCTCGTCGTCCGTTGATCTCCTCCTGAGATCCAACGGTCTAAGTTTAATCGCATCTCCGCCTCCGCTGGGTCCCACCTTGTACACTCAGGTCCACGCATTTTCGTAACATTTTCGCCCATTTCCTGTGCATTTTAGATTTTGACCAAAGTTTCACATTCGCATTAAAGTCAACATTTCGTGTTTGTTTGGTCTGTTTTCATATATCGTTCCACCGTTCGATCTCCACCGTTGATCTTCGTCTCCAGGCCAGGATCTAACGGTCTGCGCTGCATATCACCACCAAACCCTATTGTTCGCATGTTTCACCACTTCAATGCATTTTCACCATTATTTCACATAATATCATTGCTCCCGCCACTGCCGCACCACCATATGTTTCACCCTCCGCTCCACCAGTCTTCCATTGCATCGTTTTTCCTCACACAGTTATGAGTATTCCGCAGAGTACAAGAGTTGAAGCGCCACCATAATTGCACAGTATGGAGGCAAAAACAAGTTTTCCACTGACAGGGGCAAAGGAGTTAATGAATAGCATGCTTTATACATCAGCAGAGTGGTTTTCTCCATCAAAGGACAAATTTAAAATCTGCAAATCCTCTCCGGTGCCATTAAAGCTCGGAATGCATGAACAAAGACGGTACAGGAACAGCATAGGGCTCGAGGCAGTAAATAGAATATTTTTGCGCCCTCTCGAGGATTTTAGGAAGCAGAGGAACTGGTTCAAAGACCCATACGTCACACAGAAGGTACAGCACGAGAGATCAGAGTATCAGGGTTTTCATATCATTAGAAATGTTTTTCTTCATCAAGTACAGGGCGCCCATACAGTTTTCATTAGCACAATAGGAATTTCCACCCTAACAGCAGTTCGAGACTAGCAGAACATTTATATAGAAGACCTCTCAGTAGTCCCTTTGCTTTTTGTTTATTCACCACAAGGTACAGCAGATCACCACATCCGAAATATGTCAAAATCATACCCAGGGAAGAGCATTCTTTCGTAAAAGAGATGACAGAGATTAAATACTCAGCATTCATACAGAATGGGCTTTGGCCCTCTTCCTTTTTAGAATTTAATACTACATTTAGTGTTCACCTACCCCTTCAGTCGATCAGTCTGTTCACCTTCTGCTATAAAATACAGAAAGAAACATGGTGATGGGGTTGGTTGTTGATGAGATCTCAGTGAATTGCAAGCATATTTCCTCTTGGGACAAGTTCTCCGTGTACATTGTAAGATAGGCTGAGATATGATGTATTCAGACTAAATGTTCAAGCTATGGGCTATGATGTACCTGATTGGTGTTGTTTTTAATATGAAAAGCATGTTTCTTTGGATCCTGATCTAAAGCAGCTGGTGATGTTTTCCTTTCTCTGTGTTTTATTCCATTTCATTTCATTTCTACTGGCTCGCATCAGAAGTTTGGCATAAGATTTACCCTTGATAGGTACCTTATGTTGCTGCTCTCCTCACCTTTATGTTTTCTGCTTATATGTGTATCTGAATATTGATTTCAATTGATTTAACCAGTGTAGTGGATGTTGTTGCCTGCTCTCTGATGTATGAATTAATGAAATCTGTGTTTGGATGTTCTTGTTAAAGATTTAGTGGGATGTGTTGAGAACACTGGGAGGTCTAGAATCCTGTATCTACCTCACTAGGATCTTTCCATCTTAATTAAGCCTTTCCAAGATCCCTTTTATTGCCTCTAATTCTGTCCAAGTAGGCTTGGAGCTAAATGACCTCTGGCCCGATTTATAGACCGGATTGGATGGTTCTCCTTCATGCAGTTTCAGTCATTAATGTTCCATTCCATCAATCTCCTTTTAAGATCCAAATGCTCTAGATGACTAGCCCAATTGAAAGCTTGCACATTGATTATGAATAAATCCTTTCTTGACTCCATAGCCCAATGGCTTTAATGTTCTCTGAGTTATCTTTCTCTGCCTAAGCTTCCTCTTTGCTCATCCTTGTCTTATATTGGACCTTCTTTTCCTGATTCCCTCCAACCAAACCTAAACAATCGAACAAACAACCCTGAGCCTATAACTAGCCTAAAATCTAACCTTGAGCCTTCAAAGACATATACCTTTAGACTCACATAGAGAGATCCCTCTCTGGACCTAGGGGGGCTAGATCCTAAGGTCTGAAAGTGGTTCTATGTTGTCTCATCTTTTGGTCTTGTCAACCTGGCCAAAACATGGGAACCCCAACAACTCCCATTGAAACACAACCATCCTGCGGACCTGCACACACTTCCACTCCCGCTAACACACAATCGTCCTGTAGACCTGTAATCTAATGAGAACTTGGGAGAATCCCAAGCTTTTGATGAAGATATTCAAATGCTTCACGAGGTAAAGGTTTAGTGAAGATATCAAATTTTTTTTCTTTTGTACAAACATACTCAAGTTTGATATTATTTTCAGTGACTTTTTCTCTAACAAAATGATATTTGATCGGAATGTGTTTTTTTTTTAATGCATGACAGGATTCTTGGAGATGCTGATGGCACTAGTGTTGTCACAGAATATGGGAATAGGCTCACTGAATTGTACTTGAATATATTGCAAAGTTTGTTTCATCCAAAGGACTTGAGTACAACATGATGCTGCTGCAATGTATTCTGCTTCCGCTGTAGATAACGAGATTGAATTTTGCTTTTTGCTCAACCATGATACGAGACAACCACCTAGATATAATGCTGCTCCACTAGTACTCTTACGATCATCAATGCTTCCTGCCCAATCTGCATCTGTAAAGGCTTGAATAATGAGATTGTTACCCTTGGGATACCACAAGACATATTCTTCTGTGCCCTTTAGATATCGAAGAATTCTTTTGATGGCAATAATATGTGATTATTTTGGTGCTACTTGGAATCTTGCTACTTGTCCAACTGCTTTCATAACATCTGGCCGAGAGGCTATTACATATAGAAGACTACCAATCATAAATCCTTACAACTTTTGATCCACATCCTTAGATGAGTCATCTATGCTCAATTTGCAACCTGTTACCATTGGAGTAAGGACGGGTTTGCAATCTTCCATTTTGAATTTCTTGAGCATCTCCTTAATGTACTTGGCTTGACATATAAATATTCCTTTCTCTTGCTGAGATATTTGAAGCCCTAAGAAGTATGTCAGCTCATTAAGTAAATACATCTCAAACTCACTTTGCATCTTTGTAGAAAAGTTCTTACTTAGTCGATCATCATTGCTACCAAATATTATATCATCCACATATACCTCAACGATTGTTAAATTATCTTTATCTATTTGTACATAAAGATTGCTATCAACAGTACCTTTCTTGAACCCTTGTTGACATAGATATCCATCAAGAGGAGCATACCATGCTCTGGGAGCCTGCTTGAGACCATATAGAGCCTTCTTTAACCTGCAGACATAGTCTTCTTTTTGTGATAGTAGAAAACCTTCAGGTTGTTCGATGTAAACTTCTTCTTCTAATTCTCCATTCAGAAATGATGACTTAACATCCATTTGGTAGAGTTTGATTATTCTTGAACATGCATAGGCGAGAAACATTCAGATGGCTTCCATTCTGGAAACTGGTGCAAATGTTTCGTCGAAATCAATTCCTTCCACTTGTGCATAGCCTTTGCAAACCAATCTTGCTTTGTTTTTGGTAACCTGCCCATCTTCATTCAATTTTTTCCTGAACACCCATTTAGTCCCAATGAAATTTTTATCTTTTGGTCATGGAACTAATTCCCAGGTGTTATTCTTCTCAATTTGATCCAATTCTTCATTCATAGCTGCTACCCAATGTTCATTTTGGCTGGCTTCCTCAAAACTACTAGGCTCAAAGGTTACTAGAAAAGCAACGTGAGCTTGTTGTGATGAACAAAGCTGTCGACCTTCATTTATGTCACCAATGATTTGATTTGATGGATGGTTATTTTGAATCCACTCTTTTGTTCTCCTTGGAGGAGCTTCTTGTTTTTGTTCTGGTATATCTTGATGATAATTGTTTACTTCTTCCTCGTTGATAGTTGCTTCTTGTTCTACAATTTTATCTGTGTCTTTTTCAGCCTTTGTCTCAAGTTTCAAAGATTCTAGATCCTCGTCATTACTCACTAGAACACCATCTTCGTCAAATGTAACATTTATGCTCTCCACTATCTGTTTTATTCTTAGATTATAGCATTTATAGGCCTTTCTTTTGCGTGAGTAACCAAAAAAGATACCTTCATCAACACATGATTCAAACTTACCCAAAATTTGATCTTCTCTTTTGATATAACATTTTCTTCTGAAGATTCTGAAATATTTTACATTAGCTGGTTTTCCTTTCCATAATTCATATGGAGTTTTGTTGCAATTATTTCTGAGAAGACTTCGGTTGATAATGAAGACTGTCGTATCAATTGCTTGAACCCAAAAATTTTCATCCAATTTTGAGTCCTTCAACATTGTTCTACCCATTTCCTGTACGGTTCTATTCTTTCTTTCAGCAACTCCATTTTGCTGAGGTGTCCGTGTTGTTGAAAATTGCCTTTTTATTCCATTTGCATCAAAATATTGCTGAAATAATTTGGAAGTGAATTCTCCACCATTATCTGATCTTAAACACTTTATTTTCAAATCAGTTTCATTTTCAACCAACTCCTTGTAGATCTTAAAGCACTCAAATGCTTCAGATTTTTTCTTTAGGAAACTGATGGTTGTTATCCTGGTATAGTCATCTATCATTAACATGAAATATAATTCTCCATATAAGCCTTTTGTTCTCACAGGACCACATAGATCGGTATGTATCAATTCCAATGGATGTGATGCAAAGTGTTCTTTTGTTTTAAATTAGACTTTTGTCTGCTTGCCATGCCAACATGCCTCACATAGTGTGTTGGAAGGTTTTGAGATTTTCGTCATTTCTCGTACTGCTTCCTTTTTTCTTATCCTAACAAGATTGTCAAAGTTTATGTGACTTCGTTTGTGCCATAACCAGCTTTCATCTTCTTTAGCTAGTAGACATGCTTTAGTTGCTTCATCCAGAACATATATGTCGTTTGGAGCTCAACTTTCTGTAGCCACAATTTTACCATACCTTCCTTTCCTGATTTCACATTTTGTGGAGTTGAATAGCATTGTGTGTCCTTGATCACACATTTTTACAACACTGAGAAGATTGTGATTCATGTTTTCAACCAATATAACATTCTTGGCTATAACATCTTTGCTTCCGAGAGTGACGGTACTTGATCCTATAACATTTGAAGATCCATCATTTCCGGATGATATGGTTCCATCCTTCTTCTCTTTCAGAGATACAAATTCCCTTCTATCTCCAGTCATATGCATTGAGAAACCACTGTCAACATACCACACATCTTTCTTTTTTTGAGCCTTGAGAGCGAGAGCACAATTATCAGTCTTCTTCTTCTTCCATGTTCATTCATTCTGTGGCTTCGAAGATTCTTCTGGAGGATTTTCAAGTCTGCAGTCTCTGGCTATGTGTCCAAAGTTATAACATTTGTAACATTCCATATTATTTCTTAAATGTTCAAATCTATTGATGTTTCGTTGAGCCCTGGGAGGTTCATATTTGAAGAATCTCTTGGAATTGTATTGGTTCATAGGGTACGTGCGACATTCTATAGCTTTATGACCAAATTTTCCACATGAATAACAATAGCCATGAAAAATATGTTGGTACCTAGATGAAATTATTCATCGAGGAATCGTCTTCCAAGGATGTGCTTGTGAATCTTTTCCAACGAAGTCGTCATGTATGTCAGATCTCATAGGTTCATAGTATTTTGTTGTAGAAGGTCCTGCGTCTTCTTCTTTGTAACCAAGGCCAGTTTTTTCATAGTAAGATCGTTGATTGTTGATGAGTTCTTCCAATGACCTTGAGTTGTTGGCATAGTTTTGGACAGTTTTTCCCTTCTTCACTTCCTTATGCAGCGAGACTACTTCGGCTTCTAATGCTTCCCTTTCTTGGTTGCTTTCTTCCAACTTCTTTTGAAGTGACTCTTCAATACATTTGTGTTCTTCAACCTCAATTTTGAGACCTTGAACTTGTCCTTCAAGAGTGTTGGAACGGATCTTCTTAGCATTGAGCTCTTTTATAAGCTTGATTGCCTCCTCATAAAATTATTCTATGGTCAACCCTTCTTCTTCATTGTTTGATACTTCTTGTTTATTGTGCTTGGCCATAAACAATACTTTCTCATTGGCTTCTTCTTTGCTATCACTTTCTTCATTGGATGATGAGCTATCTTCTTTAGAGAGAAAGTTCCTTTTGGATCCTTTCTTTTTGCGTTTCTTGTTGAATTTCTTAAAGCCTTTCTTTCCTTTTGAGTTTCCATCACTTTTGTTCGGACATTTTGCTACGAAATTCCCAACCTCACCACAACCGAAACATATCAATGGAAGTTTACCTTTGAATTTTCCCTTACCAGGTTTTATTTTTCTCGTAAAGTAAGCATATTCTTCATCTGAAAGACCTTCTCCATCATCTCCCTTTTCTTCACACTTGCAGGTGCATGTCATTTCAATTGAAGGTTGTTTGTCCTTATTGGTTTGCTTAGATGCAACAAACGCAATTTCTAGATTTGAAGTACCCTTTTCTTCATCAAGTCTCATTTCATATGCTATGAGAACTCCATGTAATTCTTCCTTGCTGAGTTTGTCCAGATTTGCACTGTATTCTAAGACCGATACCTTTGGGTTGAATCTCCTTGGTAATGTTCTAAGAATATTCCGTATAATAGTCTTCTCGTCAACTGGCTCTCCCAATCCTTCCAGAGTATTGGTTATTTCATCAACGTATTGAAAGTATGCAGCAATGTTGCAATCTTCTTTCATTCTGAGTTGCTCAAATTTTTCTCCATAGATTTGAAGCTTTGCTTCTTTGACATTTGAGTCACCTGCATATATATTCTCAAGCTTGTCCCATACATTTTTGGCAGTTTTACAACCCAACACCTTATGATAAGCAGATTCAATAAGTCCACCGATAATAATATTCTTTGCTTTTGCATCATTTACCAAATTCTTCTTACCTTGTTCATCTGTGGTTGATGTAAATCCATTTTGAACAGTGTCCCATACTTCGTAACCTTGCGCCAAGAGATAGACCTCCATTATTCCTTTCCAGAGTGCATAATTATTTTCATTGAATAGAGGTACACCATTCTTGGTATGCTCCATGACCTCCTTCCAGCTATTAAACTGCTATTAAAGGAACCAAGCTCTGAAACCAATTGTTGGAAATACTGAGAGGGGGGATGAATCAATATTCCTTTCAATTAGAGCATTAGTTAATATTCAATTATTATCAGTGTTTGTACAATGATAGCAGTAAACAAGAGGAACACAAATGCACACAATTTTTAAGGTGGAAACCCACTCCGGGACAAAAACCACCTAATGCTTTTCTAATAATTCTTTAATATTCAACTTCAATTGAAAATAAAGCTCCAACTTCCTAGAATCTAGAAAATAATTCTTCTCCAGCTCCCACTGGATGGATGCTCCAACACCCGAGATTCTTCAGTAAACAACTGAACGTATGCCCCAACACCCAATGAGCTACAACTCACCCTAGCACCACCCTACCACCCTATAGAAGAATAAAAGAAGAATTGACTCCCATACCAGGGAAAATGGTCCACTTTACAATGATATAGAATGATGTAGAAGAAGAATATATACTATACCATAACCCAAAATTTGATACAACCACCTAATGATGATCCTAGACCTCCCAACACTACCTCTTCAACCCTTGGCAGATAGACACTAGTGCAATTTTTACAATAATGTATTTATAATGACTAAGTACAATGATACCTTTACAATGATTGTATGCAATGCTGCCCACTTGAAGACTTCATATGATGAACTTATTGCTGCTGTTATGCACCTTGGTTGCTGCTCTTTTCATGCTACCCTCTGCTGCACCTTTCTTTTCTTTTCTGCCGTAGAAAGTTTGGTCCTTTGCAATCCTTGACAACACATGATCTAGCTTTTTCTTTCCTTCTAGGAGCTCGATATTGAGTCTAGTGTATCTCTGTTATTTCAGATCCTCAATATCTATTTTTTGGTCCTATAGTATTCCTCTGAGTCTTCTTTCCAATTCCATGGGTCTGACCCAATTTGGATTCTTCAAGAGAGAATTATACCCAATTTCTAACAATTCCCTAATTATCGCCTATTTCAGCATAGCACACTTGTACGGCATTCCATGTGTCACTGTTTCTTGTTTTGGCTCTAAAATTGATAGAGAGAAAACTGTAGACTATGCACTATCTGCCACTTTTTACAGAATTCCAATCCGATACTTAGAGAGAGAGTTATGACGATTTTACCAAGGTCACTTCTTTGAGATTAATTTCAGGAGCCTGCAAAAACCCTGACTTCCACGGATCATATCTAAGCAAATATTGCACACCTTGATCTGAAATTTTCACTGTAGCTTCCTCAGGATTTCAAATTCATCTCATAAAAATTTCAGCTTCTGAACCTTCGTAGAAAAAAAATTAGAACAAAAATTCCACGATGACCTGTTTTAGATCGCCTAATCGCTTGCATAAGGAGGAAATGAAGATCACAATTTATATGAATGCTTAAGTTGAGAGGGGCTTCAACAAGTGACCATGGGAGGGATTTTAGGAGCTTAAAAAATGTTAATTATGACTTTTCAATGACCCATGCCCCAACACCATGGGGTTTTAGCCCACTAACTAGGGGTACAAACTTCAAACATGAATATCTCTCAAACCGTGAGGAATTACATGGCATGCCATATATCAACGGAAACATATCGACAAGTAGAAACCATCAAAAGCATTATTGACCCAGAATATATTAATTTGGTAGGTACAAATTCCCATGCAATATTGGGTTAGCCCCTGGTGTTGCTTGGGTTGACATCAATGACAACCGTTGATCAACAAATCCCACTTGTTGCAGCTTACAAAAGCAGACAAACCCTCACTGGATCTGCGCTGCAATTGGAAGTAGAGCTTGGCCCAAAGCCTGATAGTGGCTCAAATCAGCAAATTCTCCTCCAATAATCCTCAATGGAAGAGGTGAAATCCCTGCATGGGAACTCCAAGTGCTAAGTAGCACAATTCTCCACTAAATAGCAGAGAATAGTATTTGTCTAATCAAACAAGATACTCAGAAATATAAGCAATCAACAACCTTCTCTTGTTGCCTTCCCCTTCCTTTTATAATATGAGAGTCTTCACAAACCCTAAACCACCTTGATGAGTTAGCTCCTTTCACATGAGGGGCCTCCTTCTATAACTGCGCTGTCCCTTTATGAGGTACATTGAATCTAGACAGTGTTGTAGATTTGGTCAAGGTTGACCCAGTCTCACAGCTCAAACCCCTTTCACACCTATAAGTGATTTATTTACATGGCCCTGATTTATCCTTGTTGACATGGGCATTGATTTATTCAGTCTTTTCATGATTTTTACCTGTCCTCTTTTATTCATTTATTCATGCAATAGAAAGTAAAACAAAAAAGAATATTCCTCTTAGCTTAGGCTAAGTAGGAATATTACAGTCCTCCCCTCCAAAATGTTGCTTGTTCTCAAGCAACTAATAGGGTAAGAGTTGTATTACTTCTCCTCCTCCATTGATGGCACCATCAATGATCAAGTTCTCATCATAATCCAAGTGCTCATCAAGCCAATGCATCATGAATTGTTCCTCCAAGATCAACATAAGATGTGCATAGCCCATCCCACCAGGAGTGAAAAACTCAACAGAAA
The DNA here is from genome assembly GCA_034641835.2 of Pinus albicaulis. Lineage (NCBI taxonomy): Eukaryota > Viridiplantae > Streptophyta > Pinopsida > Pinales > Pinaceae > Pinus > Pinus albicaulis. The sequence goes on along the minus strand of CM076583.1, from coordinate 162,006,963 downwards.
TAAACATGGCTGGAGAAATGCTCCATTTAAAACATGTATCATGAAGTACAGGTAGAATTTCCAAACCATGTGGTACATAAAAACTACCCATTCTCTCACCATATAGCCCCATTAACAATACAACTATATCATCCAAGTATGGAAGCAAGACTACAAATATGCAAACCGAAATCTTAGATTGAGGAGGTGGGTCAAAATCCCACATGTGATGCCAGTGCAGTGCACCTCTTGTCTTCATTAGATCCAAGTGTGGCAAGTGGCATTCCCACCACACATTTGCTGCATGAGTCACCTTAATATGGTTGAAGTTGTTAAATAAGTTTGGTGCCTTTGGGAAGCACCCATCATGAAAAGGAACCTCCCTTTACACAACAAGGGAGTGGCCAAGTTCAAAATTTCTATTGGCCCTCAAAAAAATATTAGATCCACATGATCTCTCACCCCCTTTGGGAGTCATAGCCTCCAAAAACATGGTAAAATAATGTGACAAATCATAAAATACAACTTTCTTGGCATGATCAGTCCTCTTACCATCATAGTCCTTCATACACATGGAGCTGTGCATGAGCATTTTCCTCCTTCCAAGCAAAGGACGAGTTGGCTGAGACGACTCTTGCAAAGATTCCATGGGCTGCCCCAATCCTCCATAGGTAATGCAATATTGAAAGTGTTGATGTAATTCCTCTCTCATGCCTTTCCAATCAAAGCTACTCCTGATCAGAGTATATATCTTCATCAAATGCATATGGCTGAGAAAGAATTCTTCATGTGCCCCTTGTAGTATATTCTTCTTGAGCTTGGAAGCTCTATCCAAGAAGACCCGACCATGATGATAGATGACTCCCCCTTAGACTAAGAAGCCCTCTTCTTGCTGCATTTCATATAGTATCATATCGGTGTGGAGATCTTTGGAATACTTTACAAGCAATTGAGATTTCCAATACATATCCACACTGTCCAACAATGACAATGCTGATGATACATCCATAGAAGTGCTTTTCATGTTGCTGATCTCATTTTTGACATTTCTCATGCCAAATTTTTCTGTTGGAAGGCTGATCCTCCCATTCTTCTCCTCCCACGGCGCAGATTCAGGAAAGAGAGAGGGTGATAGTGATGCAGGAAGAAGATCCCCCTCATTCTTGGGTTGTTCCACGCCCTCTAGCGCTGTAACTTGGTCTCTCATTGCTCCAATACCTTCTGGATATAGATGTGGAGCAGCACTTTGTGAGGCCTCCCCCACAAGATCCGAGTCTGATGGCATTCTAGGTGGCTTGCCACTAGATAGGAATGTCCCTTGCAGCATCCTCATGAACATGAGAGAAGGGACTGTGAGATCCTTGCTTCCACTACGCAAATCCATCTCTATTGTTTATGTGGAAGTATTAGGTGAGGGATAAGTGTGCATGCCTTGAATCATTTGTGGTTTCCCACTCTTCAAGTCCACCCACTCCATCTGCAAATATTTCCAATCAGTGGTCACCTTCCCCAAAGTAATCAATGATTAGACACCTAGAATGATATTGGTGTCTGGTATGTCAACTACAAAAAAGTGATCCACCAGAGTGTAGGATCCCATAGTGACTGAAAGTGAGGGGACATATCTCATGCATTGCATGGTCCTATCTCCTAGGACCAAAACAGAGAATCCTTCAAAAGTATCATTGGGGATTGCTCTCCTTTGCACAAGATGATCATCAATAAAGTTTTGGGTTGCCCCACTGTCAATTAGCATAGATACCCTCTGATTCATGATTGAACCTTGTACTCTTAGGGTCAAGTACTTAGGCACTCCTCTAAAATATGCAAGAGTCCCACTTATTGGAGAAAAGGCTCCCTCCCCATCTCCAGATGGTTTTTGATTTTCCTCATCATTATCAGCGTTGTGACCCCTCCTGGGTTCATCATCTCCATATTCCTCCTCAAAATCTAAGAAGACTTCTATGTAGTGTGCTTTCCCAGCAGCACATCTGTGTCCCGGTGCCCATGATTCTTGGCAAGTGAAACACAGTGTCTTCTTTCTCAACTCCCTCCTGAGATCAATATCAAGAGGCTTCTTCAAGGAGCTCTCCTTGGAAGGAGAAAATTTTCCTTCCTTCCCCTTAGAAAAGTGAGGGGCCTTGCTCTGGAAAGTTGCCTTTGCTTTTGGCAAGGCATCTTGGAGGTCTTTAGCCCTCTCAATGGCATAATGCAAAGTGATGGGCTTGGTAGATTTAATCAACCCATGCAAAGGTTCCTCTAGGCCATGGATGAACATGTAAACCCTCCTTGCTACAGATAGATTAGGAACCATGACTGATAATCTCAGAAACTCGAAGATATAAGCTTCTCCATCCCCTGATTGATTCAGCTTTGCAAGGCTTATGAAGGGTGCTTCAGGATCCTTCCTATCAAACCTCTCCACCAGTCTTCTAGTAAACTCAAAATAGGTAGTCACATTGATATGTCCCAATGTAGACAACCCATGGAACCACCAATTGTGTGCCTCACCTTCAAAGTGCAGTGCTGCAATCTTGATGGCTTCAATCTCAGGGACTTTGTTCAACTGAAATTAAATATCCAGCTTTTCTACCCATGCCTTGGCAGAAATGGAGGATGATCCATCAAACTTGGGCAAAAATAATCTGCCCATAGAGTGGTGTCTATCCTGGTTATGAAAGAACCCACCATCTCTATACTGATGCCTTGGTCTTCTTCTATCTTTGAGGTGACAGAAATCTTGGAAACTCAAGTGGTCTCTGAATCTCCGATTCTGAGATTCATATTCCACAAAGTAATCTTCAAGGTAATCTTGCCCTTGTGGTCCTTCATTCTCCACAGCGAAGAAAGTAGGCATAGTGGAGTGTGGTGAAGCTTGTGGGGCTTGTGGCAGGTTCACTGGTTGACCAGTCCCATGATGAGACATGTCAGAGCTTTCTCCCGGATGAAATCTCCCAGGATATTCCCTCATTCTGTCCACCCTCATCTCCTTGATCTCTCTGGCAAGATCTTGCATGGCCACCAACAGAGTTCTTGCAAACTCTTCTCCTTATTTATCACTTGTAGTCTCAGCGGCTTTACCCTTGTCTTAATCATCAGTAGTGTAATCATAATTCTTGTGACTTATGTTTTGGTACCTCTTCTCTCTCTCAGTAAGAGGTGCATCTTCTTTTGAATGCAACATGGTTGTGGTGCTCCAAGGGAAGCACAGGATGTGCCAAGAAAGGAGCTCTGATACCACTGTAATATTCCAAATCTGGAACAACACAGCAAGCCTGCTGAAATAACGCACTCTTGGGATATTGATGCACAGAAATGATTTTACAGCCCTTGGATCTCTTAGATCAGCAGATCTAGATTCTAGATCCAAAAGGGGAGCAAAAACAAATCAAACTAGTTGTGGTAAACAGATCTCCCACCACCTAGTCTAGCTGAAAAACACTGTACAAGAGGGGCTGCAACTATGCACAATAAACTGCTTCATAAATAACGCAGTCTTGGATAGTATGAGAAAGAAGCCATAAAATATTATTAAATTATGAGTATATAGTAGCAAATCAGAATTATAATGAAGCTCTTTCAATATACAGTAGAATACAAGAGCCAATAGTGCAAGAAATCTTTAGAAAAGAAGGTTGCAACACATATATAAACTGCATAAATGGCTTAACAACATTATTTAGAGGAGCTGTAGTAGTTGAATATTACAAGTCAGATCTAGGACAGATCTATGGACAAAACATCAGATCCATTTCAGATCTGGAAACTAGACAGACTTATTTACAATATCCCCTTGGGGTTTTGACCAAATCATGCATAACAAAGCTTAGATCTGAGTTTTAAGTCACAGATCTACAAAATGCTTCAGAAATTTCTGAAGATGACTTTACATTAAAATATATCAGATCTAAACAGAACATGGATCAGCAAGCTAATCCATGGATCACCAAAATGAAAGGCAAAGCCTAGCACCAGAGATCTCTCATCAGAAATGGGATCAAAACACCCTGAAGAATCTCTTATGAAAATAACGCAGTTCCTCCAAGAAAACTACGATGTAGCTTGATAAAAAAATTTGGCCTTATTCCAAGATACAATGTTGGAGCTTAGACTATGGATGCACTCTTCCAAGAGGTTAAATGACACACTCACTGAGGAGAGCCATCAATACAAGCTAGATCTAAGTAGATCTAGAATCCCACTTGCTGCAGCTTACAAAAGCAAACAAACCCTCACTGGATCTGTACTGAAATTGGAAGTAGAGCTTTTCCCAAAGCCTGATAGTGGATCAAATCAGCAAATTCTCCTCCAAGAATCCTCAATGGAAGAGATGAAATCCCTGCATAGGAACTCCAAGTGCTAACCAGCACAATTATCCACTAAACAGCAGAGAATAGTATCTGTCTAATCAGACAAGATACTCAGAAATATAATCAATCAACAACCTTCTCTTGTTGCCTTCCCCTTCCTTTTATAACATGAGAGTCTTCACAAACCCTAAACCACCTTGATGAGTTAGCTCCTTTCACATGAGGGCTATCCTTCTAGAACTGTGTTGTCCCTTTATGAGGTACAATGAATCTAGACAGCACTGTAGATTTGGTCAAGGTTGACCCAGTCTCACAGCTCAAACCCCTTTCACACCTGCAAGTGATTTATTTACATGGCCCTGATTTATCCTTGTTCACATGGGCATTGATTTATTCAGTCTTTTCAGGAGTTTTACATTTCCTCCTTTATTCATTTATTCATGCAACAGAAAGTAAAACAAAAATGAATATTCCTCTTAGCTTAGGCTAAGTATGAATATTACATCCTTTTATTTCTGCATGAGTGGTTTATTTATAGCATTTACTTCAACAACGATTTCTTTTCTTTGGAATTGCTTTTGGTTGGTGTATTGGCACAGACAGTGCAACTGTCATTCGAATAAATAGACATCCCTGGATTGATAATTAAATGTGTGTTGTTCAGTCATTTAACAATGATTTATATAGCCCAACAACTGTGTGTAAATCTGCTCGAGTTGTTGGGCTTTATTGATGGCATCCTCTTTAGATGTATTTTTTTGGGTTGCTACATCTTTTTAAATATCTACAGTGAGAGTTTTCAGGAATAGGTCCAGCAGGACTCAATCGTCGAGTTTGGCTTTACAAAAACTGCGATGTCGCTGCCATTCATGGAGATGGTCCGAGATATGGATGACTGGTGTTTGTCTAAAATGTGTCAGTAATTCCATCTCGGAATCATGGTGGATGGGTAACTAAAAATATGTGAGGAACGCGGTAGCGAGGGCACTAAAGGTTCCATGTGTAGCAGAAGGTCTCTCTACATACCATTTTGCAGTTGGTCCGATTAGGGTGCACTGAAATAGTGTCAGCCGAATACTATCATCAATGATGTTGTTCGAAAAACACCACAAGTGGAAAGTCATTATATTATTTCCAAGGTCTTCTTCTTGCTTTCCTTCGAATTTTGGAATGTCTGAAGGGAGATTCCTGGGCATGGGGGGCCATGTAGGGTTCTGTGCAAAAGGGTCATTCATTAACTTGGTTAGATCAGGTAAGTTCAACGATGCTAAGAATGATGAATGTGGGTTGAGTGTCATTGCAGACTTTGAAAATACAGGGTTCTAGTTAGATATGGGGTTTGTCTATGACGTACCCGGCTGTGTGTTCACTTGGCTCCCTGAATGGGTAGCGCTCCTCTGCCCCCTAGGGGTTGAGAGAGGAGTGGTATGTGGTGACCCTCCAGGGGTTTCCACTAGTGTGGCATTGGGTGACCCTCGGGGGTTCCCAACTAAAGATGCCTTGATAAAGGATGAACCGACAAGGGTGGCGGTGTTCCGTCTTTGATGCATAAATGGAGAAAGACCTGGAACTTCTCCCGGTAATCGGGGGAGGTCCAAAAGACGTCTAGATCGATAAGGTATCGTTGGGTCCATTATGGTGTCGATATGGTTTTCGAAAAATTCTTCAGTTCTATGAGAGGGGAGATATCAAAGCAAAAATGGTGACCACATACATAAAACAAAGCAAAAACAAAAGTTAATTTTCCTTTAACTTATTTCTATGTGATCAAGCATTCAAAAAATGGTTTTGGTTGTTTTTTCACATGATACTAAAAATCCTATAGACCTAAACGTCCTCACACTCTCAATTGTAATTGGGCCTTTCAAAGATATCTTTTGGGGGGTACTGGGGCTAACGTCCCGAAATAACTAGTGACACCTTCCAGTAGCTGAAGAATCGACTAAGGTAATGGGTAGAGGATATATTGTTACCTGCATTGTCACCTATAGAGAAGGATGCCCTAGATTTGGCCACTAAGTACTATCATCCCACGTGAGCATTAGAGTCTTGAGCTTCTTGGTAAATTAGCTACCAATACCGAGCATTATATGGGTCAGGTAGCCCCAAATAATACTGCACGCACTAGGCCTAAGCTTAAACCCCTCTAAAATGGGTCTCTCTGGTGCTCGGGTTTTTCTTTTCTGTGGGTATATAAACGGATTTAAAGCTCCCTATTCAGTCAACTTCTATGTCTCAAGATGTAAACTGACCATGGTCCTTAACTATAATTTTTCTTGTGGCCCCTGTGGGGAAATTTAGTGAGTTCAGTTAGGTTAGTTTTAAGGAGTGTTGACTTCACTTATGGTGTGGAAGTGTGTGAGAAAAAATTGAACAATCACACAGTTTTAAGATGTGGATATGCGGTGATCCTTTACACGTCCCCTATAAATATATTTTTCGATTGATCCTTTCTATAAGAAAATCATGTGCGGATAGTGGCCCGCTTACAACTTTTCCTAATTAATCTAGATGATTAACTAAAGGGAGATGGAAAATTGTCAGAAGAGAGCTTTCATATGCTTGCCCACAGTCACCAAAAGGTGCAAGGGTGGCAGAGATTATTTTCTTCTCTTAAGATAATTAAGTCTTGTTCCCCACTCCTAGTGCAAAAATTTAAACTAAAATTAATGATATAACAAGGAAAAATGAAAACTAGCTAAGCATATGTGGATTAGGGCCACTTACTCCAGCTAATTATCTATGTGTGTTTTGGTGTCTATTTTCATAAAATGAGTTAATTCAAATAGCAACTAAATTCCCCCCTACTTAAACTATGTGTGTTTTGTGAAAGTAAACTTTAAATTTAAAACTATGCAACTAGCAATACTAAAAACAAGTTCTAAACAGTCATGGGACACCACACACAGTGCTGGCAGTTTTTCTCTGGGCTGCCAGTCACTTTACAATTGGGAAATTGAAGAAAAATACAGATAAATTTGGTCTCTGGTTTTCGAGCGGAAAATTTTAACACATGTGTGTGAATTTGCGCACAGGTTAGAGTTGAACTCACATAAATCGTCGTGTCTATCTGAGAAAAGAGCGTGCGGTTTTCATGCAGATGAAATTTCTGAAAATTCTGAACTGCAAATTCTTACTGTGGGAGAATGAGCAGAGAAGAGAAGGAGGGGAGTTGTCCCAGCAACACTCCACAGCAGAGAGAAGGTCCCTGCAACAAGCGCAACCACATAACTAAAAGATAAAGCAAGTGGAGTCGCCAATCCTATAGTGGTGGTTTTGGTGCACAAGTGTACCAATCCATCGGTGCTTAGGAGGAGTGGTCATTGTCTCCAAGCTATGGTCACAGGAAGAAAATATGGCTAGTAGGTTAGTGAATACATGCTAATAAATATAAAACACACTAAATTATGGAATGTAGTATGCATATGAAAAGATAAAATACTACTAAACTAAAACAAAAACAAAATCTCACAAGGAGTCAAACGTGACAATAATGCAAAAGGTGGAATCAAAGTCCCCTCTTATTGACCGATGTTAGGAAGAAATATACTACGTTACACTCTTTCCAAAGGATCCTTAGAATTGTGGAGTTCTAAGACCCAGTGCAAGGACGTTTTTACCCTTTAGTTGATGTCGTAAGGTCTCTCTCTCTACTCCAAAGGATTGACGTTGATGGGTGGCCAACAACTGAATCCTCACTCTACTATTTCTCTGGATTTCACATTGTTGGATTTCTTCTAAGCAATTTGGCCAGCATAACAATGTGCTCTCATTTTTCTCAACTCATGGTGGAAATTTATAGGCAAATTTAAATTCTCCTTTCATCTCTTGGTACATTGGTGAATGGTGACCCAAGAGAGAGGGTTGATTCCTTTGTGTGCCACTTGATTCCTTTGTGTGCTCACTTGAGGTCCCAAGGTGGCTTAGGCAGTTGTCCTTGGGCGGCCTCAAGTGGAGGATCATTTCCTGAAGTGTGTTAAGTGGTCCCGGAAAGTGACTTCCGCCACTCCCAGGACTGCGTAGCTTTTTTAGGGAAAGTTGCACAAACCAACGTGCCTATCAAAGGAAAATGCACACAAGGCACATTTCACATGTGTTTCTAGTGCATAATTTTATTTTTTTCCCCTTGACCTTATATATTTTTTTAAAAATTTAGATCCTTTAATGTTCCTCAAACCTGTAAATCCTTCTACTTGACATTTAGTAATGACATTTTTGCTTGTCTGATTTTCAAATGATAACAAACACTACACACCAAATGGTGTGCAAATAATTCATCTCTGAGATGTTCATTTTGACTGACTACATAGAGTTATAAATGTTTCATGTCCGAATCTCCCCTAGCTATGTAAAAGAGGTATGTGTGACTTGTGGGTTTCCTATAGCCATGTGCTAATATAAATATTAATATATACATGTCAATTATCTCAATGTGGTAGCCATCATTGTGACACTGAAAAGTACTTGAACATTTCTTGCACATATGTAAATATAGTACATGAAGGAAGAGAGGCTTGGTTCATTGAATTTTGTGTATGCACATTGAGAGATACAATGTTGCTACGTATGTTTCCATATTGAAATCAGGGGAATATAAATATAAGGACAGATTTAGACTTGAATCCTCTATTGAACTATGATATTAGGACCATAAGCAAACAACCCCAGTAGTTAAGCACTAAAACCAAATCTAAAAAGAGGACAAGAATCATTATCTCAACATTTTCATGAATTTAAAAGACATTACAATTTATTTTCATATTGAACTCCTATTTTAGTCAGATGGATGGGCCATAGACATAGCATTTACCATTTACGGATCAATTACAAATACCAAATTCCTTTATGTAGCCAAGGGTGCCAAATTTCCTTGCAAATTTTACATAGACAAGGCATATATTATTTGTGTCAATTTAGATCTTAAAATATCTAGAAATATTCCATTTGATTATGTAACTTTTCCTTTCATCCAGATTGCCTTTAATTTCCTTTAACATTAATAACAACCCTTTTTTTAACAATAAATTAATAAAAACACATATTATAAATAATATTTAAATGAAGAGAAAAAATATATATAAAGTGTCCTTTAATTTCCTTTAACATTAATAACAACCCTTTTTTCAACAATAAATTAACAAAAACACATATTATAAATAATATTTAAATGAAGAGAAAAAAATATATATATAAAGTGTAGTTCTAAAAGAATCCCATCATGAAAAAGTTAGTTTCTGGGTAGGAGTGGCCATTAAATTTATACCCAAATTGGAAGCACTATTGTATTTTATATTCTTATATTGGCCTAGTTTCTCAAGTACTAAACCATCTACTATGGTAAATCAAACTCTCTTCTTATATTTTTTAATTAGAAAGGCATGGTTATATAAACTCAATCAATTATGTGGGACATCTGTGGAATATTGACTTACTCCTCATAAAGGAGACACACGCCTCCACCTAGTGGTTATTTTGGCGTTAGGAGACACACGCCTCCACCTAGTGGTTATTTTGGCGTTATAAGAACTTGCAACACTTGTAATGGTATTTTTTCTAGCCAACCATGAAGAAACAATGTGTGTTTCATATGAAAATGTACTCTTTGTAACATTTCCAAACCTACAAATTGTAGGGTTAACCTCTACCAACCATTCATGTTACTGTACCCAACCATGGAAATCCATATCAGTGCGATCCTCATGATATGTTGTCAGTAGAATTGTGGGTTTTTTGTGGTGTCTAATTTTAGTGGTGTTTAGTACCTTCACAAAAGGAATCATTGCTAAGAAGGTACCTAATCTCTTTTTCTCTAAAGTATGGGTGCATTCTGGGCTATAAATCACTAAAATATCTAATAGATATTTCCATTTCCTCAATGACTTCTAAAAATATTTTTATTAGTGGTAGTGACGTTAGTTGAAACATTCCATTATATTCCATCCCTAATCAAATGGATTAACCAAAATGGTGAACCATATTTTCCTCATTCACACACTTTGAATCTTTTACCATAAGCATAAATAGTGGGATCTTTTTTTTTTATATTCCATAACATTATTATAATCACGGTATCCATAGTTGCATGAGGCAATCCCCTTTTCAATTCTCACTCCTGCACATTTCATCCACCAACGGAAGGAATAACAATTTTCCTCTTCTTTTCTACACATAGTATCCAAGATTATTTGATAAAGTTCCACTCAACATCTGATATATTTAGAAAAAATATAAAGCGAATTAGGATCAACACCATTTATTGACAACTTTCTATATTAGATACAAAGTGGAACGATACATCACTATGGATCAACTTATGATTACCAGCCTAGATCCATCTAACTCTGGATCTATCATGCGTCGACAGGGATCAAATCTCTCGAGGTGCAAACCTATTTTTTGAGTGCAAACTTGAGGAAAGGTTTGCACCTCGAGAGATTTGATCCCTCTCGGCGCATGATAGATCCAGAGTTAGATGGATCTAGGCTGGTTCCATTCGGAGGCATCAACATCACATTTTTCAGATTATTAAAATTTTTGTATATTTTTTAGATGTAATATGGATCTAGGCTCATTTCAGTCATGTGCTACCAAGGAAAATATATCAAAGATATGATTAATTTTATCAGTAATATGTAAATATATCAAATATTAATATAATCATTTTAAATATGCTAAATATTTCTGAGATTAACTTGGACATTTTAATTT
>CM076583.1:161724499-161995866 GCA_034641835.2 Pinus albicaulis | reverse complement strand
TAACTACCAGCCTAGATCCATCTAACTCCGGATCTATCATGCGCCGAGAGGGATCAAATCTCTCGAGGTGCAAACCTATTTTTTGAGTGCAAAACTTGAGGAAAGGTTTGCACCTCGAGAGATTTGATCCCTCTCGGCGCATGATAGATCCGGAGTTAGATGGATCTAGGCTGGTTCCAGTCGGAGGCATCAACGTCACATTTTTCAGATTATTAAAATTTTTGTATATTTTTGAGATGTAAGATGGATCTAGGCTCGTTTCAGTCGTGTGCTACCAAGGAAAATCTATCAAAGATATGATTAATTTTATCAGTAATATGTAAATATATCAACTATTAATATAATCATTTTAAATATGCTAAATATTTCTGAGATTAACTTGGTCATTTTAATTTTAAATTTTCTTAGTTAACTCAGTTCATTGAGATGATAATTATTGTTAATAACTATAATGATGAAAAATGATGAAATATTTTTTTTAAATGCAAAGTGACAATAATAGTGTTGAAATATAGAAAATGTGAATAATAAGAACGTACTCATGTTACAATCAATCTCAAAATATTTTCTTCTACTATTCTTATTTCCTCCCTTGTTAGTTTTGTTATCTTTTCATATCGATTATATGAAAAAGAAAATTTAAATTGTAAACCATTTAAATCTTTAGCTCGATTTGTTGTAGTAAACATGATACCTTGTCTCTCTTGCTCTCCAATATTAATAGCTTAAATTACTATAACACAAAAATCAATCTACATTGTTAATAAATTTTTGTGCTTACACTTAAATCAATGCATATTGTTAATCCAATCACTTTAATATTAATGTACCATCATATATCCAATTACATCAAATCATAAATCAACATATACATTGAAATCAATGCATTTAATGCAAGCAATCAAATAAGATTAGAAAATAACTTCTACATTGAAATCAATGCAGCTAATGCAATCAATCAAATAAGATTAGAAACCAACATCTACACTGAAATCAATGCATTTACTCAAAGCAATCAAATAGGATTAGAAATCGCCATCTACATTGAAATAAATGCATTTATCGCAAACAATCAAATAGTATTTGGAATAATCTACATTGAAATCAATGCATCTAGTGCAAGAAATCAAATATAATTATAAATCGACGTCTAAATTGAATTCAACACATCCAGTGCAAGCAATCAAATAGTATTAGGAATCATCACCTACACTGAAATCAATGCATCTAGTGCAAGTAATCATATATCATTAGAAATAAATATCTACACTAAAATCGATGCATCTAGTGAAAATAATCAAATAGGATTATAAATCACCATCTCCACTTAAATCAATCCATCTAGTGCAAGAAATATTCTTCCCTCTCTCCACCCTCCATCCATATCTATATCCCCATCCATCTCTTTTTTTTGTCTCTATCTCACCCCCCTAAACACACACGCTCTTGCACTCCATATATATCATTCTCTTTGTCGATCACCCTCTCTCCCCATCTCTATCTTCTTCCCTCTCTTCCCCTTCTCTTCCTCTCCCCCGCTAATATCTCTCTTTCCTCCTTTTGTCCTCTCTCTCTCTCTCTCTCTCCATCTTCCTTATCAATCTCTCTCTCTCTCTAGGAACCAACATCTACACTGAAATCAATGCATTTACTCAAAGAAATCAAATAGGATTAGAAATCGCCATCTACACTGAAATCAATGCATTTAGTGCAAACAATCAAATAGGATTAGAAGTCATCTACATTGAAATTAAGTCATCTAGTGCAAGTAATCAAATATAATTATTAATCAACATCTAAATTGAAATCAACACATTCAGTGCAAGCAATCAAATTGTATTAGAAATCACCACCTACACTGAAATCAATGCATCTAGTGCAAGTAATCAAATATCATTAAAAATAAATATCTACACTAAAATCGATGCATCTAGTGCAAATAATCAAATAGGATTAGAAATCACCATCTCCACTTATATCAATCCATCTAGTGCAAGAAATATTCCTCCCTCTCTCCACCCTCCATCCATATCTATATCTCCCTCCATCTATTCTTTGTTGTCTCTCTATCTCACCCCCCTAAGCACAGTCACTCTCGTACTCCATATATATCAATCTCTTTTTCAATCACCCCCTCTCCCCATCTCTCTCTTCTTCCCTCTCTTCACCTTCCATCTATATCTCTATATTCCCTTTCTCTCCCTCTCCCCCATTAATATCTCTCTTTCCTCCTTTTGTCCTCTCTCCCTCTCTCTCCATCTTCCTTATCACTCTCTCTCTCTCTCTCTCTCTAGAAACCAACATCTACACCGAAATCAATGCATTTACTCAAATAAATCAAATAGGATTAGAAATTGCCATCTACACTGAAATCAATGCATTTAGTGCAAACAATCAAATAGGATTAGAAATCATCTACATTGAAACCAATTCATCTAGTCCAAGTAATCAAATATAATTATAAATCAACATCTAAATTGAAATCAACAAATTCAGTGCAAGAAATCAAATTGTATTAGAAATCACCACCTACACTAAAATCAATGCATCTAGTGCAAGTAATCAAATATCATTAGAAATAAATATCTACACTAAAATCGATGCATATAGTGAAAATAATCAAATAGGATTATAAATTCACCATCTCCACTTATATCAATCCATCTAGTGTGATAAATATTCTTCCCTTTCTCCACCCTCCATCCATATCTATATCCCCCTCCATCTCTTCTTTTCCGTCTCTCTATCTCACCCCCCTAAACACACACACTCTCGCAATCCATATATATCAATATCTTTGTCAATCCCCTCCTCTCCCCATCTCTCTCTTCTTCCCTCTCTTCACCTTCCATCTATATCTCTATCTTCCCCCTCTTTCCCTCTCTCTCCATATTCCTTATCACTCACTCACTCTCTCTCTCTCCACCTTTCTCTCTCTATTTATTTCTTCTTACCTCTCTCCTCCTCCCCCTCCAAGTCCATCTCTCTTTCCCTCCCTCTCTCCACTCTCTCACTTCCTCTCTCTTCCTTCCTCTCTTTCCATTTCTCTCCCATCTCTCTCATCTAGTGTGATAAATATTCTTCCCTTTCTCCACCCTCCATCCATATCTATATCCCCCTCCATCTCTTCTTTTCTGTCTCTCTATCTCACCCCCCTAAACACACACACTCTCGCAATCCATATTTATCAATCTCTTTGTCAATTCCCTCCTCTCCCCATCTCTCTCTTCTTCCCTTTCTTCACCTTCCATCTATATCTCTATCTTCCCCCTCTCTCCCTCTCTCTCCATATTCCTTATCACTCACTCACTCTCTCTCTCTCCACCTTTCTCTCTCTATTTCTTTCTTCTTACCTCTCTCCTCCTCCCCCTCCAAGTCCATCTCTCTTTCCCTCCCTCTCTCCACTCTCTCACGTCCTCTCTCTTCCTTCCTCTCTTTCCATTTCTCTGCCATCTCTCTCTCCCCCTCTCTCTCTCTTCACCCACCAACTATGTTACTATATCCCTCCCTCTCTCCTTATATCTCATTCTCCCCCCTTATCTCCATCTCTCCTTATTTGTCTCTTTATCTCAGCCCCAAACATACACGCTCTCTCTCTGTCTCTCCCTTGTCACTCCTTCTCTCTCTCTTCTATATTTCTTATTTCCTACATCTCTCCCCCTCCAACTCCATCTCTCTTATCGATCCCTCTCTCCTCCTCTCTCTCAAGTCCTCTCTCTCGTCCTTCCTCTCTCTCTCTCTCCCCTAAATCCCTCTCTCTTCCCTGATCTCTCTCTCTCTCTCTCTCTCTCTCTCTCTCCAATACTCTCTCTTCCCCCATCACTCTCCTCCTCTCTCTCCCTTTCTCTCCCACCTCTCTCTCTCTCTTTTCCCTCCAATCCTCTCTCTTCCCCCATATCTCTCTCTCTCTCTCTCTAATCCTCTCTCTTCCCCCATACCTTTCTTTCTCTCTCTTTCCACCCCTCTCTCTCTCCAACTACATTACTATATCCCTCCCTCTCTCCTTCTCACTTCTTCTCTCCCCCTTCTTTCCATACATCTTACTTTGTCTCTTTATCTCACCCCTAAACATACACACTCTCTCTCCATCTCTCCCTTATCACTCTCTCTCTCTCTATTTCCTCTTAGTTATGTAAACTAATGAACATAAATATTCATAAATATAAAGAAGATTATGGAGTAAATATGAAAAGAGGTTTTATTTACTTACCATACCTCTAGTTTATTTATATTTTTATTTATTTACCATACCCCTTTTCTTTACTATGGTATTTGGCCCATAGGCTTGTTATATAATTAGATTTTTATTTATAATCCTATTTGATATATTGTTATTTATTTATGTTACCTCTTTATGCCTCTTTTATATTTATTTATTTACCATACCTCTTTATATCTATTTTATATTTATTTATTTATTTATCATACTTGTTTATACCTCTTTTATATTTATTTATTTACCCATGGTATTTGGCCCATGGTATCAATATTAATTTGTCCCATACGCTTCATCTAAATAAAACCTCTTTTTAAATTTTTTTTAAATATAAAAAGTTTTATGGAATAAATATAAAAAGAATATTTATTTATTTACCATACATCTAGTTTATATATTTTTTTATTTATTTACCATAGCTCTGGAGTAAGCATAAATTCATTTTACAAATATTTAATTAAAAGAAATATTAAAAGATTTTGGATTTTGGTTGTTTGTGTTGAATTAACTCTTTTCATTTGATTTAAGAAATGGTATTGACTTTAGTAAAGAGTAAAGATGTTTAAAATTTTTCTTAATTTGGAAATTCAATGTGGTAATTTTTTTTGTTAAAGGTAAATTTATGATCCATTCAAATTCACGTATATAATTTACTATCCATTCAAATTATATAAATAATACATAATTGTATTAGAAATTGATATATGTTCTAGCACAATGCGATTTTTTTACTTAAGCCGACATTTTGTATGAGGACGTGACCCACCTGACATCGGGGTCATACTGGGCTGTAGATGCGCCTCTCGGCGCAATAATGGAGATAAAGGATGGATTATTTGTAAAATGAGTTCTTGAAGGGATAATAAAGTCATAATCTCCCTCCAAACTATTAGGATATACATAATTTTATAGAAAATTGGGCATAATTCCTTCAAACTAGACCTACCAGCACAATTAAACATCCTCCTGGTAATTAATATGGACCACTTGAAGCTTCAAGCTCTCCATTACTAAGAATATGTTAAAGTTTTTTTATATCATAAAATTACAGTGGATATAATAGTGAAAAAAAATGTAATCAAAGTAAATTTTCCACAATCTTATGGTCAAAGCCTGAATGTAATTAAATTAAATAATAAAACTTAAAAGTTATAAAATTAAATTAGTGTCAAGCAATTTAATTGCTTAAATTGTGGACATTAAGGTATCGACTCAATAGTTCGTAAACTTATGATATGTAGGCACCATATGTGGATGATCAGGGTATCTAACCTATACCTATCTAGAAACTTAATAGAACACGTCAAAGAGTCTAGATTGAGCATTGAGGTCAAAATCACTTAGTTCACCCAATGGTTCAAGCAAGCCCCATATCTCCATTAAGCACTAAAGAGACTTTCAATCATAAATTAACTTCAAAAGACCTATCCGGTCATAGATTCGGGTCTAGAGCCTTACAACTTTTTAGGGATTGTCTAGGTCTTTTCCATACATAATTCTAATATCACATCACAATCACCATGGTAAATAATTAAACAAAAAATTTTAAAAGGTGCTGACATATTTATAATTAACAAGCTAAATAAATTAATACTAAATATGAAATGCAAGATTGGACTAACTAAGTAATGTTACAGCACATTCTCAATCCAGGGGGGCCTCCCGATTGAAAATGCACTATAGGAAAGTTATAATGCATAATTTATAGTCAAGATATCATTAATACAATAATAATATTTGCATTCATGAGGGCTCAACAAGTAGAATATTAATTTCTCACCAAAATTTATCCCATGATTGCATAAAATTCATGACACTTATTGCATGCACACTTATTCTACCTAAATCGTTACTCCCTCTCCCCCTCTCTCTCTATGATATTATTACAAGTCTGCTTATGTGTTTTTCACCCAATAAAAGGGAGATATTTAGCATAATTGCTTAATCCCATTTTTAAAGAATTTTAGCTCTTCATGCTTGAAAATAGAAGTTGATATATAGCATGTTTCCCTAGAAAGAGAATTTTTATGGAGGTTGTTGAGGATCTAAGTCAAAAATATCCTTATAGGATTTCATTCAAGTAACCCAAAATCTTGTGTGTTTTCGATGGTTGATCTATCTTTGACTATGTCCTTGTGATATTGTTGGGAGGTTTTATAACTGGTTAGACAAAAATGAATGATCTTGACATTATCCTTGACAAAACCCAGGTGTTGAATTCCATCCTAGAGTGCAGCATGTAAGTCAACCATTAAGGCACTACCAGAATTCAAACTACTAAAGGATTTCCAGCATCACATATATTTCCGGTAATAAGTTTTTTTTTTTGTAACTTGGGCTAAACTATATTAAAAGGATAAAAAATGTACAGATGTTATGGGCAGAGATGGCAAGCAGTGCTTAGCCTATCCCTGCCTTGGTAGTTTTCAAAATAAACCAAGTTTGGGGCTGCCTCAAAGGAGGAAACCAGCCCCTTAAGAGTGTCAACCAGTCATGTATTACAAAGTATTCAGTGTCACATATAAAATAAAAAAAATAGTTGAAGTATGTCCTGAGGTGACAAAAAAAATAAATGAACCTTGCTAGCGAGCAGTCATGGAGTTCCTTCATCTTCGTCCGTCGCCTGGTCCTCTTCCTCTATCACGCACCCATATTCTCTAGCAATGGCTTCCTCCTCAGTTGTGGGAATTCGAGGAGGCTTCAGAGGGGCAGTGTGGATGATGGGAGCGACTGGTTACTCAACATCGTAATCGCTGGTATAGACACCATTTGATTCCATAACCCAGATGCCTATCTCCTCTATCATGGTTCGATTTTCCTAGGTAAAGGTTGCATAGATTGTGAAATGGTGGATTTCCTGCAGCTTCTTCTACCCTTAGGATTCTCCGGAGGAAAAATAATTTCCCCCTGAGTGTTTTCAAATGCTTTAGGATATTGCATCTCATGGAAGCCAGGTGTAGAGCGCTCAATTGATTCCAAAGGCTGGTCGTGGCCACAGTGAGAGCGGTCAGAGAGCGTGCATCTGTAGCTTCCCCTGATGGCCTTCTGACGTTGGCGCGGGGCCATGGAATGGCTTGTTGGCTCAAAAAGGTGACTGTTAAAGGTAACCTTAATGCTTCACATTAAACATCAACCTAGGGCAAGTGTGTTTATTTCAAGGGTGAAAGCAAAGTATATGCGAGTGAATTTAGAGGTCAACTACTCTAGATCGTTGTAAGAAATACTATCTAATTCTCAAAGTTCAATCAACAAATTCAAAATTGAAGTATGAAATACTTCACACCAATCAAAGGATGAAAATCTAGTTGGATCTTATGCAGAAAGTAAACACCCAATGCTGAAATTAAAGATCTTTTGAAATTGAACAAAAAGCTTAATGAATTGAACAACAATAGAAAAGGAATACTTAATAAACTGAACATAAATCATCTATTAACATGTTGCAATGGAATTCTCTATAATTCAATGAATAACAACCTTTAGAATTGAAAAACAAACCATACGTTCACACTTGCAATGGAAAAACTCAAGAAATGACAATGTGCAAAATTGAACATCAACTACTTAACCACGCTGAAATCAATCTAATGAATGTAAAAACATCACTCAGCAGTAAAGGAATATTAATAACAAATTCAACCTATTTTAAAATTAAATTGTAACACACCACACTTTCAATTACTGAATTGAATTGTGATTCTACAAAGCGTAAAGAATAACTAAATTTCAAGAATCAGTAAATAAACATATAACACAAAATAGCAGGAGAACTCCCAGGGACCAGGCCCGTAGCCTCCAGAAGTCTTCTCCCAAGAAATAATCAGAATCCGCTTATAATGGAAATGCTAACTCTTTCATTAACCAATAGAACAGGTACATCATCACGAGTTCACAACTTTGTCTGAATAATAATGTTTATTACAGAAAATTACAATATACGGAAAAAGCTCTCTTGTTCTCTTTCACCTACAACCTTTTATAACTTAAGGAGAAAAAAAATAGAGAATAACGAATCCTCAGGATCAGGAGTGTAGAAATTATAAAAAATACATGTATGTCCCAGATTCTCCTTATCTAACAATATGCTACTCTTAAATATAGAATCTCTTCTACAAATATTCGTGGAATTTAAACACAATCACCAATTACAATATCATGAAGAAATATCAATCACACATAACACAGATAATTTATCGGGGAAATATTATAGCTAAAAACCCCACTATCTTCTATTGTATATTATATCATGGATCATGAAACAATTACATACAAAGGTCTAATCCAATATCTCTCAATGCATGAGCTAATTGTCTCACACTGTTATACAAAAATTGGCAAGTGCCTTAGCCAATTTACTGTCTCCAGAAAGCCTGCCTCAACTGTGCAATCCCTGTTGATAGAAATCCCTAAATGAGTGCAATATTGCATGCCTTGAATGCGCAATCGACACATCCAATGTGTGTGTGGTTGCATGTGTGCAACCGGATAATGTCACAATTGATAGTTTACTTCCCTTTCACCTATACCTCAACTGGGTCTCCACTGGATCTGACATGCATGCAGTTAATAATAGTAAATCTTTAGTTGCATGTGAGACCACTGATTGTGAATTAATTAATAATTGATTCACTTAACCTCTCACTAGTGTATCTTCAGTTACGACTAGCACAACTGAGTTTAACTCACTTAATTGAGTTAAACTACTTTACAACTTGCATAACTGCACTTCCAACTCTGTTACAACTTTGAATCACTCAGTTACAACTAAGTCAACCTGCATGTCCCACAAACCAACCACTTAACTTGAAATTCCTTTAGCTAACTGATTTTCCACTTCAATTAACTATTTCCAAGTTCTCATTGAGAATAGAATATAGTTTATTGTCTGTTGGCGAAAAATGAGGTCTCTATGCAAGACCCAGGTTCAGGTTTGAGGCCAACAAGGTTTCCCCAGTAGTCTAGAACAACGTCAGAATCTTCACCCTACTCAAGGGAGTAGGGAGTCTCACCCGAGGCATGTCGTGACCTTAATAATATTAGAGGCTAGATCATTGATGTTGAGGAAATATTGCTAACACAGAAAATAACTATGAGCATATAGAAGCCACATATATACATCTCAACTCCAAGAAGTAGCTATCATTCATCAGGACATGTTTATATCAGTGAATTAAAATTTAAACTAGGCATACATTCATCATAACCAAGTAAACATCAACCAACTCCTGATATAAAACACAGGAACAACCTGATTCCTTTAACTTAGATCAAAACAGCATAGACATACTCCACATAGTCTATTAAAATTTAGTTCAGCACAAAAAAATTCACATAAATCTCTCCTGAGGCTCTATTTCCCTATCATCCTTTCGCTTCGATTGACTAGCTAACTAGAAAAACTGACTGCGGAATCACTTCTGTCCTGCCTATTTGTTCCTCCTAACTAACACTGTCAGTCCTTGCCTCTTTTGCGCTCATCTTCTCTCTTGCACTTCGCTACCTTCCGTTTCTTCTTTATCACTCGGAGTTCTACTGTTTGTTTTCTGTCTCCCATCTCTGCCATTTGCGTCATTCTCTGTCTATGCCCCGCCACCTCTCTTCTGGATTTCTGCAACCGTGACATCTCACTGCCTACCTTGATTGTGTTCCACCACATGTCTTCCAGCTCTCCGCAACTCCAAAACTGTTTTGTCCAAAAACAAAGGCCCCAACAAGCCCCAACCACACACTATTGACTTGTCCTGACTCAATATTTCCCTGTTGTTGTGGCTTCTGGTGGTATGTCATCTTCCAGTGATGGCCTAGTTTCTCCTGTTGATTCTTTCTCTGTCATTTCTTGTTCTAGTTTGCCCTATTCCAACAAAGGCCCCAACTCGGGAACCTTGCTCAATGTTGATGTTCTGAGTTCTGTAAAATCATATATTTTTTGTTGCCACACTTTAAAAATAGGCTCTGTTTTAGTGATGACCCTCTCGGCCTCAGTTGCATCTGCCACCTGCGTCATCTTGTTGAACACTTCCTAGATCTTCTATTCGGCTTCAGCTGCAAATTGTTGTATTGCCTTGGCCTTTTGCTTCACAGGTTTCCTTAGGTCCCTGAGAAGTTTCTTTGTTGATACTGAGTGTTCTTCAATTTCCTGAATTTTGGTTTCAAGCACATCTGCTTGGTCATACAGTTGTGTTCTGCTGACTAGATCTTTGGCTCCTTTGATTTCAAGGAAAATTTTCTGAAGTTTCTCTGAAATTGGTTGTGCTTTCATTGTCAATGAATTTGAGCATTCATGTAGCTACTCCAACAGGCTGTATGCTTCCTTGACTGTTGTTCCGAGGGTTTCCTTTATGTTGTGCATCTGTCTCTGCCTATCCGCTACTTTCTTGGCATATATTGTGGAGGGATTTGGAAATCTTGTCTTGAATGCAAGCACCTCTTTCAGTTATTCATTTTCTCTGCTCAAGCTCATGCACGCCATTTTTACTCGAATGGATCTTTCGACCATTGAGCATGCCGAAATATCTTCAGGTTTTTTGTTGTCCTCGGCAATAACGGTCGGCCATAGGTATTTAAAGACCTCTATTACTTGCTCCAACTGCTTCTGTAGGCTATCCTTCTTTCCTTGGAATTGATTGTGCTCATCAGTAAGCGCAATCACTTGCTGTTATTTCTACTTGAATCTCTGTTGGAGGTCATTATGCAGACCTTCTGCTTGTCGTGTTGTCATCTAGATGAAACTAAACAGTTGATTAGCTCCCCAATTTTTCACATTCTCAGTGCTCGACATCTCTTGGGTTGGATGCCTCTCCCTGAGCGGTTTCTCGCTGACGATTGATCTTTCAGAATGGACGTTGGCTGACTCTATTGAGGCGGTTGGGCTTCAGGGACATGCAGACTAGTAGATGGTATGAACTGTTACAACACTAGATTGGATTGTTGGAATGGTTTTAGCTCTGGTGGGGTGGGCATTGTATTATAAATGAGGGACTCTTCCTGGATTAATAACTCTAGAATGTGCCCTATCCCACCATGGTTTGGTCAACCTCAGGTACTCCAGTTGTACCCGAGTTAACTTATGCCTCGATATCAGCATTTGTTATGGTCCCTAGTGGTATCGGATCTGAAATGGTTGTAGAGGTGGACGAAGTGTGGGTGGGGTGGTCCTTAGAATTGAATGAGGTGTGCAGTGACGAATTGTTGGTATGGAGTGGTGATGAGGTTTGGATGTTCAGGACTGATGATCGATCAAATACAGGTAGCACAGAGGTGGTATGGATGGCAACCTCTCACTCTTCTTGAATCAATATTCCTGCCACTATAGGTTGGGGCTTGTCTTCTCCCGTGAGATCAACCACTTGTTCAGGTGTCGTGGTTCATGCTCTCTTTCTTTTAGGTGCTAGTACTGGAGGCTTAGTCACCTTGGTTTTGCGGATTGGAGTGACTGTGGTCAGCGAAGGGGATTTGAATGTGGTGGATGGTAGAGAAGTAATGATGGGGGTGATTGTGGACGGGGATGCAGAATTCAATGTCTAAAACTGAGAAAAAGTTGGAAACACAGTAGATGTGATGCTAAGAGTTTCTATTACCGTATTGAAGCCTTTTAGCCATGTGTCGAGCTAGTCCAGTAGTGTTCGTAGTTGTAGTTGTGAGATCCTCCACACTGCTTCTTCCTGTGTCTCCCCCGGGAGTGCTTTTGGTAGCATTTCATCAAATGAGTAATGTGGGATCCCGCTCCTGATCTCCATCGCCACTCTTGGCCATGAAGAAACTTTTGTGTGGAAGGCCTCCTCCTATATTTGGAACTTCAATCGCTTCTTAAGGAAATTATTTTCGTCCACGCAACTTGGTTGGATATAGGTTCTGTTATGGGTCACCCCAAACCATATATGTGGAGAGTATATATCTAATATGCTCCTTGGAACCCTTTGTTGGCTCCCAACCACATCAACCATTTTTCTATACAAGACTGTAAAAGCTTCCTCATTGACTTCTTTAGTACTTGGGTCCCCTTATACTCTCCATGTCATGAACCTTAGGGCCATTGGTTGGTCATGAGTAATCTCTGTGAGCTGTTTGATCCATGGGTGACTCCACTTCCACATTCAGAAGGTCATGATCAGATAACCATAGATGAATCCTATGGCTCGCCTGTAGTTGCCCTCGCAAGCCTCAAACAGCTCATTTAACAAGAATGTGCAACAATTCAGCTATGCTCCTTGAATGCAATGCTTCACGACTGAGATTGTGTCCAGGGTGCATTCCCCCTTAGTGTAGTGCCTCATCATTTTCCCAGCTATCAAATAGCAGGTGAATTTCATCGCTGGGTTATTTATGAGGTCAATTTTTTCTCCCTTTCCTCCTCTTCTTGTTTCATACTTTGTGTAGTAGTCGCAATCTCCTGCCTTCTTATCTCTGTTTGAAACATTTTGAAAGGTCTTTGAGATTTCGTTTCCTGCTGCTGATAATCCTGTAAGTCTATGTATGTCTTCTGCATGAATTTGTATCTCACTCCCAAGCCATAGTGATCCATTTTGGATTTTTCTCATCAAGAACTTATTGCATTGCATTTCTACTCCCGTCATCCTGAATACCAGAAGGCTCCTGAGTGTTGAGAATGCAACAAGATGATGGAGCTTAGCGAAATGAAGTCGCCTTCACTAAGTGGGCCCGCAGGCAAATTCTGGCGCAAAATCTATTTTTAGACTATGTCTATTTTTAGACATATGGAGCATGGTTCGGGGATTCCACTTTGAGACTTTTATATTGTCATGTTGCAAAAATAGATGAGACTCTATTTTTTAGGTCGAAGAGGTCGAAGTCTATTTTTAGACTCAGCTTCTCCTAAAAATAGGAAGTCAAATATTATTACATCTTTAATACTTGGACTCTGCAAATGTAAATAGCTATTTTCTTGAGCACTTCAGCCTGAGCTACGTAAGGGCTCATGCATCCGACAGAGGAATCACGTGGTTCCCAAGGGTTTGATGGCATCATGCATGGTTGACTTCAGTTAGGACTTCAGTGGCAGAAGTTTGGTGGAGTTAATGAGACAGCTAGTGGAGTTGTGTTCTGTTTATTTTAGTTGAACCGGTTGAGATTAGTTTAACTAGATAATCAATTAGTTATGAGTGGAGTGAATTAAATATTATTTAATTCATTAATTAGTAACTCATTATTCAACTCAAGAACACATCAGTTCACTACAGTGCATGATCAGTTCAGTGGAGACCAGTGAAAGAGGTAGATGAAAGGGTGGAGTTAGTTATCAGTGGCGACACCAGTTGTGCATGAGATTTGCACCACACTTGGACGATTTTTCCATGACAATTGCGCAGTCAAGCCAAGGAGATTTGAACCTTGGATCTCTATATAGACAGGCCATGATTGCGCAATAGAGGAAAGGCAATTGGCGGTGAGTTTTGAACCAGTAACCTGTTCAAAACTGAGCTAGTTTGTGAGTAACTTCATGAGAAAGTACTGAGTACTTGTGAGGAGTATTGTACTAAGTTTGTTACTTGATTTCTCCATTATAATATACACAATAGCTGTGGGGTTTTCAGCTATAATCTTTCCCCATACATACTGTGTTAATGTGTATGATGATTTGATGTGTTATCGCTTGATTTTATTTCCGCATGTGTGATGATCTGAGTTGATCTGAGTGGAAGAGATTATGTGTTGCATATAAATTCGAATTGTATGTGATTAGGATAGTCTCGGTGGATAATTAATCATTATTCAGCAAATTTCTACATGGTATCGGAGCTATTGAAGTTCAGATTGATCATCACAGTGATTACAAACTTATTTCGGTAGACAGAGTCTGCATGCGGGCCAGGTAGCCTCCGGATTCATCTTTATTCGGAAAGTGAAAGGTCTGGTAAACGCCCCTTGCAGTCGATCTCTGTGCTAGAAATAATTTGTTCTCACGATCTAGAGCGGCTGAGCTTTGAGGTGGAATTCGAAATTTTGCAGCAGTTTTGTTTTCTTGGTGCTGGTGTTGAAAATGTCTTTCAACGGTTTGCGACTCGAATATGCTCTTGAAGGCAGTTCGAATTATGTTGCATGGAAGGATCGCATGGAGGCAGTATTAGAAGATAATGGTCTGAAGGAGTTCATAGATACGGATGTCCAAAAGCCCACTGATGCAGCCGAAGTCGATGCATGGCAAAAGAAGATGGCGAAGTGTCGAAGGATCCTGTTGGAGGGCGTCAAGGATCATATTGTATCCAGCCTGCATGGAAAGGCTACTCCATATTTAATGTGGAAATATTTGACGGATCTATTCCAGAGTAAGAGCGACCAAAGGAAGCTGGCGCTCAAAGATAAGCTCAGGAACATCAAGATGGAGAAGGGCGACAGTATCGCCAAATACCTCACGAAGTTCACTCAGTGCAGAGATGAGCTGGGAAGTGTGGGGGTGACTGTCGAAGACGAGGACATGGTTGACCTGGCTCTCCTTGGTCTTCCGAAGGCTTGGCACTCATATCAAGATAGTGTCAATGGTCAGGAGAAGCTATCGGGATGGGAGCGCCTTTGGGCGGATCTCATGCAGGAGGAGATAAGGAGGACTACTCGAGATGGATCTTCATCAAAGGGAGCTAATGAAGAAAACTGCGCTTTGGTGGCCAAAGCAAAGAAGGGGAAGGGTAAGAAAACCTCTCATTCTGGTGCAAAGGGCAAGAAGCAGGATATGGCTAAAGTGAAGTGTTTTCACTGCCATGATCATGGACATTATGCTACCAATTGTCCAAAGAAGAAGAAGAACAAGCAAGCGGGAAGATCTGCAGATGGAGAAGCTTTGGCTTCATAGTTTGAGCTTGAATTTTCACTGATCGCATGCTTGGTTTCAAGTGTGTTGGGATCGGTGTGGTTCTTGGACAGCGGTGCGTCATTTCATATGACGGGAGATCGGGATTTGTTCTCAGATCTGGAGGACAAAGATTTGGGTGTGCACATCGAGATGGGCGATGAAGGTAGATACAGTGCGACTGGTATCGGTACCATATCCTTTCAGAGGGAGTCTGGTAAACCCTTTGTATTGAGGGATGTCATGCATGTACCTGGATTGAAGAATAACTTGATCTCTGTGGCGATGTTGGAGGATAAGGGGTATGATGTGGTCTTCAGCGAAGGAAAAGCCTTCCTGCGCAGTAAGACTACTGGAGAGACCCGGAAGATAGGGGTTCGAACCAAGAACCTTTATCAGTTGCAGGTAGATGGCTGCGCAGCAATGGCATGCAAGGCGGGAGAAGTGGTGAGCCGGGATGATGAGGGCGAATTGTGGCACAGGAGATTGGGCCACCTTCACCATGGAGCTTTGAAGATCCTGCAGCAGATTTCTACTGGGCTTCCTAAGGGCACTCTTGCGCAGTCAGATCAGTGCAAGGGGTGTACCTTGGAGAAGTATGTGAAAGCCACCTTTCACGAGAAGGATAGTCGCGCCACGACGATCCTTGAGAGAGTTCACACAGACGTGTGTGGTCCTTTCTCAGTTGCTTCGACAGCAAAGCACAGGTATTATGTGATCTTCGTTGATGATTTCTCTCGAAAGTGCTGGATCTTCTTCATGCAGAAGAAGAGCGATACATTCGCGAAGTTCTGTGAGTTTAAAGCACTGGTCGAGAAGGAGTCGGGGAAGAAGGTGATTGCTCTAAGAAGTGATAACGGTGGTGAATTCATCTCGGCTGAATTCAAGGAGTTCTGCAGCGCAGAAGGGATTCGGAGAGAGCTCATCGCACCCCATAACCCACAGCAGAACGGGGTGGCTGAGCGGAAGAACAGAACGATCGTGGGTGCTGCAGGGGCGATGTTGCATGATCAGGGCCTACCCCTTCACTTGTGGGCTGAGGCATGCAATACAGCAGTGTATGTGCAGAACCGTTGTCCTCACAAGGTTCTTGGCATTAGTACACCAGAGGAGGCTTATTCTGGCAAGAGGCCTGATATTTCCCATTTGCGGATTTTTGGTTCTCCTGTCTACATGCATGTGACGAAGGATGCGAGAAGGAAGATGGATCCAACTGCTGAGGTTGGAATATTTGTGGGGTACACTGATACACCTCACAACTACCAGGTGTATTTGTCAGACAGTCGCAAGACTGTTGTGCGACGGGATATAAAATTTCAGGAGGAGAAAGCCATGCGGTGTTCGCTTGAGAGGGAGCTACACTTGCATGCAGATGAGGAGCTGTTAGTTCCTAAGGAGGAGCTTCCGGATGTGGATCAGCCACAAGAGGAGGTTCGGGAGGTGGAAGAAACCACCCAGGCAGCGCCAACCATCAGAGGGCGCATGCGCACTACAGAAGCTGAGCGACTGGCTCGGGATGCAGAGAAGGTTGTAGGACCACCTACAGCACAGCGCAGACAGAGACAGTCACCGGATCGGTACACTGGATGCATGGCTCTTGTGAGTCAATGTGTTGTGACGGAGCCATCCTCTTTTGAGGAAGCTGTGGAGGAACCCGCATGGGTTGATGCCATGATCGAAGAATATGATTCGATCGTCAGGAACAGTGCATGGGAGATTGTCCCAAGACCGGTGGGGAAATCGGTGGTGGGTTCGCGATGGATCTACAAAGTGAAGCAGGCAGCTGACGGGAGTGTGGAGAAGTACAAGGCGAGATTTGTCGCCCGTGGCTTTTCACAGATCGAGGGGATTGATTATGAGGAGACTTTTGCACTTGTCGCAAGGTACTCTTCCATACGGACGATCCTTTCTCTCTCAGCGCAGATGGGGTGGCACATTCATCAGATGGATGTGAAGACTGCGTTCCTCAACGGAGTCATTGAGGAGGAGGTGTACATAGAGCATCCTGAAGGTTTTTAGATCTTCAGCAGTGAGTCGCATGTGTGCCGACTCAAGAGAGCACTGTACGGGCTGAAGCAAGCACCTCGTGCTTGGTACACTCGGATAGACAGCTACTTCACCGGGCTTGGATTCTCCAAGAGTGAAGCGGATCCAAACCTGTACCAGATTGTGGTGGAGGGGAAGCTGTTGATCATCGTACTGTATGTAGATGATCTGATTTTGACTGGCGATGAGCAGTTGATACTTTCATGCAAGGAGGATCTTACACGAGAGTTTGAGATGAAGGACCTGGGCATCCTTCATTATTTCCTGGGATTGGAGATTTGGCAGTGCAGTGGAGGACTGTTTGTTTCTCAGGGCAAGTATGCTTGGGAGATTCTGGAGAGGTTCAACATGCAAGGCTGCAAGCCTGTTGACACTCCTCTTCCTGGTGGTTGGAGGAAGGAGGATGCTACTTCAGCGGAGGTAGTGGATGCCACTGTCTATCGACAGTTGGTGGGGTCGCTTATCTATCTGGTCAATACACGACCCGATATATGCTATGCAGTTAACTAGCTTTTGCAAGCGATGGTTAAGCCTACCAAGCTCTTTTGGAAGGCAGGCAAGCATGTATTACGCTATATTAGAGGCACATCGGGATATGGTTCATGGTACAGACAGGAGAATCAGTTGAGGCGACATGGCTTCATGGATTGGTATCATCATATCAGAGATTATGTTCAGCGGAGAATCATGATGCTTTCATATGTTCCCACGGAGGATCAGGATGCCGACATCCTGACGAAGGCGCTCACCAGGAGCAAGTTCGAATTCCACAGAGGCAGGATAGGGGTTGCAAATAATCCATATCTTGCTAAGAGGGAGTGTTGAGAATGCAGCAAGATTATGGAGCTTAGTGAAATGAATTCGCCTTCACTAAGTGGGCCCACAGGCAAATTCTGGCGCAAAATCTATTTTTAGACTATGTCTATTTTTAGACATATGGAGCATGGTTCGGGGATTCCAGTTTGAGATTATTGGAGCATTGGTCATGTTGGTAAAAATAGATGAGACTCTATTTTTTAGGTCGAAGAGGTCAAAGTCTATTTTTAGACTGCCTCTCCTAAAAATAGGGAAGTCAAATATTATTTACCCTTAATAATATTTGGACTCTAAACAGCAGTTTACTCTCTTGGAGCACTTCAGTTCGAGCTACAGAAGTGGCTCATGCATCTGACAGAGGAATCACATGGTTCCCAAGGGTTTGATGGCATCATGCATGGTTGACTTCAGTTGGACTTCAGTGACAGAAGTTTGGAGGAGTTAATGAGACAGATAGTGGAGTTGTGTTCTGTTTATTTTAGTTGAACTAGTTGAGATTAGTTTAACTAGCTAATCGATTAGTTATGAGTGGAGTGAATTAAATATTATTTAATTCATTAATTAGTAACTCATTATTCAACTCAAGAACACATCAGTTCACTACAGTGCATGATCAGTTCAGTGGAGACCAGTGAAAGAGGTAGATGAAAGGGTGGAGTTAGCTATCAATGGCGACATCAGTTGTGCATGAGATTTGCACCACACTTGGAGGATTTTTCCATGACAATTGTGCAGTCAAGCCAAGGAGATTCGAACCTTGGATCTCTATATAGACAGGCCATGATTGCGCAATAGAGGCAAGGCAATTGGCGGTGAGTTTTGAACCAGTAACCTGTTCAAAACTGAGCTAGTTTGTGAGTAACTTCATGAGAAAGTACTGAGTAATTGTGAGGAGTATTGTACTGAGTTTGTTACTTGATTTCTCCATTATAATATACACAATAGCTGCGGGGTTTTTAGCTATAAGCTTTCTCCATACATACTGTGTTAATGTGTATGATGATTTGATGTGTTATCGCTTGATTTTATTTCCGCATGTTTGATGATCTGAGTGGAAGAGATTATGTGTTGCATATAAATTCGAATTGTATGTGATCAGGATAGTCTCGGTGGATAATTAATCATTATTCAGCAAATTCCTACACTGAGGTTCAGGATAGTTGACCTCTGGATGCCTCTGAAGTCTGGGTTCATCTTCGTTGCTTCACTTCCTCCCTCTGTTGCATAATTTTTGATGTACACCTACCTTTTCATGGTTGGGAATTGATATGAGTTTGTGAATTTTGTATCTATCAATGAGGCATTGTCATATTTTCCTATCAACAATTCCATCCTTTGAATTCTTCCATCGAGATCGGGCTCGATGACTAAGGTGGCTATATTTTTCACTTTCTTCCTTCGGCTATATACTTGAATTGTTGCTGCTGGTTTACTGCTCTGAACTTTTACTACTGGTATGCTGCTTTGAATTTCTACTACTGGTCTACTGCTTTGAACTTCTGTTGCAAAAATTGGGCTTGTCGCTATAGTTGTTTCTTTCTCTGATAACTCGGAATTTTCCGGCATTCTGGTGCTTTCCTCTTTCATGTGGGTTAAGTAATGTTACTGGCACGAATGATGTTGATGCGATGCCATAACTAATTAATTTTTTTTGTCTTTCCCGCGGATATAGTTGTGTGATTACTTACCGGGCTGAGGTGTATTCTGATAGTTCTGTGTTGGCTCCGGGAATCGGGTAGACATGATGGGCAATAATTATGGCTTAATATGGAAACTTTATTACGGTATGGGGGTAACTAATTACGGTACTTATTTTTCAAATTTGGGTGATCTTACGGACTGACAATGGTATGATGGGTCATTATGAGTGAGTGATATTTGACATTCTTAGGCTATTTGACACTGTAGAATCTCCTCCCGACCACAATTGGTTGTGATGTGGTATCCACATCGCAACAGGGACGATTGTTGTTTTTGCGTGACTTTGTAGGCTTCTTATTGAGGATTCCTACTCTAATGGGCTGAAAAGATTAAAATGTAACTATTCTATGGCTCATCTCGGTTGCGAGAGAGTTATTGACTCTACTCTACTCTACTCTACTAACTACTCTCAGTTGCGAGAGTTATTAAAAAAAAACATTTGTGGTGCTTACTCATGATAGATTTTCAGGCATGCGTTGTTCACCCATCCTTGAATTATTTCTCCGTCTAGTTGTGCCAGTCTGACCACGCCTGAGTCTCTTATCTTTGTGACATAATACTGTCCCATCTAGTGCATTCTAAGTTTCCATGGGAACTTCTGGAATTTGTTGTAAGAGATCAGTACTTTTCCGTCAATAGTGAATGCTTTATGCTTGATATGACGGTCATGCCAAGATTTTTGTCGCTCTTTTTGTACTAAGTGATGGAAATCCGCCAGAAATCTATATTCTTCAAGCTCCTGCAATTCATGGACGCGTGCAGAGATGGATTCTTCCTCTATCATTTGTGTTGTTGAAGCAATTAAGAGGCTTGGTATGGTAAACTCAACTGGTATTATTGCCTCTTTCCCGTATACCAACTGGAATGGAGTCGGATTATGCAGTCTCTTTATGGTTGTCATGTATGCCCACAATGTGGCTTGTATCCTTTCATCCCAGTCATCATGGTTAGCGTTGCATATCTCTTTTAGTCATTTCTCCAAGATTTTGTTGAATGCCTTGACGGTTCCATTCCTTTGTGGGTGGTACGAATGCTATTGTGGTGTTGTATCATAAAGTTGTCCAGCAGTGATTTAATTGTAGCATTAATGAAATGCATGCCTTGATCACTTGTTAGGCTCCTTGGACAGTCGAACCTGCTAATGATGTTCTCAAAAATAAATTTGGTTATTGTGTCTGTTGTACAGTCCCTTACTAGGGCCGCCTCTGCCCATCTTGTGAGATAGTCAATTGCGAGGATTATATATCTCGCATGTGAGTGTCGCACCATTGGTGAAATTGGTCCTATGAAGTCGACACCTCATTTCTCAAATGCCTACATAGCCCTCATAGGTTGTACTGGAATCTCATCACGGTGTCACTGTTGTCTTGTTCTTTGGCAGATATCACATTTTTTCACATATTCCTTACTATCTTTGTGAATTTTTGGCCACCATAATCCCGCATGTAGTATTTTCCTTGTGGTGGTTTTTGCACCGACATGGCCTCTCGAAACCCCATTGTGACACTCCCACAAGATTTCTTCTCTTTCGTGATCTAGGACACATCTTCGTAGGATATGATCCAGTCCCATTTTATATAACTTCCCTACTATGAATTGGTATTCGGCCACTTTAACTACTAGATGTATTTTTTGGGTTGATGTGTATTCTGTTGGGCATTTCCCTATGGCCAAGTATGTCGCTATCCGTTCTAGATAATTTGGGATGGCTTCTAAGGCTGAAGAGATCAGAATATGGTAGTTGGTCATCAAGGGATCCCCCATTTCCCCCGTTCTCCAATCTTGATAAGTGGTTAGGACCAACATTTAGCCTTCCTGGTTTTACTATTACTTCAAAAGTGAACTCCAGGAATAGTAGGAGCCATATACAGATTATTCCCTCAAGTACAGGTTTGTTTACCGGATATTTTAATGTTGAGTGATCTGTGAAGAACTTGAATGTGCCTCACAATAAGTAGTGACGAAATTTCTGTAGAGAGTATACCATAGCAAGAACCTCTCTTTCTGTTGTTGTGTAATTTCTTTCAGTTGTTGACAACTTCCCGCTTGCGAAATACACTGGATGATCTATGGAAGTTTCTCCTGGCTGAGCTAGCACTGCTCCCAAAGAAATACTTGAGGCATCAATGTGGACATGAAACTTTTTATCCTAATTGGGATGGGCCGAAATGGGTTCAGTTTCCAGTTTCTCTTTCAACGTGTTTAATGCCTTAGTGAATTCATCATTCCATATCAATTGTTCTAACTTCCGCAACAATTTTTCTAATGATGTTGTGATTTTTGCGTAGTTGTAGATGAACCTCATGTAGTATCCTGTGTGGCCCAGTAGTGACCTCAACTGTTTTACAGTTTCTGGTGCTTCCATGTTCACAATGACTTCCACCTTTGCTGGATACACACATACACCATGCTTGCAAACGACATCTCCCAAAAGTGTTCCAAATGGTACTAGTAAGATGCACTTTTTGAGATTAAGAGAAATTTGAAGTTATTTTCACCTATAAAACATTATTTTGAGCATAGTTGCATGGTTCTTCAATAGATTTTACATCTTCCAATCATCCATGTATACTTCTAGGAACTTATGGATAAAGTCTCTGGATGTTGCTATTACTATCCATGAAAACACAGCTGGTGCATTCTTTAGTCCAAAAGGCATGACATGATAGGAAAATGATCCTCACTATATTGTGAAAGTAGTTTTACTTTTTCCTTCTTCTGCTATTCTCACCTAATGATATCATGAGAGCCATCTGTGAATCAGTATGCTTCGTTTCCCGCTACATTGTCAAGAACCTCGTCACTAAATGGAGTTGGAAAAGGATCATGAATACATGCGTTAGTCAGAATTCTATAGTCCACACATACTCTAATTTCTAATTTCTCCTTTTTAATTTGTATCACAATTTGGCTGACCCATTCTACTTCCTCAACTGGAAAAATCAAGCTTGCCTTCAACATTTTGTCTATATCTACTTTGACATTTTATTTTACTCTCGGATTCAGGCAGTAAGGTCTATGTTTTAATGGCCTTGAATCTGGTTTTAGGACTATGCGCATCTCTCCCAGATCTCCTTTGATCCCTTTGAGCTCTACCACTAAATATGGGAATAAGTCTTCGTACTCTTGTAGAAGGTCAAAGATTTCTTTTGTTGTCTCTCTATCCCAATAATAACTAATGGATGTGATATTGGGCTTCTCTGCACTTTCGATATTTTTCTTCTTTGTCTTCAAGGGTAATAGGTGCAATCCCTCTATATTTGGTTCTTCTTGTATTTCCCTTTCCCCTTCATTCTCTTCAAATTATATATGTTAAATATTTTCTAAATTGTCATCATCTATCTCTCGATCTATCATTTTTCATGCTACTGAATCTTTGACTTTCTGCTCTTGTAAAGATATTTCTTCATCCTCCTGAAGCTCTAGGAAGAACAATATTTTTTTTATTTCTTGAAGGGTATATGTAACTTGTTCTGTATCTCCCTTGAAAGAAAAAAATTGTGTAAATATTTCCGCAATTGTTTCCCAGGTACCAGTTACTCTCTTCTTCTCCTCTGTCAGGTACCAAACTTGTGGAATGGTGTTCAGTGAATGCATAAATTTGTGTACCCATAAATATCTGGATATCCCTCTTTCCTCCACTTATACTCAGAACTACTTAGATGTGCTAGGAGGTCAGAATTCCCTTGGTACTTTAATTCTCCAAGTTGTGGTCCTAAAGCCGCATTGAATATTTTTCTTAATGCTCTAGTAATATCTTCCCATCACGAAAGAGATTTGCGATGTGTGGCCCACCACCTTGCTGACGTGGATTGTAGTGATACATCCATGAGAGGGACTCTATGTTCTACTGGTAATTTCTCTTCCACTTTGGTAATGAATGTATTCACAGCTTACATATTTGAAATACTTGGATATTATCTTACCTATGTACCAATCCAGTTGATTCCCCGAACGTTGGTGCATATTCTGGTGTTTATTTCATATCCCCCCTATTTCCAATCATCTCATGCTCCTTCTGACACTAGGTCAAAACCTTGAACGAGTTTCCAGCTTACGGTCCCCCCTGCTGTAGGATTAATGTAATCCTCTCTCCTTCCTACCTTCATTTGGTAGAGTTGATCTAGAAGTTGTGTATCTTCTATGTTGTCAACAGCCTCTGTGTATTGGGGTCCTTGATATGCGTCCAATGGTTGAACTACTCTGACCTCGCCATCTTCGAATACCATTAATTCCTTCTTTAAATCAATGACTGCATAATTTTCAAATGCCCAATCTATCCCCAGCAAAGCAGGATAGGGATCCTTGTCACCCATGATGTCTATTAATTCAAAGTCTGTATAGGTCTTTACTCCCATGACATCAACCTCAACTTCTTCCATCCTTCCTATTGGTACTATACAATATTGATTTTCCATTCTAAGATGTATTCGTGAGTATGTCAACTTTGGTTTCCCAGTGCTTCCCATGTCTTTCAGGGTAGAATGTTGACATATGATCTGAGATCAAGCATTGTATCTCTGACTTGGAATCCTGCAACTTGGGTATTTACACGGAACTCCTTTCCAGTCCTTCTCTTATTTCTTTTCACTCTCCTTATGTATTTTTTTGTTGAGTTACTTGAGTCTCCAGGTTTTGCTGCTCCTTTCACGACCATTTCTATATTTTGTTTTAGTTGTTCTAGCATTTGTCCATTGTTTACAATTTTTAAGAACAATCAGAACCACTCTTTTATCGGTGTGCTTAAATGGATTCCCTTATCTCCTTTACTAGATTTTTGTGGAATTTCCATACACTGATGTCTTCCTATCTGTGAAAATGTTTCTAGTGCTTCTTTGAAATACTGCTTTTGTCGGTCTGGGTTGAAAGCTTTCTTTGGAGATGAAGGTTTGATTAGCTTTATTGGGTCCATGTCTCGTGAATTCTCTCCTATTTTCTTCCTTCCCCGCATGACTATAGCTACACTTTGCATGGGTTGAGCCTTTACTATCCTTGGTTCTACATTAACCAGATTAGATCCCCTTTGATTGGATCTCTCTTCCCATCTCTTAATCAGCTCTGGGCAATCTTCAGTTGCATGTGCATTGACTCTACATTGAAAGAACCATGGTCTCCGAGGTAGCGGAAATTCTCTCACTATGTTCCCTTCCTGATCACAGTTATAACACCTTACTGGTCCTCTTCCTCCAGTTATGCTACCTCTCATTCCTCCTCCTTGCCCCCTTGGAGTTTCATTTACTCTATAAGACATCATGTATAATCATTCTGCTAATGCATCAAGGGCTCTACATTGCTCCGTATTATGTGTTGTAGAGGCACAAAATTCATAGTAGATGTTGTTTGGAACATTTGAGTACTTTTGCAGAATTGGACACAGTCGTGGAGGATGACCAATACCTTTGAAAATTTCACATCATTCTGTTGTTGTTTGACTTTGTTGATTGGGGAACTTTGGGAAGTGGGGTTGCAGTTTGTATAGCCCTTGAGTATTTATCTGTGCAACTCCACTGACTTGTGGGGCCCCTTATGTTCTGACCACCGAAGTTTCATCGGTTTTTTCCTGCAACCTCAAAAATTTTGTGGCCACGTGTCCTTCCATCAAGCAGTGTATGCACCACACGTTGGGCCTTGTAGGTTGTACCAGTTGAATATCTGTCAGTTTCTCCATTAAACTTGTTATCTGATGGTGTATTCCTACTATGTATGGATCTTGTACCGATGCCCCTCCTCTGAAATCCTTCGGGTATCCCGCCATAGCTTCTATCTTCATGGCTTTCTCGAGAGCATCTTGAAGGGTATAAATATTCTGTTGTGTCATTGGTGTCCTTTTCAATGGTAGGAGTGCTTTGATGAACAAATCTCGCTGGTGATTTGGATCGATTAGGTAACTTATTTTTCCAATCGCGTCTTTAAATCTTCTCATCAAATCCCAGGTTATTTCTCCTTCCCAATGTTTTATTTCCCATAGCTCAGACAATCCTTGCTGGTTCGTCTAAGGCAGTTTTAATTCTTGGATAAACTCTTTCTTGACATTGTCTATTGTTGGGTTCTAATTTCCTTCTAACCATTTGATGAACCAACGCAAAGCTCTTTCCCTCAGTCTGGTTTGAAACTCAATTAACTTGACTACATCTGGTGCCTTTCGAGCTCTCCAAATTGCTTCGCAGAGATACCAATGTTGTTCTACATTGTCGTTACCTTTTCCAGAGAATTCTGGGTATCGGGTGAATCATCATGCCATCCTTCCTTGTGTTGGTGGTACTAAAACAAAACCTCTGCTTCTCGGTTGAGAGATTCCACTACTAGCACTGTTGCTAGTAGATATCTGTACTGTGGATTTAGTACTACTCAACTTGCTAAACTCCTGTATCTTAATAAAGAACTTATCAAGTGGATGATAGAGTAATAAGGGAAGGTTAGGACTAGTGCTACTTGAAACTTGGGGAATAGGATTACCTTTCGTTATGGGTCTCGGCCTCTCTGCAGTATCCCAAAAGGGAAAATTCAGCAATAGAGACCATAAAAACGTTATTTCCAGAAAATTACACTATAACAGGGGGAAATAACACTTGGATCCTTTATAATATTGTAATATTCCAAATCTGGAACAGCTAGCAAGGCATGACTGGAAAACGCGTTTTCCAGTAATGGTTGCTACAGGAATTGAAACTAGGACCTGGATCCCTTAGAAGAATGTGTCTAAGTCCTGAATCCAAGAGGAGGCTCCAAAGAAATCTTTCTAGGGTGGTTAAACAGATCTCCCACACCTAGATTTCCTCTAAAAGTGCCCGATGAGGGACTGCAACAAATGTAAGCAATTGTAATGGAACAACAATGTTATTCTATAAAGTCAGCACACATGAAGAAGTAGATAGCCAACCAGTGTATAATATAGCAGAAAATGTGTACAATGATTTGAGGAATCAATCACTCAAGCTGGGCAATGAAAGCCTCAATGGGACATGTACAAGACAATATAGCAACATTGCTATGCAGAAATTTCATATGGCTAAAATAACGTAGTTCATTGGAGACACTGCAACAAAATACATGATAACAGAATGATATGACAATATAAACTCAAATAAATGAGGGGGAGCAGGATCTCAACCCCTGAAAACACTAATACAACAATAAAACACAATCCTTAGAAGAATTGGCTGCAATAGATGTATAAATGGAAAATCTGCAGAAATGCCAGAGTTGCTGGGTAGAAATTGCAACTCAAAACTGCAATAAGATGGAGATGGTTGAATAAGATGTACAATCTGTAGAAAACGTCCTCCAATGGATCTCTCAAGTGCAAGGCTGATCCTAGCACTGAAGATCTTGCCCTTCAAGATTATGGTGCAACCCCTCACTGCAAGTGTGCACTAGAATAACGCAGTCTAGAGAAGGGACTGCGCTGCTGATGATAGGATAAGCTTGGCTTGATGCCAAGATATGAAAATATACCCTAGAAACCTTCCTTAATAACCTTCCCAAGGAATATAAACTCCCTCCTCTGAAAGATGAGACAAGGAATGGTGTTGTGGAACCCCTCCACTGCAACACCCAGCAACACTACGTTATACTTCAGTAGAAATAACGCAGTGACTGAAGAAGTGGCTTTGGCCTTGAGCCAATATGTGGATAACATTAAGTGCAATCCTTTAAGAGGCCTCTCAAGAAGGAGAGGAAATCCTAAGCAAGAATCCCTCGTGCTAAACAGCACTGCAACTCAGTTGAACAGCCGGAGACTGCAAATAGTCTAATCAGACAAATGATCAAATGCTCAAAGATGTCTCACTATGGCTGCCTCTTCCTCCTTTTATGCTAGTGAATGTCTCTTTGCCCTGGACCCCACACATTAGGTTTTCTTCCACAAAGAATATTCCTCCCTCTCAAACTGCGTTGTCTTCTCATGCAAGCTACACCCTCTTAGGTAGTGTTGTTGACTTGGTCAAACTTGACCTTGTCCTCATGCATTTGCCCCTTTTCACACTGGAAGGTGCAAAATCAAGCTACTCCATAGATCCATTTCACACTATGAGGGATTTTATTCCTACTCATGGGCCTTTTACCCATTTTATTCACCTCCTAGATGATATAGGAAAAAATTAATATTCCAATTTTCTGCTTGCAAATTTTGAAATATTACAAATATGTATTATGGCCCTTAAATACAAAAGGGGATCAGAAACAAATCCCTTTTTCTAATTTAAATAGATCTCCCGGCCTCAAAAGGGCTTAAAAACACCCAACCCCATGACTTACAAAATGCAGAATTTCTAAAGCATATGACTGCGTGATTAATTGAGGTTTTCAACAAAAATAGGATAGCAGACCATAGATCTAGATTTTTACCAAGAAATATGCTGAGAAAACAGAGATCTAGCCTCTTCAATACATTAGAGAGATAACTTGGCAAGGGTTTCTTGAAAGAATGAGTACATAAGAGCAGATCTACACAACCAGCTATGAAATAATGTATTTTTACAATAGATTTACATACATATATCTTAATGATACAAGAATAGATGAGAATCCCATTTACTATATTTCTGGAAGAAGGATTGACCCTTTCCCTAAGAAACTAGCTAAAACCCAAGGGGATCAACCCTGAATACAAAAATGCCAGAGTTGCAGTCCTAGGACTGAATAGCAACTGCAACTCAAGAACTAGATGGAGATGGCTGAAGATGATGCACAAGCTGAATAGACCTCCTCTAATGGATCTTCCAAGTGAAAGGCTGATCCTAACATTGAATATCTCACCCTCCAAACAACCTACAAACCCTTACTACAAATATATACTAGAAATAACATAGTCAAGAGAAGGGACTGCACTGTAGGAGATGAAAAATGTGTTGGCCAAGTGCCAAGATATGAAATATGCTCCAAGGGCTTCCTCATTTATCTCCCAAAGGAAATAAGGCTTCCTCCTCTGAAAGATAAGCTCTGGAAGTGATGTTGTGGACCCCCATTGCAACACCCTGCAACACAACATTATACTTCTGCAGAAATAACATTGTAGCTGAAGGAGGATGCTTGGCCTCAAGCCTGGATGTGGAGAAATTAAGTACAAACTCCTTCAAGAGGCCTCTCAAGAAAGGATATGGGATTCCCGCTCGGGAACACCCGGTGCTAAGAAGCACAGCAACCCTACTAAACAACAAGAGAATGCAAAGTGTAAACATACCATACACAAATCAAATCAATAACATAAGATGTCTTGCTATGGCTGCCTTGCCCTCCTTTTATACAAATGGAAGCCCTCTCATCTTGGGTCCAACTCATTAGGGTTTCCTCCACTAAGGAATCTTCCTCCCACTATCTTTGCGTTATCTCACAAGATGATCTCCACCTCTTATCTCAGCTATGTTGACTTGGTCAAACTTGACCTTGTCCACATGAAAATGTCCCTGTTCACACACGAGGGTGTGAAATCCAGCTCCTATGTTGATCCCTTTTCACATTATGAGGGATTTTATTCAGATTTTTATTATGCATGGGCCTCCTTACCCATTTACTCAAATCCTAGGTGATAAAAGCAAAAATCAATATTCCAATTAGCAGCATGCTAATTTAGGAATATTGCAGTCCTTGCTTCCCAAATGTTGCTTGTCCTCAAGCAACTACAAGGATAGAACTGAGAAGTATCCCCTCCTCTTGTTGTAGGATCCACATATGATAAACTCCTCCAAGGAATGAGATGTTGTCTTATCAATAAATCTCCATATTTCCCCTCCCAAGCATGCAAGTTAGCTAGATAGCTATCATCATGAACAAGTAGAGTACTCAAGAAGAAATAAGGTGTTTTCCAGAGGTCCCCTTGAGGTATGGGATCTGAAATATATTGGGAAACATCATTCCCATGTGGATCCTCCATCCCCAAGCAATCATTCATACAAAATGAGTTACCTCCCAACATGGCAACTCCTAAAAATCCTCTTCCACCTTGAGCTCATGCAATGTAGGTGGGCTGAAAATATGATCATGGTAGACATAATAGCCTACCCCACATTTCCCTCCTCTCCAATTATGATAAGTGTGGAGTATCTACTGCTCTTGGGTTGCAAAAGTGTTGCCTCCAAGTGGCAGGAAGAAAACTGGATCTCCAAATATCTTCCCTCCAACGTTGTGAATCATGCTGTCCCAAACCATTCCATATATGATGAACAGGAAATCACCATCATATGGCATCCAAGTGAGAGGAATACTGAAGGTTTCATGTAAAGATGAAAGGTACCAAAATTTTCCCAAGGGGTCATAGCGCAGTTTTCCTAACTGATATTGCACAACATGACATGGAAACTCGTAGAAAAGTTTATCCCAATGATTTATGAGATTCATAGCCCAAGTGATCCAATAAATCTCATGGCCCACCTCATAAAGAGACAAGTGTTTTGTTGTGGTGGCCATATCACCTCCCATGCTCCCATTAGAACATGTAATGCAAAAAGTGTGGGAATCATCTTCCCCAAGGGACACATCCATCCAATGTGTCTCTCCCTCAATCATGCTCCCAATAAAAATAAGAACAACAACAACATAGGGAACCATAATGAAAATCATACTTGCTGCCATATGTAGCAAGGGAGAAGGAAAATGGTCCCTCAAATGCAACCAACGCAGTTTGACTCTCAACTGCAACAGAAAATAAAATGATGGGTGGCCTCCCCACCACTTGCTTGCTGTCCCAATCTCCTCACAAGTTTGGAGAAAGTGTATGATGTATGGTGCAATGTAAGCATGTTCTCCATAATATATCTCCTCCTCAAAGCCTTCCCAAAAATACCCCTCCATGATGGTGTGGTATGCTCTCATAGAATAAGTGTGGCTGAAAAGGAAATCTTCATGGGCTGCTTGTAGTAACTTCTCCTTGAGCTTGGAAGCTCTAGATAAGAAGATCCTACCATGATAGAAGATGACACCATCTCTGACTGAATATCCCTCCTCATGTAACTGGTCATCTAATATCATATAAGTAAAAAGATCCTTGGAATACTCCACCAACAGCTGGGAATTCCAATATGGATCTATCCTCCATAGTGACAACACTAATGATCTATCATGAAGAATATATGTCATATGGTTGCCCTCTTCTTTGACAACTCCCATGCCAAAGATGCAAGTTGGAAGGCTACTATCCTTCCCATGTTTCTCCTGCCACAGCGTAGAATCTGAAATGAGAGTGGGTAATGATGATGTTGAGAGAATGCCTCTCTCCTCCTTGAGTCTACCCAAGACTCTCAGCACTATACCAAACTCTCCCAAAGTCTCCACTCCTCTTAAATCAATTAGTGGTGCCTCAAAATTTGAAGCATCCATCCTCCTCTGCTGATCTGGTGGTCTCCCTAGTGAAATGCCTCCATAAAATGAGACATCAAGATCAAGAGTAGGTTGCATATGTGAATGGACAGATTTGTCCCTACTCTCACTGCGCAATCTAGTCTCCCTCTTAGGTGCATCAACCTCCTGAAATAGATAGGGGTGTGTTCTCCTCATCACATGATGCTGGTCATCCTCCCTATTTCCTCCTTTTATCTCCATAGTTTCACACCCCATCATAAATGGAACATGTAGATCATGAGTTGTGCCTTAATCTCCATATGTGAGATCCTGGGGAATTCCTTGCAATGATACAAGAATCCCTCTAGTTGGAGTAAGAGCTCCTTCTTCCTCTGCATGAGGTTCTAAATAAACTCTATTCATGACAGCGTTGTTGCCCTTATCCTCATCAATGTGTATGGGAAACCTCCCAATGATTGGATCCTCTTTTGTAAAAGGGATCTCCATGCTCTCTTGTTCAAGAATATGAGGTAGAGGTCTTGCCTCTAGCAAGGTATGATGCAATATATCAGCCTCCTCAATGGTTTTCTGACGTGGAGTTGAGTTTATAGTTTCCTCCATCACATGCAAGGTTTTTGGTTGCTGAAGTTTGTTTGGCTCCACCACATGTGTTTCAGAAATTTTTCCATCAAATATTTCCACTAATGTCTTAGTGAACCTTTCATAAGAAGAAGTATTTTCATTTTTCAAAGAAAAAGACTCAAATATCCACCATTCATAGGCCTTACATCCAAAATGTAGTGTTGCAACTTTGATGGCTTCATCTTCAAAAATTTGGTTTTGCTGCAAATAGAAGTATATCTCCTCCACCCAAGCTCTAGCTGAACATGTAGGCGAATCATCAAAAGTAGATAAAAGAAATCTACCCTTGTCATGCTTCTTGCTTTTCTTCACCTTGATCTTGAAAAACTCCGAAAAAGTGATATGATCTCTAAAATTCTGAGTTTGAGATTCATACTCTTGCAGAAAATCACTAAGATTTTCCCTCCTAGTCATTCCCTCTTCTTCCATCTCTCTTATGGAAAATATGGGCATGTGACTGCATTGTGCATCATAGTGTGTGGTTGCATGCTCACACTCATCATAGGAAAATCTAGATTTTGATTCAAATTCAAACCCTCTTGGAGATTCTATACACATCTCCCTTCTCATCTTCTTGAGATATTCATGAATTCTCTGCAAAGTTTGAGACAAAAACTTTGGAAGTTTCTCCTCCTTTCTTCCTCCA
Organism: Pinus albicaulis; assembly: GCA_034641835.2. Taxonomy (NCBI): domain Eukaryota; kingdom Viridiplantae; phylum Streptophyta; class Pinopsida; order Pinales; family Pinaceae; genus Pinus; species Pinus albicaulis. The sequence continues at coordinate 161,963,724 of CM076583.1, read as the reverse complement.
AAGAATGGAGCCTTCTTTCTGTTCATCCTTTCTTCTTCTTGTCTTCTTGATGGCATATTGGCTGATATCAATAGGCTGAGCCAAGATTATGCTCTGATACCACTATAATATCCCAAAATGGAAAATTCAGCAATAGAGACCATAAAAACGTTATTTCTAGAAAATTATGCTATAACAGGGGGAAATAACACTTGGATCCTTTAGAATATGTATTATGGCCCTTAAATACAAAAGGGGATCATAAAAAAATCCCTTTTGCTAAGTTAAATAGATATCCCATCCTCAAAAGGGCTTAAAAAAACCCAACCCCATAACTTACAACATGCAGAATTTCTGAAGCATATAACTGTGTGATTAATTGGGGGTTTCTGCAACAATATGACAGAAAACCATAGATCTGGAATTTTATCAAGCAATATGCTAAGAAAACAGAGATCTAGCCTCTTCAATACATTAGAGAGATAACCCAACAAGGGTTTCTTGAAAGAATGAGTACATAAGAGCATATCTACACAACCAGATATGAAATAACGTAGTTTTAATGCAGCTTTACATAAATATAGTTGAATGATACAAAAATAGATGAGAATCCCATTTACTAGCTTTCTGGAAGAAGGATTGACCCTTTCCCTAAGAAACTAGCCGAAACCCAAGGGGATCAACCCTGAATACAAAAATGCTGGAGTTGCAGTCCTACGACTAAATAGCAGCTACAACTCAAGAACTAGATGGAGATGGCTGAAGATGATGCACAAGCAGAATACACCTCCTCCAATGGATCTTCCAAGAGAAATTCAGATCCTAACACTGAAGATCTCACCCTCCAAACAACTTGCAAACCCTTACTACAAATATACACTAGAAATAACGCAGTCAAGAGAAGGGACCACATTGTAGGAGATGAAAATTGTGTTGGCCAAGTGCCAAGATCTGAAATATGCACCAAGGGCTTCCTCACTGATCTCCCAAAGGAAAAAAGACTTCCTCCTCTGAAAGATAAGCTCTGGAAGTGGTGTTGTGGACCCCCACTGCAACACCCTGCAACACAACGTTAGACTACTGTAGAAATAACATTGTAGCTGAAGGAGGATGCTTGGCCTCAAGCCTGGATGTGGAGAAATGAGGTAAAAAACTCCTTCAAGAGGCATCTCAAGAAAGGAAATTGGATTCCCGCTCGAGAACACCTGGTGCTAAAGAGCACAGCAACCCTGCTAAACAGTAAGAGAATGCAAAGTATAAAAAGACCATACACAAATCAAATTAATAACATAAGATGTATTGCTATGGCTACCTTGCCCTCCTTTTATAAAAATGGAAGCCCTCTCATCTTGGTTCCCACTCATTACGGTTTCCTCCACCAAGGAATATTCCTCCCACTATCTCTACGTTGTCTCACAAGATGATCTCCACCTCTTATCCCAGCTCTGTTGACTTGGTCAAACTTGACCTTGTCCATATGAAAATGTCCCTGTTCACACATGAGGGTGTGAAATCCAGCTCCTATGTTGATCCCTTTTCACATTACGAGGGATTTTATTTATATTTTCATTATGCATGGGCCTCCTTACCCATTTACTCAACTCCTAAGTGATAAAAGCAAAAATCAATATTCCAATTAGCTGCATGCTAATTTAGGAATATTACACTCTCTTGGAATAGTTGCTCCATCGCAACATGAAGCTCCACATTAGACTCCTCCTCGGGGAACACGTCCTCCTCATTGGAATTTTCTCCCTTTTCTCTTTGGCCTAGGCTTCTATAAACTTTCCTAACTTCTTTAATGGTCCCTTCCATTCCTTGGGATCCCATCTGACCTTATTTTTCCTCTGTCATCTATGGCACCTTTTCCTTGTTCTGTCGATTCTTCTCCGGCTTCTAAAATTATTTCATCGCCCTTTCCTGCCACTTCTCAGAAATCTGTGCCCTCTGATGTGCTCTCCGCTCTCTCAACCTACTAGAGGTTATGGAAGCCATATCCCTATTCCCCCTTTTTATTTACTCGTATCATATTTCCCTCAACTCCTTCCCCTAGTACTGGAGGTTTAGGTCTCCATCTCAGGGTTTTGGAATGACATCAAGCCCTCGTCCACCATTAGAGATTTAATCCACAATGGGATTTCTTCCAACAACTATCCCTGCAACCCAAACCTAAATATGTCTTCGGATTTTGTAAAATATTGGTAGCACTCAGCTGCAAAATCTACAATGTACCCCTCCAAGGTAGATTGTACCCAAAAATTTACTGCTCGGGTTAGATCTGTATCTAGCCGATGTAGTGCTACTAGATCTGTGTGCATCAAATTGCAACAAAATCTATGCAATCCTTCTGGGATTGACTTGATCTAAAGTATCTCTAACCAATTGGAAAGCTCTTCGGGAAACTTTTCCCAGAAAATTTCATACAGGTCACTTGCAGATTCAGAAAACAGGACTCGATCTTTGACAATATTTTCCCTTTGCTGCTGAAGTTCTGCTTGTTGCGATATAAACTAATCTATGTGCTTGTATGACCAGCTTCGTAGTTCCTTCTCATAGATCCTCGATACCATGATCTAGATTATAAATAATTTTTTAGGTCCCGGCAACGGAACCATTTTTTGGCAAAAAAGGAGGACTCTAGGCAAGACTCAGGTTCAGGTTTGAGGCCAACAAGGTTTCCACAGTAGTATAGAACAACGCCGAAATTTTCACCCTGCTCAAGGGAGCAGGGAGTCTCACCCGAGGCATGTCATGACCTTAATAATATTAGAGGCTATATCATTGATTTTGAGGAAATATTACTAACAAAGACAATAAATATGAGCATATAGAGGCCACACACACACACACACACACACACAGATATATATATATATATATATATATATATATATATATATATCTCATCTCCAAGAAGTAGCTATCATTCATTGGGACATGTTCAGAGCACTGAATTAAAATTTAAAATAGGCATACATTCACCATAACCAAGTAAACATCAACCAACTCATGATATCCAACACAGCAACAACCCGATTCCATTAACTTGGATCAAAATAGCATAGACATACTTCGCAGAGTCTATTACAATTCAGATCAGCACAAAATACTTCACACAGAGCTCTCCTGAGGCTCTATTTCCCTATCATCCTCTCGCTCAGACTGACTATCTAACTAGAAAAACTGACTATGGAATCACTTCTTTCTTGCCTATTTGTTCCTGTTGACTGACACTGTGAGTCCTTGCCTCTTTTGTGCTCATCTGCTCCCTTGCGCTACGTTTCCTTCCATTTCCTCTTTATCACTGGGAGCTCTATTGTTTTTTTCTTGTCTCCCATCTTTTCCATTTGCGTCATTCTCTGTCTATGCCCTGCCACCTGTCTTCTATCTTTCCGCAACTGTGGCAGCTCCCTGCCTACCTTGATTGTGTTCTGCCACCTATCTTCCAGATCTCCGCAACTCCAAAAAAATTCTATCCAAAAAAAAAGGCCCCAACATTTTCCAACTAATATTAAGGGATAATAATAGTAGACATGCATCTATAAATAGACATGCAATCTATAAATATAATTTGCACATACATCTATAAATAGACATACACCTAAAAATAGCTGGAAGCTCCATCTTAGTGTAGGTGCTTCATTCTCACTAGGATCTTCTTGTTGAATCTCAACACTCCCTCTCAACAAGAAAGGGATTGTCCTTCACCCCGATCATGTCTCTATGGTATTCGAATTTTCTCATGGTGAGCATCTTCGTCAAAATATCTGCATTCTGATCTTCCGTGGGAATGTACTGAAGCAACATGATTCTCCTCTGCACACAATCTCTGAGATGATGGTACCAGATATCTATATGCTTAGATCTATCATTAAACGCAAGATTAATCAATAGTTTAATGCAACTATAATTATCACAATGAATCACTATCGGATCCATATGAGAACCAAACAAACTAACCAAGATCCTTCTCATCCAAATAGCCTCATATGCATCTTGACTCGTTTCCATGTATTCCGCTTCTGCTGAATTGAGTGCCACGGATCTCTGCTTCCTGATGTACCAAGAAACAATTGTAGACCTGATACTAAAGACCCCCCTGATGTGCTCTTTATATCTGATGGACATCCCGCCCAATATGCATCCGTGAAGCCATGCAACTTCACTCCATCTGTCTGTCTGTACCATAAACCATACTCTGATGTGCCCCTCAGGTATCTCAGGACATGCTTACCCGCCTTCCAAAAGAGCTTGGTAGGTTGAACCATAGCTTTACTCAGTTGGTTAACCACAGAGCAAATGCCCGGTCTCGTGTTCACTAGATACATTAGTGAACCCACTAACTATCGATAGACGGTAGTATCCACTACCTCTCCAAAAGTATCATCCTCTTTCCTCCAATTTCCTAGAAGAGATGTATCCATGGGTTTGCAACCCTCCATGTGAAACTTACCCAGTATCTCCCTTGCATACTTGCCTTGAGACACAAAAATTTCACCATCTCGCTGCCATATTTCCAATCCAAGTAAATAATGAAGGAGGCCCATACCCTTCATCTCGAACTCCTTTCCAAGATCCTCCTTGCATCTCATCGGGCCATTCAATATTAAATCATCAACATAAAGAACAATGATTAAAATATTACCATCCACCACAATTTGGTATAGGTTTGTATCTGCTTCACTTTTGGTGAAGCCCAGTCCGGTGAAATAGCTGTCTATCCGAGTGTACCAAGCACGGGGTGATTGCTTCAGCCCATACAATGCCCTTTTGATTTGGCACACATGCGACTCTCTGTTGAAGATCTCGAAACCTTTAGGCTTCTCTATGTACACCTCTTCCTCAATGATTGTTACACCATTTTTTTGGTCATCTAACCCATTATCATTAGATGAACCCAAGTACACCATGTAAGACCAATTTTACCCTAATTAAAATTGCTTTCACCATATAAAATAACATTTATCCATATTTCCTAGTCATATTTAACCCAAAACAAGGAAATTGATTAAATAAATCATTATTTATTTAATTATTTCCTAGGAATAAGTTATTCAAATCATTATTTAATAATATTCCTAGTTAAATTTGACTAAATCATTTATAAATAATTAAATATATAATTATTTATTTAATTATATTCCCATCATTTCCCTAAAATGATAAATAAATCATTTATTTATTTATTATTTATAAATAAAGGAATTGACCCAAGTCAAGAATCCTTTTCCCTCCAACAAATATAGTAAAATATTCCTAAAGGGTGCTTCTAGAATTCGATTAATAATATTTTATTCACGCACCGAGTTCTAGGCCGCCCCAATATTTTTTTATAAATAGGAGGGTTTTCCCCATTCATTAGTCACCTTCATTGCATTAGATCACACTAGATCTATTCTTGGTCACCATTTTCCATTTTTGCTTTGTGAGCTCCCATTGAGTTCTATGTTTGTCAGGGTTTTCTACCACAATAAGAGAGAGGAATTTTAGATCTGAAATGATGAGGACTTTCAGGAAACCATCCCATTGAGGAGAACCGAAAAACACCTTTCTTGTTTTCCTCTCAGGTGCCCCATTCTTTAATATAATACAAATCATTCTTTTAAACACTTTGTTCTTGTCTTGTCTATTGGATGCATGGAGCCATATTATATTTTATCTGCTTAATGTCTTTTCTGCTTAGATCTGAATTTGTGCTTGTTCTTGTCCTTTTATAGAGAATATTTTATCTACTTAATGTCCTCATCTTCTCTATAAAAGGAGGCATTGGGTAGCCTCCAAGGGTTAATATTTTTGGGTTAAGATTTTGGAGATTGAGATTTTTTAGATTGAGGATTACAGTTCAAGATTTATGTGTGATTGAGCTGAAGTGCTGTTGAGATTTAGACTTCTTGCTGTCGAGCTTTTGAGAGGAAAGATCACATACCTCTTTTTGCTCCTGAAGGAAGAGTGCAAGACTTATCAAAGTAGAGGAGATTCCTGCTTCGGACCCCGGGAAGGCCTTTCGAACATCAAGGCTAAGGTTGTAAGGTTCTTCTGTTATTTTTAAGATTAATACAATCAAGTTTTGTTTTTCTCAATAAATTTTCGTTCGATTGTTTATTTCAATAAGTTGTCGTTTGATCGTTTATTTCATCGATTCCTTGATCACTATGATAGGTATGTTTTATGATTATTTTTTATACAGGTGCTATTTAATATTTGCTTGTTTGTGATTGCAGGTTGACGAAATACGACACTTTCTTGCAACGAAAGAACTCTTGTTGCGACGAAAGGATCTTGTTGCGACGGAAGCTTTACAACTGCAAATAAGCATTTGGATCTAAGGTAGGATCGACACCTTCATAGCATTTATTTGTAAAATGAATATATTTAGAGAAAGACAAACTTAATTGTTCATTTCTTGCTAGATTGTCTTCTGACACTAGGGAGATCGGTCTTGTTCGCAAGAACGATTTATCCGGCCAACAAATTGGCGACTCCGCTGGGGAAAGAACTTGTTTTTTTTGGTTCTCTTTTATTTTGATTTGAGGAAAAGTTTTTTCCTGGTTTTTGATTGATGGATATCTGCCTGGGTAGCTTAGTTTTTCTCTGTTTTTGAAAATTTTGAAATCTTTTAAGTTTTTCTTGAACTTTTCTGGGGACCTCACTTTGTTCTTTTTCACAGTGCGGACAGTTTCGCACTTTCCTTAAGTAAACAGTGCGGGACCGCACCTGTTACTTCTGGGGCCTGTGGACCCTGTTAAATTTTTTGAAAAAATTCAGATTTCTTTTTTCAGATTAGTTTTGATTTAATTTAGGATTCTTATCATCTACCCAGATTTGTATTTCTCTATCAAAAATTTCTTAAGTATGAGGGGTTTCTCTATCAAAAATCTCTTGTTTCTGAATTTCTTTCAACAATTCTTCATTCATCAATCTCCATTAAGTTAATTGGGTGTTTTGAGTCTCTTTTTTGAGAATTTCTTAATTTGATTTCCTTTGGTCATTACTTGGAGGTTTGTCTCAGTCTTTTCACAATTTTGCATCTTTTTGCTTTTGTTTTTGCAAAAAAAAATCCCAATCGCCTTAATTGTGTCTGAGTGTTAATCGCCTTTGAGTGTTTTTATTTTTGATCTTTGGAACTCTCACCCGATTTTCTTGGCTTGCACTTGATTGTGTTTGAGAATTCTCTTGCATAGATCACATTTGCATAATTAGAATTCTCATTTTCAGAATTTGAATGAAAAATGTGCATAGATTACATTTGAAAACTTTTCAAGTGAATTGTGCATAGATTACAACTACATAGTTTACATTCTGAAAAACCAATCATAAATTTAGATCATTTTTCTTTGATTTGAATTTAGATGTTTTTATGCTTGTTTTAAAAACACAAAAATATAAAAATTGTTTTGGGATTGATTTGTATTAGTTTTTCTTGATAAAATTAGTGCATTAGAGAATTTGTTATATTTTCTCTTAGTGATCAATTTTTTTCATTGTTGGAAGTGATGGAAACTCTCTCCCTACTTTAGTTAGGATTCATCGAATTGAAAAGATTACATTATCATATTCGATTGCATTCAGTTTTGGGTCGGGTCATAACACCATTGGTTTCATATCCATTTACCCTTTTGAGTAATAAATGCTCAAATAACACAAGTACACAAATAAGCTAGTAAAATTCATCTAGTAATATTTTTATTTCTAGGGCTCTTACCACCAATATAGCTTAGGCTAGTATCTTGGAGTAGGGAGTAATTAACTCTCCAAGATAGCAAAAACAAACAAGTAGATAAATCTTGTGGTAGGAAATAAATCCAATTGTAATTGGTACAATATGGCAAGCTTCTCTTAAAGGAGTTAATCACGAGATCATATCCGAACCTTTGAGACAATCAATTCTGTTTCATTGGGAAAGATAGAAGATCTGTGCGCATTAAAAACGGTAAACCTCTGATTAACCATTGTCGAGGAGCCTAGGGTCACTTGTCGGTAAACCTTGGATTAACCATGTTGAGGAGCCTTCAAGGGGATTGAGATTTGTTACTCTGCCCTTGCACGTGGAATCGGATCGTATACTGTTCCCTGGGCCAGATGAAAGATTGCCTGTAACCTAGTGTCCATAAGCTTAAGATTATTTCCCTAAGGCGATTCGTGAAGGAAAGATTCCCATCCGATCTGAGCAGACGTCGACTAGACTCACTGACTCTCTCCGGGGGTTCTCTACCGAGATGGCTTTGTGAAGAAACTTCTTGACTTGTGCCAGTCTGTTTCATTAAGCACGTTGTCGGGGTAACTGTTCCAACCGCCCTTTCTGTATTAAATTCTACGATGTTGGATTTCATCACCAACTAGTGTTTTTAGTATGGGAAGTTATAATGTTTGTGTGTAGTTTGACTCCTATATTTGATAGCACGTGTTAATTTGTTTGTTTTTACTTTTAGAGACCATAGGTGTGAATTGTGAATTTTAATTGTTAGGTGTGAATTGTGAATTGTTAATTTTAGTTTTAAATTGTTAATAAAATTCACTGATGTTGAATATAATGGCAACTGTTCCGAAATTTACCAACCAAGGAACCCCTCTTAACGAGATTCCTAGTATTTTTCCTTGCTTTGGAAATGTTGGTCCTCCTTATATGGATACATTGTCATTACCTGGATTTACAATAGGTTTACCGATATGGTTATTTTCAACTTCGTTGGCCCCGAACACTCCAATTGTTCCACCTCAACAGAGTTCACCATCTCAACATCACCAACCTTCTGTTGACCCTTTACCTTCTTCTCCTAATATTTATTCCTCCATTTCTTCCTCTTCGCTCGGTAAAAGCCTTGACACTAGTAACCAGGTGGCTAAGAAGAAGAAGAAAGGGAAGAAGAAGAAGAAGAAGAAGAAGAAGCAAGATAAGAAAGAAGTCAACCAACCAAACATGGCTGTAAGTGTTAGCTGAGTTGAGGAAACCTCCAACATGCATCGTAAACCCAAATACCCTTGCAGGCTTTGTAAGGGTGACCACTTCCTTATTAATTGACCTAGTATTCCTAAGGTCTTGGAATTATGGTCAGAAAAATATCATCAACTTTTCGTTGATCCATCAACCAGTGATAGTCAGGTTCCTGGGAAAAAGGGTAAAGTTAGGTTTCCTTGTAAGTTATGCAAAGGGAGTCATCAAACTCACATTTGCCCTCACATGGATGAAGCCTCAAGATTATTGGAAAACCTTACTATTCCACAGCAAGAATTTCCAATTGGTTACCGTAAACTTTCTCCCAACCTACCGTCAACTGACGGAGTGATTGACCTAGTTTCAAGTGCAGTCGATCCCACTCTTCCAATGGAGAGTGAAACTCATATCACTCAGGTTGATGATCCATTAGTTGATCAAGTGGTCGATTCGATTTCACATTCCGTCGATCCCATTCTCCCTGTAGAGAGTGAACTTCATACCGCTCAGGTTCTTCTTGTTACATCAGATTCTTCTACGTCGGGGGGCATTTCACCTGTTTCTACAGAACCCCCTCCAAGTACTGAGGTCTTTTCCTTTGATTGGAATAGACTGACAGAACCTCGTCTTCCTTCCTCCATCCCTTTCCAAATAATTTTGAAGGCTGGTCGTAGGGATGTATGTCGTACACAGGTAGATGAAGGTGCTTCTGTCAGTATTTTATCCTCGACTGCTTGGAAAGCTTTGGGTTCTCCTCAGCTTGTGCCTATTACGCAGAATCTGAAAGCTTTTAACAGAACCATCAGTGAACCTTTAGGGATCCTTCCTAAGTTTTCTATTACTTTGGGAGGTAAAACTGTCTATATTGATCTTATGGTAGTTCGAGGCCCCCCTTGGATTTCAATTTACTCCTTGGGCGAGACTATGTTTATGCAATGAAAGTTGTCGTATCGACACTCTTTCGCGTGATGTCTTTCCCTCACAATGGAAATATTGTGACTGTAGACCAACTTTCATTCCCTAGTCTTGTTTCAACTACCAATAATATGACACCCCTAAATGTTCCTGATTCTAAAGTGGTATCTACCCCACCACTGGTTAATTATGTGGCAACTAGTCCCATGTTTTCAGTTACCGATGGAAGCGAGCCTCTCACTGTTTTCTTGACTTCCTATGACTTAGATCCGGTAATTGAAATGGAAAACTCTATGGGATTATTTGAACGCGATGTTCTTATCCCTTTTGAGTCCCTTGACATGTGTTCCTTCCAGAGAACTATTCTTCCTTCTGATGAAGACCTCTTGGAAGCCATGATCAAGGTGTGTCCATTGACATGTGTTTCTTCTAGTTGGAAGCCATGATCATGATGTGAGGAAAATTCCTTGTACTGTGTCAACCTCATTAAAAAATGAATCAGTGAGTCTGAGGACAGTTCTTTTCCTGTGTCAACCTCGTTAAAAAATGAATTAGTTGGTCAGAGGATAGTTCCTATTACTGAGTCAACCTCGTTAAAAAATGAATCAGGTATGAGGACAGTTCTTTTCTTGTGTCAACCTCATTAAAAAATGAATCAGTAGGTTATATAGGTAGATTTTAGAAAAAAAAATTGAGCACAGTTCCTGTTACTGTGTCAACCTCGTTTAAAAAATGAAACATGTAGGTGAGGATAGTTCCTTTTACTGTGTCAACCTCGTTAAAAAATGAAACATGTTGCCATGAGCATAGTTCTTTTCCTGTGTCAAGCTCGTTAAAAAATGAAACAAATCCTCCCCTAATTGAGTCGAGTCTTTGACTAGATCTTGTAAATGTTAAGTCATATTTAGATTAGTTTTTGCATAATTTTCTTACAGTTTTAGGTCAGGTCTTTCATATGATCTCGTAAATGAACCTTCATTCCATCCAGCTATTAATTACCAGCAGTGTACTTAGTTGAATGAAATGAAGCTGGGGGGGCATGCGCTCTAGAAATTACGCTTAGGGGGCATCAAGCACAGTTTTCTTTCTGTTTCAAGCTTGTGCAAAAATGAAACCACCCTGAAGCATAGTTTTTCTCTGTTTCAATCTTTTGTAAAAATGAAACCTATCTTGAGTCAATTTCGGTTATTTTCAAGACTCGTTAAACTCATGAAAATCCCGAGGTTATTTTGCTATATTTCATTCTCGTAAAACACACGAAAATGCCGAGTTCTTTCCGTCTTTTCCTGCTCGTAAATTAAATTGAAAGTCGGCCACATGAGTACATTTTTATCCCTTTTTCGAACTCATTAAAACTTACGAAAAAGTGAAAACTTGAAGTTCTCTTTTAAAGCCCTTTTCAGACTCTCTAAATATGAAAATATTGCTGAGTACTTGATTGTTCGAACTCGTTAAAGTAAATGAATAATCGTCCTTTCAGTATAAGTTTACCTCTTTTACGGACTGAAATGGACTATTTATGAAAAAGGTATACGTTGACTAATTACGGTCAATAGAGTTCTCTCCCGCATTATTTTATCCTTTTTCAGGCCCGAGATACTAAATTTACGAAAAATTACACCCATGAAGTTTTCTTAAGTTTTTTCTTCTGACTCCCTAAAATCGAAAAACATCGAGTTTCTCCTATACTGGACTCGTTAAAATTTAACAGTAAAGGACCTGTTTAATTTTCAACAGGAACGAACCACTCCTTCTTAGGGTTCGAATCTTAAACTAAGTTGGACTCATCCGAAGGATCAGCTTATAAACAAGCAAATGTTATCCTCCTCAAGCTTGTCAAAAATAAATAGGTACTTGCCAGAAATGGTGGGGGAAAAGAGAGAAAAACGAACCTGTTTGTCACATTTTGATTATTCGGAAAACCATTAACCACTCTTGAACATGACACTTTTTGTCCACCTGGGTTGGGAAATCCTTTGCCTAACAGTTAATCAAACCATATTGAAAGTTTTCAGCCGGTTTCTGGGTATTATCTTTGGGTCAATTGATACTAAGCCATCTGCAGTGTCGTTATGTGTTCAAGAGGACAGTTCAAATAAACCATTCATTTGCGAAATATTTGTCTTCCATTTTGACCATCCCTGAGTCAGTCCTTGCCGATATATTTTCAAAACTTGATCTATGATTTTGTGTTGTGGGCTTGCCTACGACGGATCACTTTCTATCGACGACAGCTCATTATCTAGGAAGTTGATCCAGAAATCGTCAGTACCTTGAAATCTGCATGCCTCAATAGCAGGTTTCTCGCCTTCGACGACAAGTTGCGTCATTGAACTTCGATCGAATGATTCCGTGACATGTTTGACTTCAGCTCATTCATTCACATTTCATGGATTGTACTGAGTACTTTGAGAGCCATTGATATTACTGGTGGTTTCTCTCAAACTTGTTAACAATTTACATTATTGACTGGTAATCAAGTGGTTTCTACCATGTTTGACTTCGACACATTCATTCGCATGGATAGAATCGTACTAGTTCGAGATGCAGAAATCAAGACCCTAGATCTAGTTTCTACCATCCAGGCTACGAGGAATTTTGTTATCATTTATACAATGGACTATTTATAAACAGATGGTTGCATCCATACTATGTCTACACATGTCTATACTGTGATGTACTCAAAATCATTCCTGTATCATAACAGTTTGAATTAGTTAGTTTTGATTTGAGTATGGGAATGCCTACCTCAGCGATGATATGATTACATATATATATTTTGCATTGAATGTTTTTACAGGTTCTGATTGGGGTGTCCACAGGATGATCCTTGAAATGATAAAGTACTTCACTCTTTATATATGACAGACTTCATCTTCATCTATTCCAGACTTCGCGCTTTAGGGGGCAATCTATTACACTAAAAAATGTCACCTTGACATTCTGCTAACTGTATGAGCTCATTAAAACTCATACATACCTCCTCTGCAAGTCTTACAACCTTTACTTTTCACGTCAAACCTTGAAAATCAGAGAAAAGTTCCTAAAAATCTCCTAAACTTTGGTATCACACTTTCTCTATATCTTTCCTGCGGTCCTGCACCTAATGTTCAGCTCTCCTATGGACCTAAAACACACTTTCTCTATGTTATAGGTGCGGACTCCTGTAAAACTCGAAAAGGCGAGAAAGTAAAGTGAAAAAGTTGAATTTTGGTCAATTCTAGAAGGTTCTAGATGAGATTTTTTGGGGATGAGTACGCTTTGATAAGGTGCATGCATCCCTCACCTTAAGGAACTAATCCCTTGATGTGAGGAGCCTATCCCTTTGAAGGAGGATTCTATCCCTTCAAAGGTGGAACCCTAACTTCCTCATCTTCTCTATAAAAGGAGGCATTGGGTAGCCTCAAAGGGTTAAGATTTTTGGGTTAAGTTTTTGGAGATAGAGATTTTTGAGATTAAGGATTAGAGTTCAAGCTTTATGTGTGATTGAGCTAAAGTGCTGTTGAGATTTAGACTTCTTTCTGCTGAGCTTCTGAGAGGAAAGATCACATACCTCTTTTTTCTCCTGAAGGAAGAGTGCAAGACTTATCAAAGTAGAGGAGATTCCTGCTTCGGACCCCGGGAAGGCCTTTCGAACATCAAGGCTAAGGTTTTAAGGTTCTTCTGTTATTTTTAAGATTAATACAATCAAGTTTTGTTTTTCTCAATAAATTGTCGTTCGATTGTTTATTTCAATAAGTTGTCGTTTGATCGTTTATTTCATAGATTCCTTGATCACTATGATAGGTATGTTTTATGATTATTTGTTATACAGGTGCTATTTAATATTTGCTTGTTTGTGATTGCAGGTCGACGAAATACGACACTTTCTTGCAACGAAAGAACTCTTGTTGCGACGGAAGCTTTACAACTTCAAATAAGAATTTGGATCTAAGGTAGGATCGACACCTTCATAGCATTTATTTGTAAAACGAATATATTTAGAGAAAGACAAACTTAATTTTTCATTTGTTGCTAGATTGTCTTCTGACACTAGGGAGATCGGTCTTGTTCGCAAGAACGGTTTATTCGGCCAACACCTCCCCTGAGTCCACCATCTCTACTGTCACCAATAAACCAACTATTGATTCTTTGACCAGTGTTTCCCCTGGCATCTATAAATACTCCTCCTTGCTTGGAACCTTTTTAGACCTTCCTCCCGTACCCGATCCTATCATGGCGAATGTTTGCATGATGCAATCTTCATGGGCTGACCTTGCACAGCCCATCCTGGCTAGTAAGAAAACGCACCCTCAACCAACTCCACCAGCTCCTAGCCCTTCGCCCCTGCTATCCCACCTTCTTCCTTCGAAATATCCTTCCCCGAACACTCCTCCTGGCCATTTCCCTGCTGGTCAGATTCCTTTCCTTGCTCCCCCTCCTGGCACTCATTCTGTCCCTATCTTGGCTACCCTATCCCTCCCCAACTTTACCTTGGGCATACCCGTCTGGTACCTAGACCCCCTAGCCCCTACTCTGCCTGGCCAACCCAAACCTTATCTTTATTTGACCCCGGTTCAACCGATCCCCATGGCTTCTCCCGCTGAACATGTACCTCAGTCCCCTCATCAAGAACCAATCCCTATGGCAACCATGCTAGGTGCCACTAGCCAAGCTCACAGGGGGTCATCCAAGGACAAAGCCACCCCGACAGCTTCTGCCCATCCTCGACCTCCAAAGCATCCCATCCAGTGTGCTTTGTGCGATATTTTCGGACATGCTACCCATACTTGTCCTGAATTACCACATCTCAAAACCATGGTCAATGAGACGTTTCCCGAATCTGCTCTCCCTGAAGTCTCTGTCACCGTACCTGATTCTCTTCCTAAACTTAAACACTTACGCACCAACCACCCTTGTTCTTTGTACGATTTCCATGGACATTACACCCATATTTTCCCCCGCCTTGACGAGTATCGCGCTTCTTTAGCCGCATACCGCCAATTCGAAGCCGCACTTGCTTGCCATCCTTCTTCCCTACCACTAGACCCCATGTCTCCCCCGATTACAATTCCTCCTCCTAATACTGAAATGACCGAAACTTCAGCCACTATTCTCTACCTTTCCTCATCCCTGCGTCTCCTGGCACCCGACCCCTTAGTGCCTTCCACCGCCAGTTCACTCAATCACTCATCTGTTCACTCCACTATCACCCCTCATGCCGACATGCACGTGAGCCTTCCCCCTCCAAATCAGGTGTCTCATATCTCTACCTCCTCCGATACGCCTCTTCCTCCCACCCTTCCCATCTTTCAGACCAATGAAGACATCATGGAAGCTATGACCGCACCTAATTTTCCATGGGACGATATGCACCATCGTGCATACTTCCTATCACACTAGTCCCATGACCAATATGCCCTCGAATCTAAAGACTTCATTCCCGATAAAGTTGATTGGTTCAAAAACCCCATCCCTGTACCTGACGCTTTCGAAGAAGGCAATATGGCTAATATCTCTGCTACCATTAAAATAGACATTTCTGTCAAACCCGATATTGAAGAACATATCACCATGGGCGCCCAATGCACTCCAAAAGAAATTGAAGCCTACACCAAACTCTTTAAATAATTCCGTAATATTTTCGCTTGGTCCTACTCAAAAATGCTTGGACTCGATCCTACCATTGTCGAACATCACATCGACACATGGCCTGATGCCATTCTGATCCGTAAAAAGTTGAGACCCATTCATCCTTATAGATGCGAAGCCATGAAAGCTGAAATCGATAAGCTCCAGCAGGCTGGTTTCATTTACCCCATCGAATATACCACTTGGGTATCTAACCCAGTTCCCGTTCTCAAAAAACAAGCAGCATTCGTGTTTGCACCGACTTTCGTAATCTGAACAAAGCTTGTCCCAAAGACAACTTCCCCACACCATTTATTGACCAAATCATAGATGAGTGTGCGAGGCATGAGATTCTCTCCTTTATGGATGGCTTCTCTGGATACAACCAAATTGTTATCCGTCGTGCTGATCAACTTAAAACCACGTTCATTAGTCCGTGGGGCACTTTCGCATACCGAGTCATGCCATTTGGCCTTAAAAACGTCAGCGTTACCTTTCAACGAGCCATGTCTTATTGTTTCCATGACTTAGCCCATATTATCCTGGCCTATTTAGACAACCTTACTACTCGTTCTAAACATCAGGCACAACACCTTCATGACCTGCGTACCATTTTTCTCCGATGCCGCAAGTATAACATTCGCCTTAACCCATTGAAATGTGTCTTATGTGTTCCCGCTGGTCATCTCCTCGGCTTCATCATGTCAAAAGACGAGATAACTCTCGACCCTTTGAAAGTTCAAGCCATTCTTGAACTTCCTATGCCTCATACCTTACGCCAGCTACAAAGTCTCCAAGGCAAAGCTAATTTTCTTCGCCGATTTTTTCCTGACTATGCCACTATCGTACATGGTTTTCTTAGACTTCTTCGATCTCACACCCCTTTTGTCTGGGATACGTACACTCAAGAGTCTTTTGACACCCTCAAGCATGCTCTCACATCCGCTCCCTTGATCCTTCCCCCTAACTTTGAACGAGATTTCATCCTATACATCTCCGCTTCCACCTATTCGGTTGCTGGTGTCCTTATCTAGGAGGATAATAACGGTATCGAACATGTGATCTATTATGTCAGTAAGAACCTTGCCGGTCCACCTGTGTCCTACTCGCATGAAGAAAAATTAGCACTAGCTGTCGTGTTCTCGGTCCAAAAACTGCGTCATTATATCCTCATGTGTTCCACCAAGGTTGTGACTGATTCCAACCCCATGGCTTTCCTATTGAGTCACCGCATCCTCAATGGGAAGTACGCCCATTGGGTCGCTATCCTCCAAGAATTCGACCTTGAATTTTTCACCTCAAAAAGAAAGAAAGGTTTAGTGCTCGTTGAACTCATTTCTGATCTGCCTATCAGAACACAAGACACTCCAATTAATGATGCTCTTCCCGATGAACATTTGTTTGCCATCACCACCAATGATCCTTGGTACGGTGACATCCTTACTTACTTGCGAACCCAAAAGTTTTCCCTTCATCTTGATCGAGATGCTCGACGACGTATCCGACACCAAGCCTCTTGCTACCTTCTAATCGGCGATGACCTTTATCGTCACGGAGTAGATATTGTCCTTCGTCGTTTCCTCACACACGCTGAAGCCGAGCAAGTCCTCAATGCCTGTCATAGTGGCGCTTGTTGGCCACCTCTTTGGCCTCGCCACCGCCCAACAAATCATGTGTGTTGGGTATTTTTGGCCTTCTCTCTTCAGTGATTGCATTGAAGCAGTCAAACATTGTTCCAATTGCCAACATTTCGCCCCCAAGGCGCGAGCTCCTCCCGCTCCTCTCCATCCTGTCGTCACCTCCGGTCCTTTTTGTAAATGGGCCATCGACTTTATGGAATGTCAACCTCCATCTACTAGTAACCACAAATATATCATTGTGGCAGTTGACTATTTCACTAAATGGACCGAAGCTATGCCAACATTTAACAATACGACAGCCACTGCAGCCCTCTTTTTCTTTAACCATGTTATTGCTCGATTCGGAGTTCCAAAACAGTTAGTCTCGGACCATGGCCGACATTTCAAAGATCATATTTGGCAAGAGCTATCCTCCCTAATGGGTTTAGAGCACCAATATTCATCTTCTTATTACCCCCAAGGTAATGGCCAAGTTGAAGCGGTCAACAAAATTCTTAAGACCATGCTTCAACGAACGGTGAATAAGCACAAAACCAATTGGCATCACATGCTCTTCCCTGCTTTGTGGGCTTATCGTACTTCTGTTAAAACTGCCACTGGTTTCACTCCTTTCCACCTTGTTTTTGGCGAGGAGGCAGTCTTACTAATCGAGTGTGAAATCCCTTCCCTTCACTTGGCTGTTGAACTTCTCCTTAATACCCCACCTCTAGAACAACGACTTATCATGCTCGAGCGTGCCTCTGAAGACCGTCGTGTTGCATTGCAAACTCTTGAAGCGACCAAAAAGCACACCAAAGCTCAGTATGACCGAAAAGTCCACCCTCGTACCTTTCACGAAGGTGACCTCGTTCTAGTATATGACCAGGCCCATGATACCCTCGGTCATGGGAAGTTCAACTCATTATGGCTAGGTCCTTACATCATCAGTAAAGACCTTGGTAAGGGGGCATATCTTTTAGAGGACTTTGAAGGCCATATCCTTCCTAATCCTCGCAATGCACTCTATCTTAAGAGATATTACCCCTAGCATTTTTCCTACGAAATGCTGGTTTTCTTCTCTTCTAGATAGCCAGCCTCTGTTTGTTTTGCATTTTGTTACTTCACTAGGACACCTGTTGTCCACGAAGCATTACTTCACCTCCCCTCAAAATCGGATTTTCTCACTTACTACACATGTCATTGGGGGCACCACCTTGCCTCCACCCTCATTCCTGTTTGTGTCAATTTCCGTCATGAGATACCATTTT
This sequence comes from Pinus albicaulis, assembly GCA_034641835.2. Classification (NCBI taxonomy): domain Eukaryota; kingdom Viridiplantae; phylum Streptophyta; class Pinopsida; order Pinales; family Pinaceae; genus Pinus; species Pinus albicaulis. The sequence continues at coordinate 161,945,401 of CM076583.1, read as the reverse complement.
GTACTCATGTTCTTTATGATCCCCTTTGGATCATCCCTCATTACATCATCATCATTAGTCTCTCTCTGTTCGTCACTCTACTCTTTTCCCTCGTGCCTCAGTTTGGGTTTCCTTATTGCCTCATCTATGGCAGACCTACTTCTGTCTACATCAACTCAGTTACTCCAAAAGCCAGGTCTAGGGGGGCAGTGTACTTTGGTTCGAGCTCTTCTCAGCCTGATCGTGGTCTGTACACTTGATGGTCCAGTGATGCAGCAGCAGCTATTGGTGATTCCCGAGCGTGTGTGAGATGTCTCAATCCTCATGCGGGGGTGGCCCTGCAGGTAGCCCCCCACATGCCCGGATGACTTCTTAATTTCCGCCCTTGATGCAGCTCCTCTCATTTTATGATATCGGCCTCAACCGCTTGCATCGCCTCTTCGATTTTCATATATCAGTAAGATTTTGTGAGCCCTTCCCCGTGTGTAGGGGGAATTTGGGTATATTTGTATCTCCTGTACTAAAATGTTCTTGTATAAGTCCTGAAGGTTATTCTAAGCATCACATGTATGTGGGATTCATCATTTTTATCTGGCTCATGTTTAGGCCAGCACATGCTTCGTGATTGCATTCTGTGGTTTTCCGGGCACCTTATTCTTTGTATTATTGTATCGGCGAGCATAGGTATGCCTCCCCCGCCGCCTTTAACACTGGTGCTACTTCATCACCTAGAAACTTGTTGCACCTGTAAGTCTCGTCTCCTCCGGGTCTAGTCCTTTATAACATTAGACTACCTTACATTCCTCTCTCTCACTTCCCTCTTGATGCCTAGTGATTGAGTTCTTACAACGTACTTCGGTCATATGATTTTCTCCTAACACTCGTACGTTGGGGGGCAATCTGTTACACCATTTTTTTGGTCATCTAACCCATTATCATTAGATGAACCCAAGTACACCATGTAAGACCAATTTTACCCTAAGTAAAATTTCTTTCACCATATAAAATAACATTTGTCCATATTTCCTAGTCATATTTAACCCAAAACAAGGAAATTGATTAAATAAATCATTATTTATTTAATTATTTCCTAGGAATAAGTTATTCAAATCATTATTTAATAATATTCCTAGTTAAATTTGACTAAATCATTCGTAAATAATTAAAGAAATCATTATTTATTTAATTATATTCCTATCAGTTCCCTAAAATGATAAATAAATCATTTATTTATTTATTATTTATAAATAAAGGAATTGACCCAAGTCAAGAATCCTTTTCCCTCCAACAAATATAGTAAAATATTCCTAAAGGGTGCTTCTAGAATTTGATTAATAATATTTTATTCACGCACCGAGTTCTAGGCCACCCCAATATTTTGTTATAAATAGGAGGGTTTTCCCCATTCATTAGTCACCTTCATTGCATTAGATCACACTGGATCTATTCTTGGTCACCATTTTCCATTTTTTCTTTGTGAACTCCCATTGAGTTCTATGTTTGTCAGGGTTTTCTACCACAATAAGAGAGAGGAATTTTAGATCTGAAATGCTGAGGAATTTCAAGAACCCATCCCATTGAGGAGAACCAGAAAACACCTTTCTTGTTTTCCTATCAGGTGCCCCATTCTTTAATATAATACAAATCATTCTTTTAAACACTTTGTTCTTGTCTTGTCTATTGGATGCATGGAGCCATATTATATTTTATCTGCTTAAAGTCTTTTGTGGTTAGATCTGAATTTGTGTAGCAACCTTAAAGATATTTTGCAGCCATAATCGATGTTAGGGCTATTTTTTATGCGTAGCTAAAGGGATCTTTTATGACAAAAGATTCATACTAACAATGATACCATTGAGAAACGCAGTTTTCACATCCATCTGATGAATGCGCCAGCCCATCTGCACTGAGAGAGAAAGGATGGATCTTACGGAAGAATACCTTGTGACAGGTGCAAAGGTATCTTCATAATATATCCCCTCGACCTGTGAGAAGCCTCAGGCCAAAAATCTGGCCTTGTGTTTCTCCACACTCCCATCATCATCTTGCTTTACCTTGTAGATCCATCTCGAACCTACCACTGATTTATCAACCAGCCTTGGTACAATTTCCCAAGCACTGTTTTTGAAAATGGATTCATACTCCTCCACCATTGCATCTACCCATGTGGGCTCCTACATTGCTTCCTGAAAGGAATATGGTTCAGTCACAATACATTTTCTCATGAGAGCCATGTATCCATTAAATCGGTCAGGAGATTGTCTTTGTCTACACTGTGAAGTAGGGGCTCCTACATTCTGTGCAGCATTAAGTCTCAGCCTATCAGCTTCCGTGGTACACCTTCTGCCAGTTTTGATGGTTGTCTCTGCATGAGTGGACTCCTCCACTCCATGAACCTCCTCCTATGGCTGATCCACATATAGAGGCTCATCTTTGGGAACCAAAAATTCCTCCTCCGCATGCAAGTCCAGCTCCCTCTCAAGCGAAAACCGCATGGCTTTCCCCTCATCGAATTTTATATCCCGTCGCACAACAGTCATTCTGTTGTTTGGAAAATACACACGATAATTATGGGATTTTTCTGTGTACCCCATGTTGGTGTCCCATGTTTTGATATTTTGGCAAATCAAAAGACAAGACAACATCAGAACCAATATTTAGAGTCTCAGGATCTAGTCCTCCTGTTCTCAGAGAAGGATCTCTCGAATGTTTGTTTGCAAAGGTTTATCTTGTGTGCTTAGAATATGGATTTTAGACTAGTTATTAAGTGCAGGTGTTTGTTTGTTTGTTTGGTTGGATTGATACAGTAGAACATGAAAGGCCTAGGAAATATATATAGAATGGAGAAACATCTGGTTCATTGGGAAATGGAGTCAAAAAGAGGTCACGACAAACTTATCAATGGATATGGGATATCAGAGGGAAAATCTAACTTGGCCATAAGATCCTTTGGTTTTTGGAATGAGATGGACATCAATGATTTGGAAGGATAATTTACATTCTCAACAAAAGGAATTTGAAAACACAATTTGAACAATAAAGAGCCATTTGATAGACAGGGCTAACCATGAATTCTACAAATCACACCTTTAAGCAAAAAATGATTTCAAAACAACTTTTAAAATGAAATCTAAGATTCGGGGAACACCCCATTTCCTCAAATATTTTATTTCAAATGATTTAGAAAACATAAAAGATTTACTGATAATTGCAGTCATAGAAGAGGGAACACCTAAATACATCTATGATCACAATTATAACGACCTTTAACCCAACTGTTCAAGCAAGGAAAAAGGGCAAGATCATAACAGACCTCCTTGACTCACTGTAAACAAAAAACTTCAAAGGGAGACTTCAATAACAGCTTTTAAGTGGCAGCAGACAAGCAGGGAAAACCATAAATCATGTTGAAACCAACTATTCGAACTATTAAGGAAATAAACAAGCATGAAAACTAAAGAGAGAGGTTAAAGACTCTAAAATAATTCAGTAGAAGAAAACATGAAACAGTGAAGGATGAACAGGTCTAAGGTGCTTCCAGGAGTCATTTCTTAGCCTACAACTTTCAACCTATTGTAGCAAGAAATTATGGAACAGAATGAAAATAGGAGAAAACATTTAAACGGTTTAGAAAACTTCACTGACGACCAAGCTAATGGATCCAATGATAGAGCCTTCTCAGTAAAAAGCATGCAACAACATCATCAGGACTTCCAAGACTTCATTTTCTTCTCCAACTTCAATATACTATGTATTATTTCAGAGAGTTCCAATATTACAACTAGTGATCAATCAACAACCTCTCTTCTTCTACAGAAGTATTTATAGAAGAAAGAGGAGGTGAGATCTGATAAAAGATCTCCCAAGGAAATTAATATAGAGTAATGACTTATCAGCCTTTGAGGGGTTCAATGAAGAAGTTTACAAATGTATTATCTGTATTAACAGTTTTACATTTAAGATTAATCTCGGTGGGAGCTTTTGTTGACTTTTGAGGCTCTGTGTCATGTTGGAGTAACTCTGCATATATTTTTTTGCATTAAGTTCCTTGCAGAAGTAACTCTCCGGCTGCGTTGAGGCGAATATCTGATTTTGCTCAATAACTTTGGCCTCTGTTTGAATGCTTTGAAGTACAAGTGGCATTGTGGTATCTGGGAGGAATCAATTTTCCTCAGATGTGGCGGTGGAGGCCTTTCTGTCTATTGAACATTTATGATTTTCTTTTAACTGTGTTTTAATTTGGGGGATTAGGCTTTTGATAATCAATCTTAGCCATAATCCCCAAATTTGTCTTCAATATTCTGTTATGCTGTGTTATGTCTTCAACACTGATACTCTTTTAATTTTGATTTAAAATCACAGTGTCTTGTTGATGTGCAAGCCGCGCAAGGCACGTATGGCATCAATGCCTCATGAAGCATTGACGAGACGTGGTTCTTGAACCCTGTGAATGGTCTTTCGTTTTTAAATAAACAAAGGTATGAGGATTGTCACCCTCGTCTTTATCTTTTCTTTTTTAAACATTTTGAAATTCATTTGAACCTAAAAAATACACAAAAAGGTTAAGAAATCTTGCGTTTATTTGGTTTTACTGCTTCGGAGGGTGCGGGGAGAAGCGTGGCCGTTGGATTGAAAAGATGAGCGGTTAGGATTAAATCTGAGGGTTAATGGAAATAATACAATGGCGGAGGACGGGTTAATAAGGGTCGTTGATCTGCGGAGATCAACGGTCGGGATTTGGTTTTAAAACATTAGAATGCGGGGCGCATGATTTTACCAAAGGCGTAAAATGCGATTTGGACCGTTCGATCTGGACACGTGGACAGTCCAGATGCAATCGAAGGATCGCAATCGACGGGGAGAGAACAAGGGTGCCATGGAAATCGCCGATGCGATTGCGCGATCAGGGAGGGCGATGCGATTGTGCGTTAACCGTTGATCTGAGGATTAGATCAACGGTGGGGAATGAATCGGAGGGATGGCCGATCGGGGGGAACAAACAAACGCGCCCGATGAAACATTTCAATGCGATAATGCATGGGATGTTGGATCGGCTCAATGATAAATGGCGGAGATCGTCTTTAAAACACACATTGGCGGAAAAATTTATAATAAATGAAAACCCAATATTTAATAAAATACAAAGGTTTTTATGCTTCGGGGGCGGGATACATATGTATGGAATGGTCATGGCACCCGATTGCGGGGCCTTTGACTATATGAAATGATAATAGGCCCGAGGTTTTATATGATAAAGGGCTAATCGCATCGGAATGTCGGGCCCAGTCTTTCAATCTACCCATTTTAAAAATGTGATGTGATTGGTGCTGGGACCTTAACTCTTGGTCCTGGGCATGAGTAAATATGAATAAATCAGAGGGTGGAATTCATGTAAAGGGGCTCAATCGCATCGACAATTTTGATGCGGTCTTTCATTCAACCCATTTGTGAATTTCTCCAATGCGATTGCGCTTCGGGACTTTTCTATTTGCCCTTTTTTATTATAACACATGGCTCTGGCGGGTTTAGACCAAAAACTTAGGTAAGTGGGTTTTTTTATTTTGCAAAGGAAAAATACATCGGATACGGATTAGTTCAAAGTTTTAAGTGTCGGGTGCAGTAAAAAAGGGTTTATGAGATAATAATGTGATCGAAGGGTATAAGCATAGGGCTTAATCGCATCAGAACCATTCAGCATGGCACAAAGTCTTGTGTGATTTGATTTGTGCGATGCAATAAGCGCCAAAAAGGACTTAGCGCTTGGTCTTAGCACCATCGGCATACGGTGGGGAAGTGGTTAGGACTTAGCCCAAGGGGGCTTAAGTCTATAATACAAAAAGGTGTATTTTTATGATTTTTTCATAGTTTTTGATGTATTTGGGGGTCTCGGTATAGTTTAAAAAATGAGTTTTAAACTATGTAAAAATTATTTTCATGAACGGAAGAAGGGGAATCATGAAAATAAAATGATTTTATGAGAATGAAAGGGGTAAAAAATGAGGTTAGTCTTGTGGTGGAGGGAAAGGAAAGATGGCCTTTGGAGCAGTATTTTATCTTATGGAAACAACAGAATTTCAGAGTATAAAATGGAAACAGCAATGAAGATTTGGATAGAGGAGATGACGTATTTAAGAGTATTCAAGAGATAACACTTTTTAGCAATAAAATTTGTTCCTTGAAGGCTCCAAAAAATGTTTTAGCCACCATTTGATATGAAAAATTTTATAGGTGGCTAACACCCCACAAAAATCCCAACTTCAGCAATCGACTCCAGCTTCTTTCTAGTGTCCTTGGTCACATGCACATAAACAGATGAGCCAAAAATATTAAAGTATGAAACATCCTGTTTCTTACCAGTGAAATCTTCATGCCAAGTACTCTATGAGGACAACAGTTTTGCACATAAACCACAGTGTTGCATGCTTCTGCCCACAAATTCATTGGTAGGCCTTGATCATGAAAAATCACTCGTGCTGCACCCACAATCGTTCTGTTATTCCTCTCCATGACCTCATTTTGTTGTGGGTTATGAGGCGTTATGAATTCTCTTCAAATTCCTTCTTTGCTGCAGAAGTTCTTGAATTCGTTAGAGATGTATTCTCCACCATTATTGCTCCTAATAGCCTTCACTTGCTTCCCCGACTCTTTCTCCACCAATGCCTTAAACTCACAAAACTTTGAGAATGTTTAATCCTTCTTTTGCATGAAGAAGATATAGCATTTACAAGAAACTTCATCAACAAAAATAACATATTACTTATGTTTTGTTGTTGAAGCAACCGAGAACGGTCCACACGCATCTATACGAACTCTATCAAGGATCCCCGAAGCATGGTTATCCTTCTCATGAAAGGTGGAATATACATACTTCCCGATGTTGCAACACTTGCACTGATATAACTGAGAAATATTTCCCATTGGAAGTCTAGTAGATATTTGATGCATTAATTTCAATGCTCCATGATGAAGATGGCCCAATCGCCTGTGCCATAATTCACCCTCATCCCATCTCACCACTTTCTCTACCTTTCCCATCATGGTAGTGCAGCCATATACCTCATGTTTGTAGATATTATTGACTCGAATCCATATCCTGTTGGCTTGACCCGTTGTTTTTTGTCACAGGAAAGCTTTTCCATCGCTAAAAACAATGTCATAGCCTCTGTCCTCCAACATTGCGACTGAGACCAAATTTTTCTTCAGACCCAGAACATGCATAACATCTTTCAATTGAAATGGTTTACCTGAATCCCTCTGAAAGGTAATGGTACCAATCCAGGTAGCACTGTATTGTCCATCGTCGCCCATGTCTATATGCATCTGGAGATCTTTCTCCTCCAAGTCACTGAAAAGTTCCTTCTTTTCATGTGAAAAGAAGCGCCACTATACAAATACCACACTGATCCCAATGCACTTGACACCATGCATGCAATCAAAAAGAAGTCAAGCTTAAATTGCGATTCAAGGGCCTCACCAGCTGCATCTCCAGCAGCCTTTTTGTTCTTCTTCTTTTGTGGACAGTTAGTAGCAATATGCCCATGTTTGTGACAGTGAAAAAAATTCACCTTTGATGTATCCAACTTCTTGCCTTTAGACTCATATTTAGAATGGAATTTATTCCCCTTCCCCTACTTTTCCTTGGAAGCCAAAGCACAATCCTCTTCATCATCATTCTTTTATGAAGAGCCATCTCTGGTGTTCCGCCTAAACTCCTCCTGCACCAAATCCAACCACAGTCGTTCCCAATCCGAAATTTTTTCCCGTCCGTTGATAGAGTCTTCATAACTGTGCCAACTCTTAGGAAGTCCCAAGAGATCCAAGCTCACCAAATCATCATCAACAGCAGTTATTCCCACACTCCCAAGTTCATCCCAACATTGGACAAACTTCTTAAGATACTTTGAATGTTGTCTCCCTTTTCCATCTTGATCTTCCTGATTTTATCTTTGAGCACCAATTTCCTATGGTCGCTGCTTCTTTGGAATAGGTCCGTCAAAGCCTTCCACATAGCATATGGTGTGGCTTTCCCATGGAGGCTTGAGACAATGTGGTCTCTTACTCCCTCCAATAGGATCCTCCTCACCTTTTCCACTTTCTTTTTCCATGCATCAAGATTTGCAACATCTGACGAAGAAGGCTTAGGAACATCATTGTCAATGAATTCCTTCAAGCCATTGTCTTCAAGTACTGCCTCCATTCATTTCCTTCCAAGAAATGTAGTTTGAGCTTCCCTTAAGTGCATACTCTAACCTCAAGCCATTTAAAGCCATTTCAATCTTGAATCAGCTGTAGCACCAAGAAATTATTTCTGCAAATTTCAATTCTTTCCACCAACAAACTCAGCTCCTGCTTCACTATTGCAATTTTCTGTGCTCTAATACCATGTAGAAATTATAAAAAATACATATATGTCCTGGATTCTCCTGATCTAACAATATTCTACTATTAAATACAGAATCGCTTCTACAAATCTTTGTGGAATTTAAACACAATCGCCAATTACAATATCATGAAGAAAGATCAATCACACACAACACAAATAATTTACCGGGGAAAGCTTATAGCTAAAAACCCCACTATCTTCTATTGTATAGTATATAATGGATCATGAAACAATCACATACAAAGCTCTAATCCAAGAGCTCTCAGTACATGAGCTAATTTTCTGACACTGTCATACAAAAATTGGCAAGTTCCTTAGCCAATTTACTATCTCCAAACAGCCTGCCTCCACTGGGCAATCTCTGCTGATAGCAATCCCTGAATGAGTGAAATATTGCATGCCTTGACTGCGCAATCCTCATGGGCACATCCAATGTGTGTTTGGTTTCATGTGTGCCACCGGATAATGTCACAACTAATAGTTTACTTCCCTTTCACCTAGAACTCAACGGTGTCTCCACTGGATCTGACATGCATGCAGTTAATAATAGTAAATCTTCAGTTGCATGTGAGACCACTTATTGTGAATTAATTAGTAATTAATTCACTTGATCTCTCACTAGTGTATCTTCAGTTACAACTAGAGAAACTGAATTTAACTCACTTCACTGAGTTAAACTACTTTACAACTTGCATAACTACACTTCCAACTATGTTACAACTTCGAATCACTTAGTTACAACTAAGTTAACCTGCATGTCCCACCAACCAACCACTTAACTCGAAATTCCTTTAGCTAACTAATTTTCCACTTCAGTTAACTATTTCCAAGTGCTCACTGAGAATAGAATATATTTTATTTTCCAACTAATATTAAGGGATAATAATAGTAGAAATGCATCTATAAATAGACATGAAATCTATAAATAGAATTTGCACATACATCTATAAATAGGCATACACCTAAAAATATCCTAAGGCTCCATTCTAGTGTAGGTGCTTCATTTTCACTAGGATCTTCTTGTTGAATCTGTTGGTTCCCCATGATTTGCAACATTGGCAAGAACAACTCTGCAGGGAACCACATCAAACCACTTTGGAGTCCAAGGACCTAGCCTTCCTGGACTCTGAGAGGGCTCTCTCTGTTTGTGTTTTGTAAATGATATATATTTATGCTTATGTTTTCTGATTTTAGACTAGTTGTGAAGTTCTGGGATTGCTTGTTTTGTTTGGTTGATTTATTGAGTGATTGTTTCGGTTAAACAGATAGACTGTGGGCAGCATTAATCCATTGGGCTATGGAGTCATAAAAGGATTTAATTGTTCATCAACTATGCAAGGGTTTTTATAGGGAAAGCTAACTATATCAAGTGGATCTTTTAGATTAGATGAAATATGAAATGACAGTAAGTTGTGAAAACAGTAAAACTAAAGGGAAATTAAGAATCCTTTAACCATACTTCAACAAGAAAAGCCTTTTAGGTAACTGCTTAAGAAAATACCAAACGACAGGGCAAACCATAAACTTCTTTGGCTAGAATCTATTAAGTAAACCTTAAGACAACAATCCAACAATCCTATAGAGCGGGACACCCCTGAATTCCTTAATCAGACTTCAAAGAAGGTCTTTAAAGCACCAGTTTAAGAAAACCCAAAGGAGAAGGCAAACCATAAACTTCTTTGGCTAGACTCTACTAAGTAAACTTCAAATAAGGCCTTGAAAATAACATTTCAAAAAAAACCAAAGGATAGGGAAAACCATAAACTTCTTTGGCTAGACTCTAATGAGTAAACTTCAAGGCAACAAGCTAGGTGGAACTAAAGAGTAGGAAGTCCCTGAATTCTCTAATCAAACTTTGCAGAAGAAAAAATTAAGATGAAAGAGGCAGACATAATTAAGGTGCCAAGACAACATGTCTTAATCTAAAATTTCTATTCTTTTATCAGAGAAATGATGGATAATATGGAAAAAAGAAGGGAAACATTGACAAAGAAGGATAACATCACCATTAACATAGCTCAAGAATCTTGTGAACGTGCTTTTATTACTGATGTCCAAAATAGTTACAATAATGCAATACAATTATCTCTACAACTCAGATTCTGATCAAAATCCAGCCTAGAAATCAACCCAACAAACAGCAACTAACCAACCAGCCAACCCTAAAAATGAACAATACATGCAGTATTTATCTGCAAAATGAGGAGGTTACCCTAACCTAGGGTGACAGATTTGTATTTATTACAGAGTTAATGTAATCTTGACCTTTGATACCATGCAAGCCCCAAGGCAAAATATATGTGATTGAACCATTGTAATAATAACTTCCTAATTTACTGTTGAGCTAACTTTAGGATATGTTTGACATTGATGGCTTTTTATTAACTTTTACAATAACTGTTAAGCTACTTAAAATATCTCTGACTGCATTATTAGCTGTAGATGCTTTTATGAGGCTGTAGGTGGCCAATATGATTTGAAGAAGTAAATGATGTTTTGCTTAGTCATTTTGGCTCTCTTTCCTACGCAGATTTGCCTTTGATCTTTCCTTTAACCTTGATTTTCTTTAAACCTGGATTTATCTTTTCCTTAACTCTAATTTCTCTCCAAAACTCTTCTTTCTTATTTTAATTATTCTGATCTGCTTTTTTCTCTGATCTCTGTCTTCTAATCATGTTTCTTTATCATTAACTTTTGATTTAATCTTTAATCATTTAACCTCTTACTATCACAGTTTCTTTAACTTCCACTATTTATTAACTGTGTTCCTTTTCCTGTCTTTACCTTTGCCTGCGTTACTACTATAAAAACCTCTCCATAGTCCTTATCTTGTGCTGTGAAAAACTCTTGCTACTTCTGGAGTGTTTTCATGACCATCAATGGTCATGATCCATTGATGATTATGTTTTAATCTTGCGCTCTTGGTCCCTTTAATGAACAAAACTTCTGGATCGTCACCCAGAGGATCTATTTAAAATAGTTCTTGGACCTCAGAAACACGATTTATGCATTTTTTCCATGTATAATTACTTGCACATAAAAAAAAACTGTTAATTTAAATCCTGTGCTATGGACAGAGTCTGGGAAATGAAGGTTTGCAGGCAGTAGGGCCATTGGTGAACAAAGTCCAGGAAAAAAAAGTTTTGTCGCCATTCTGCATTTATTTATGGTTTATCAGGTCATTGGAAGAATTTTCAGGGGTGTAAATGAAGGAAGGGGTCTTATCGTAGAGACACAGGGGTTTATACATTTGAATGGTTCGGTTGTTTTAAGTTTATATCACGGGAGAGATGGGCGGTTTATCGCACGGGATGAGAGTGGTGAGGTGGTTTTGGGTGGGGGGACGCGATACCATATAAGGGGCGACATGTGGAGGGGAGGATAGGCGGTAATACTGCCTATTTCGAAAGGTTGAGGGTTTCTTAACCCCCGTGCAGTTGGATGTGTGACAACGATCGTGAACCGTTGGATCTAGGGGAGTTGATCCAACAGTGATCAGGGTTTAATGAATCAGCGAATAGGTCTAAACAATGGGGCCCGGGGGATACGTAGTGGAGGGTTTAAATTTTTAGCGTGGGGGCTTGGGTTTTAAGCAGAGGTGCTTAAACGTAATGTGGGGAGGTTTAATATATGCGGGGTTTTTCATAAAGCGGGGCTAGGGGTAAGAATATAAGCAGAAGCGCTTAATATAAAGGGGCCATGGTTATATGATAGCGGGGGTGACGTTTAGAATTTTGGGGCTAATCATATATAAGGGGTCGGGTATATCAAATAAAACAGAGTTTTATTTAAAATAATGGGTCCTGAATGAAAAATAAAATTTATTCAAAAACTATGAAAAAAGGGTTTTTTCATTGTTATTGAAGGGAAAGAGGGGGATGAGTGAAAGGAGGGGTCAAATGGGTTTTTAAGCAATGTAAGTGGGGTTTTGGGTAGGGAAAAAGGTGAGAATGACGGTTTTTAGGGTCAAAATATGAGATTTCAGATCATCAGGGTAATTGGAGAAGGAGAAAAGAGATATAGTGAAAATAGGTTAAATGAAGATAATGAAGGCAGTGAGATTTCTGAAAATAAAATGATAGTCAAGGAATGTTTATTTTCAGCAGACTATAGAAAATCCATAGTCACCTGGTGATACTGTGAATACAGGAGACTAACAGTGGCTCCAACTGGGGAGGGCAGCTCTTTTAGGAGGTGTCAAGAACCTCATATTTCAAATCTCTAGTCTTCATAGATCAGTGCCTCATTTGTACTTGGCTGGTTTTCATTCTGTAATGCTGATCTGTTGCAACTCTTTGTGACTGTGATATTTTAAAAATCGAAAACCATGTTTCTTGGAACTCATTTCTGCCTACCCATTATTCTAATCTAACATTTTTTCTTCATTTGGGTGCATTTAGACTGGCAAACCCTTGACATCATTTTTCTTTTAAAAGAAAAAACTTATCTATTTTCTACCCTTATAGCTTCCAAAGGCTCAGATTAGACTGGTGAGCTCCTTTATTCTCTACCTAATCTACTTATCTGTCAAGATTAAACAGTTTGACAGATTTTCATTCTCTAACTATCAACATGAAATTTAAAACATGAATGACTCAAGATTAAATAGTTTGGTCATCATGTATTGTGGCATTTTGGACAAGCTACACACAAATTTTATTTTGCAAAAAAACTAAGGGCTTGGATCTGGAATTTGTCATTTTATCCCTTTCTTCTCTTTTTGGTTCCTATCTAGACTTTGGAACCAATGTCTTTTTATATACTGATAAGCTAAGTTTAGACAGTTTGGAAAATCTTCATTTTCTATCCTATCAGCAAAAATTCAAAATTTGTTCGATCATGATTAGGCTGTATGTTTGAACAAGACCTTTTCAAAAAGCAGTGGCATTTGGACTTGCACAATTTCAGAAATATTATTTTGGGTATGGGGCTTTACCTTTTTCTTTTATCTTCCCTCTTTTCTTCTTTTATTTCTTCTTTTTGTTTATTTTTCTGATCTTTTTGTTCAAGAAATATTATATACAATGGAGAAAAATTTAAACTGAGATTCTTAACTGAAATAATGCTTGAGCATCCTGCCATTGATAGGACCTCCAAACAATTATGTTCCATCCATTTCTTGTAATAAAAAAATGTTGTTACCTCTTGTAGAATGGATAATGTATGGACCTTTCCATAAGTTGTCAAATTTTCCATGCTTTCCTTTGTCCTCTCTTCTTGAATCCCACTTCAGCACTTTGTGTCCAATGCTGAAATCATTTGCCTTGGTTCTTCTTTCAAAGAGATTCTTGATGTTTTCTTGCACTTGTTGTGTCCTGTTGTACACCTCTTCTCTAGTTTGCTGCAGCTGGACAGTTTGGTTTATTCTCCTTTGCATATCATTTTCTTCGGACTGCACCTCTTGAATGAGCTTCATTACTGGCACTCCCAAGCTTGTTGGGAAAACTGCATCTACTCTGTATAATAGCTGATAGGGTGACATGCCAATTGACTTCTTATTTGTTAGTCTGTCTGCCCATAGTGCATGCACTAATTTGTTGTGCCATGATTTTTTTGTTTTCCTCCAGCAACTTCTTAATGATGTTTACCAAACTCTTGTTGGAGGATTCATCCAACCCATTACCTTGGGGGGGGTAGTAAGTTGTAGAATGGCCCAAAGTAATGTGATATTTGTGGTAGAAATTCACCATTTTCTTGGATCTAAAGGCAGCAGCATTGTCAGTAATGATTTTCCTAGGATAGTGATCCAGGGTAAAAACTTGATACCCTTAGCCAAGACCTTTTACTTCGGCTGATAATTAGAATTGCATTTAATTAAAGACGTTAAAGAACTGAAATGAAAAATTGTAGCTGTAAATAAGAGGAACATAAATGAACAAGATCAGAAATCATAAGAACACGTCGTTTGATGACGGAGTTCATCCAAGAGGGACTACATCTCTGGGCCTTGGTGTCAAGATGGTGTAGGCCGCTGCATTATGTGTTGTGAGAAAAAGATGTACATGAATGTTATTCCCTATGATATACAAGGAAAATTTTCCTCACGCAGGAGTGGCTTGACTTCTTTAAGAGATGTTCCCCTGCAGAACTCTCATACATAAAGAAAGACTCCTATCAGTATGACCATAGCTGACATGTAGCAAATAAGAGTATCCCGCCAATCTTGGCAAACAAGGGATCTCAACAATACACATAGCAAATAAGAGCATCCCACCAATGTGGCATAAAAAGGACTCATACATGACACAAATCCATAGCTGAAGGTACATCAATAACAACACAAAGCAATATCCCACAACTCATGTATCAACAGGGATCTACAAGACATAATGCATATCAAAGAGAAATAAATGAAGAAGTACATCGAATCCACATCATATACCTCATGCTGCCATTTGCTGAAGGCTGAGCAACTCTGCGGCTGAATCTAAAAACATCATCAATATTGTAGCGTCGAAAAAGGTGAAAATGACTGCTCACATGTGGAAATCTGACACCGGCATAACCCACTTCCAAAAGTGGCTGAAAAAATAGAAAACGTAGATGCAAAAAATGAGCATGCCATCAGACTCGTGGCGTCGAGTAGTGCTGAAATGACATAAAATTTGTCCCATTTGGACAAAGTCAAAATTTCACCCTCTTGAAAATTGAGCTCAATCAAGGTTCCGCCTGCCTCTTTTCTGGCTCATGGTTCCACTTGACCTGCAATAAAAAAAATAATAACTCTGGAAATCCGTGCGCATCTCCGCTCCTCCATAGCCTGGGTGCACTTGTAAAAATATGAGTTTAAATAAACAATTGTGGGCAGAATTACCAACAAAATTCATTGGGTTGTTGGTAAAACTTATTAATTGGTTAAATGAGGTCGGGGGATCAAATCCCGCCTCTCCAAATCCGCGTTGTTTTTAACTGAATGTTTTTTATATTTAAAAATCCATTGATGTCGATAGGGGGCCGGACCCATATTGGGCAGCCCGCCCATATTGAATTGTGCCACGTATGTGTCGGTGGGCGGTGGGGTTAACAACCCTCGCCCTGTTTAAATATGTATCACTTGTACAGTGGAGACCGCGGGGGTGGTGGGGCTGACCACCCACCCCCAAACAACATTCCCTTTTTTTTTAATATATGTGGATTTTCATGGGGTGGCGGGGTTGGTGGCCTGCCACCCATATATATATATATATATATATATATATATATATATATATATATATATATATATATATATATATATATATATATTGTTTTTATTGTTACTTAAACAAAATAGTTATTTTCGAACCTTCGGATTTTTGACCGAAGGAGT
This sequence comes from Pinus albicaulis, assembly GCA_034641835.2. Taxonomy (NCBI): domain Eukaryota; kingdom Viridiplantae; phylum Streptophyta; class Pinopsida; order Pinales; family Pinaceae; genus Pinus; species Pinus albicaulis. The sequence continues at coordinate 161,929,730 of CM076583.1, read as the reverse complement.
GCAATAAATTGTCCCACAAATTCGCCCTAATCTGGCCAGGTTGGCCGGAATCCAGTGGTCAGGTTTGGTCCATTTTGCGTCCTCTTTAAGGCTGCCTAGTCACCAAGTCAACCTGGAACTTTGACCGCTCCTAACTCCTTCATACGGACTCGGAATTGAGTGCCATCTGCGCCGTTGGAATCAGAAATTCGAGATCTGCAACATGAATCTGGTTCGAGAGGTTTTCAAACACTTTGATTTTTGAGCCTTCTGTGCTGAGCCACTTGTACTTGTACTTGTTTAATCCACCTGGATCAATCCTCCCCACTGAGGAGCTTTTGGTCCTCCAAAAGAATCAAGCTTTACCTATCATCAACTGTCTACAACTTTCGTTAAAAGGCACATCCCCACATGACTCCTTCACCTAGCGTACTTTGGAATCAAGATGCAAAGCCATCATGTACAAATGCTGCAATGCGTTGTCTGAAAAGTCACATCCCTTGAAGACTTCTTCTCTCATACTACGGAATCAAGATGAAAAGCCAACACCTGCAACTATGGAAATGCAAATTTCTGAAAAGGAACATCCCTTGAAGACTCCTCCTCACGTACTTCGGAATCGAGATGCAAAGCCAACACCTGCAACTGCGGAAATGCAAATGTCTAAAAAGGCACATCCCTTGAAGATTCCTTCACCTCACGTTCTTCGGAATCGAGATGCAAAGCCAACACCTGCAACTGTAGAAATGAAAATGTCTGAAAAGGTACATCCCTTGAAGACTCCTTCACTTAAGTCCTTCGGAATCGAGATGCCAAGACCTGCCTAAAGCTGCAACGAACATTACATTCTCAATGTGACCAAAAATGACCCAGATATTTCCATACTTGCCACGATTTTATAACATGTACTCAGTGGTCAAGTTTACAGCAAAATGGAAATCATACCTCAACAAAATTACAATACCAGACCTCATCGTCGCATTTCGAAGTGATGGAAAAACTCCTCATCACTTTTACATGAAAGAAATGCATCAGATGACTCATAGAACATGACCAAAACATAACCGTCACATCTTGAAGTGATGGCAACATATCATCACTTTTACATGAAAGAGATCTAACACACGACTCATAAAACAAGGCCAAAAACAATACCATGGTCGCTTAAATGAGTGATGGAAACACATCATCACTTTCATAATAAAAATGCGACAAATGACTTACAAGCATGGCCATGACAAGCTTAACATCTCTAGAAAAAACAATCTAGAACAACCACTTCTCATTTATTAAAACGAGTGGATCATTTCCCTGTGGCGAACTTGCTTGTTGATCAGCTCTTTCAGCTGGTGTATGCATGGGCTCTTTGGCTTTACGGCACTACTTTGGATGAAGTTTCCAGCATGTGGCTCTTTGGTGGCCACTTCGGTCACAATGGGTGCAAAATTTCTTTTTCCTCCAAACCTGCTTAACTGATTTCTTTTCCTGTTGGGAAGAAGGATTTTCATGCCTCTTCCTTCTTCGTGCTGCCATCCTCTTCCAGCACTTAGAAATCACATGGTTATTTAACCCACAAAAATAACAAGTTTTACGATGCCATATTTTATGACCGTGGTTATCAACATTATTATAGTCAAAATGCACTCTGGAATAATGAGACTTAGTATACCTTCTGGGGTGGTCTCTGGTGCGATCATGATGATGGGAGCTCGCCTCGGTTCCTTCATTGCAATGTGCACTTCTGTGGAATGATGGAGAAGTGTCCCCATCATTCCTCTTCCTTGTAGAGTTCATCATTATCTATTTTCCCTTGATTTCCTTCGAACATCTTTCGCCAGTGTACCCCAAACCTGCATAACGAGGTCGTTGCACAACCTCCAATGGTTCGGTTATGCCTTGGCCATGAATGCCAAGTCCTCCTCCTCTATACCCCATTTTTGTGAGGAGTCTCATGCCGGTACCTGTGATGGGTATCTCCACACTTCCAACTGAAATTACATCATGTGAAGAAACTGAAGAAAAATCAACACTGTTTACCTTAGGTGTTGATTGCGAAACAGATGAAGAAAGCTGTTGTAAGCCTTCGTTGCGCTTAACTTCTATCACTACCTCTGACATAGATTGTAGCTGAAGCTGCAACTGCTGCGTCTCCTCCTTCTCTTTCTGTAGGAATGCTTTTAAGGCATCATGATCTCTCTGAAGAGTTTCGTTGTTGCGTTTCAAATCTTCCCACGCCTCTGTCGTGGCTTGCAACTGAAGCTGCAACTGTTGCTTCTGCTCCTTCTCTTCATTTAGGAATGCCTTCAAGGCATCATGATCTGCTTGCAGAATTTCATTATTGCGCTTCCAATCTTCCCACGCTTCTGTTGTGGCTTGCAACTGAAGCTGCAACTGTTGTTTGTCCTCCTCTTTGTGTAGGAGGGTCTTCAATTCTTCGTTCTCTGCTGCTTGTTTTTCGTAAGCCTCATACAGCATGCCCACTTTCTCAGACACCCTGAGCATGGTTTCATACATGTCCTTCACATTTTCCATGGCTCAACTTAGCGAACGTCCAATGTTCACGCCTACAATCCAATCAGCAAGAATACCTGCTCTGATACCACTTGATCCAAGATAAAAACTTGATACCCTTAGCCAAGACCTTTTACTTCAGCTGATAATTAGAATTGCATTTAATTAAAGACGTTAAATAACTAAAATGAACAATTGTAGCTGTAAATAAGAGGAACATAAATGAACAAGATCAGAAATCATAAGAACACGTCGTTTGATGACGGAGTTCATCCAGGAGGAACTACATCTCTGGGCCTCGGTGTCAAGATGGTGTAGGCCGCTGAATTATGTGTTGTGAGAAAAATATGTACATGGATGTGCTTCCCTGTGATATACAAGGAAAAATTTCCCTCACGTAGGAGTGGCTTGACTTCTTTAAGAGATGTTCCCCTGCAGAACTCTCATACATAAAGAAAGACTCCTATCAGTATGACCATAGCTGACATGTAGCAAATAAGAGTATCCCGCCAATCTTGGCAAACAAGGGATCTCAACAATACACATAGCAAATAAGAGCATCCCGCCAATGTGGCATAAAAGGGACTCATACATGACACAAATCCATAGCTGAAGGTACATCAATAACAACACAAAGCAAGATCCCAAAACTCATGTATCAACAGGGATATGCAAGACATAATGCATCTCAAAGAGAAATAAATGAAGAAGTACATCGAATCCACATCATATACCTCATGCTACCATTTTCTGAAGGCTGAGGAACTCTGCGGCTGAATCTGAAAACACCATCAATCTTGTAGCGTTGAAAAAGGTGAAAATGACTGCTCACATGTGGAAATCTAACACCGGCATAACCCACTTCCAAAAGTGGCTGAAAAAATCAAAAAACCAGATGCAGAAACTGAGCACGCCATCAAACTCGTGGCATCGAGTAGTGCTGAAATGACATAAAATTTGTCCCATTTGGACAAAGTCAAAATTTCACCCTCTTGAAAATTGAGCTCAATCAAGGTTCCGCCTGCCTCTTTTCTGGCTCATGGTTCCACTTGACCTGCAATAAAAATAATAATAACTCTGGAAATCCATGCGCACTCTCCGCTCCTCCATAGCCTGGGCGCACTTGTAAAAAGACAAGTTTAAATAAACAATTGTGGGTGGAATTACCAACAAAATTCGTTGGGTTGTTGGTAAAACTTAGTAATTGGTTAAATGAGGTGAGGGGATCAAATCCTGCATCTCCAAATCCATGTTGTTTTTAAACTGAATGTTTTTTATATTTAAAAATCCGTTGATGTTGATAGGGGGGCCGGACCCATATTGGGCAGCCCGCCCGTATTGAATTGTGCCACGTATGCGTCGGTGGGCGGTGGGGTTAACAACCCCCACCCTGTTTAAATGTGTATCACCTATACAGTGGAGACCGCGGGGGTGGTGGGGCTGACCACCTGCCCCCAAACAACATTCCCTTTTTTTTTTAATATATGTGGATTTGCATGGGGTGGCAGGGTTGGTGGCCCACCACCCATATATATATATATATATATATATATATATATATATATATATATATATATATTGTTTTTATTGTTATTTAAACAAAATAGTTATTTTCGAACCTTCGGATTTTTGACCGAAGGAGTGCAATAAATGGTCCCACAAATTCGCCCGGAATGTGGCCAGGTTGGCCGGAATCCGGTGGCCGGGTTTGGTCCATTTTGAATTCTCTTTAAGGTTGCCTAGTCACCAAGTCAACCTGGAACTTTGACCGCTTCTAACTCCTTCATACGGACTCGGAATTGAGTGCCATCTGCGTCGTTGGAATTAGAAAGTCGAGATCTACAAAATGAATCTGGTTTGAGAGATTTTCGAACACTTTGATTTTTTAGCCTTCTGTGCTGAGCCACTTGTACTTATACTTGTTTAATCCACCTGGATCAGAAAACCAAATCTAGACAGAATATTGTTCTCAAGGAATTTGATAATTACTGAGTCTGTGGCAATTCTAGAAGGGATGGCCTCTATCCACTTTGTAAAATAGTCAATTGTAGTAAGGATCCATTTATGCTGGGAAGAGGAGGAAGGATGGATTTCTCCAATAAAATCAAGACCCCATTGCTAAAAAGGAGCTTCAATAGAAATTAGGTGTAAAGGCAATAGCAACAGTTTTCTTTTGTCCTCAAAGATTTGGCATTTATGGCAAGAAATTACCATTTTGTGGATGTCTTGAAAGAGGGTGGGCCAATAGTAACCAGCTCTAAGGATTTTATTGACACTAGTTTTCCAATAGAGATGGCCTCCACATTCTCCTTCATGAAATTCATGCATGATCCTATCTGCATCTTCTTCTGGAAAAAATTTAAGCAATATAACACCAACATTTTTCCAATATAAAACTGTCTAAAATGCATAAATTTGTTGAACCCTTAGTTAAACTGAGAGGGGGGGGGGGGTGAATCAGTTTAACACATTCATGGAATTTTAAAACTTTTTCATTAAAACTTATTTACACCTTCATTTCATGCTCAACTTAATATGTGAGTAGTCTTAGAATGTGAACAGCAAGTATTAATATAATGTAACAGTATATTTAATATGAGAGCAACAAGTATTAAGCAGATGAGATAAACCACATCAACACATAAACATCATGCACAGAGACACCAGATATAAGTGGAAACCCATAAAGGGAGAAAAACACATCTTATTATTGTTGTGATGCAAAATGACTCAACTCCCTCTCACCAGCGATTTTCTGTGCAAGGCACCAGGCTACGGGAGGCTCTCTATCAATCGGCTACAACTTGTTTAATGACTACAACCCAGGCACGATACACCAAACTCCCATCTATTTTCTGTGACTCCAACCTACAAGAGGCTCCTACCTGGAGTCCGCTACAGCAGCATCTGTCGAAACTACAACTTGATGAGAGCTCCAACTTCCTTACTCTTTCAAAAAGGAAAACACTTATTTACCTTGGATATCGACGATTACATGCCATCTTCAACATTGTGCATCGGTTCATCAGTCTTCATATCTTCCTTATATCATTTCTGCATCTTCTCAGATTCACTATCAGCTCCTCCTTCTTCTCTTCTCAGCTCCTCCTTATTCTCTGCCTCACTGCTTCATTTTTGCATTCTCTAACTTTTCACTGCATCTTGTTCTGCTCCTCCTTCTTATCTTCTCTGCCTCAATTCCATACTCTGCATTCTCTATGCTCACTCACTCTAACCTCTAACCTCGCTATGTATATCAATGATATATCAATTATAGAGTTCCCTTCTTGACTGTTTGTATTCTACAGAGAATTTGGAGTGAACAACCATGACTATTTGGCTTCTGCCTTTTCATTCCTTTGTCCAACTCATAAAAAAAATATACCAGTATTTACAAATTACAATATTTCAGTGGGATTTTATTTTCCTCTGGAGACTTGCCAATGCATCACAAACAATGTAAAAGTCAATTAAAACATTTACATTTACAATTTCAGTTACATAGAGACAATTTTACTCAGCCCATTTTCTGGCTTATAGCTTTGCTGGCTTTGTCTTTTCTGCAGTTTTCAGATAACTGTTTTTCCTTCTTCTGCTCACTGTCTTCTGCACATTTTTCAGTTTTTTGTGCTTATTCACCTGTCCAATTCATTCCTGTACATATTCCTGTTCACCAAACTTTCATTTCTACACGCTCTCCTCTTCATTGCAGTGTGTAACCGCTGCATATATATAACTGTCTTTTAATATAACTGCTGATTTTAAATATGGGCAAAATTGAATTAATGTGGAAACTTCATTTTTCCATGGTTATAAAACCATACATATAAATTCATTCATATTTCAATATTTACAATATTTCATACAGGACCATATATATCGGGACCCACATATTCCAAAGTCTTCAAAGTGAAAACGCCTTTTGAATAGTTTATACTACAAAACCTTTGGTTTAATCAACTCTTGGCATCTTCAAAAATGTGGTTAAACCATAATAAAAAACCCAACTTATAATATTTCGGATTAATATTTGAATATTCTGGCCAAGCCATTACATAGAAGTCTCTGCATATACTCAGTTTTTATAATTTGACTCCAATGGTCAATAAGTTATATTGAAATCTGCTTTATGAAGGCGTCAATGAATATCTCAACTTTGGAATAACACTCAAAGTGATGGCCCACTCGCTCTTCGTCATAATTTATATTTAATTTAAACAAACCTTGGTTGAGAACCCAGTTCTTAACATAACTATACTCGACTATAGCCTACTATTGATTAGGCCTCACGCATATGCAAATACTTCAATAACCTCACCATATCAGTGTATTTCGTATTCGGGCCCACACATTACATCAACCATTCATGTGCGCCTTATCATATAATATATATACCAATCATATCACAACGCTCCATATTATAAAGTGAACCATGCAACATATATCAACCCCAACCTTTTTGAACATCGAATTGAATAACTCAACGGCATTTAAACGAATGTTCGGGCCCACATTCAGATAACGTACCTTGGTGTTATGTCGGCCTTTTCATCCGACATCAGAGAGCACGCCGCCTTGCCCCGTGTGATCCGATGGATATCGCTTGGCTTAGATGCATGAACGATAATGCACGATGAGAGCGGTTTTTCCAGTCCGCTTGAGGCCACGTGTTATGCAGTCAATGGAATCGCTCCAAATTCTTGAATACTGCTCACCCTACGAAGGCGGTGCGATCAAAACCGGAAACCCGCCTTTACTTTTCACTCCGCTCCTGGTTCCTCTCCTTCGCTCAAGGTTCCACTTCCTCTGCTCGATCACTGTAAATCGACTTCTTTGTGTCATAATTCTTCATGACAACTTCCGTAAGTTAGTGCGGTGGACCGATCTCTTGGTATCGATTCAACACTGCAGGGACTTCATTCAGAAAGTATATCCGATGCATAATTAAATATACCTAATTCCTCATATACTGTGACATTTCTTGCGCTCTTCATCAACAGATTAACCCAGCATTTTATTTATTGAGGCTTGACACCAGTTCGATGTCGATTCAAGCGGGTCAAATTATTACTTTTCCATGTACAGTATTCATAACAGGGATCACATACTAAATCAAGCTTCATCATTGGAACACAGAAATAATTAATCTAATTCCTCCATAATATATAACACAAGGAATTCACATCAGATTTCCTTTGCGCCCTTAAATTTGTTCTGCCTTCGAATCTTCAGACTCTTGAAAGCCATATTCAATTTTGCCATAATAACGAAGACCCCACCTGGGTCTTGAGTCCCAGAACTTTACGCATCATAATACATAACAGATTTTATAAGTTCGTTCAAAGTGCCTTATTCAATACCCAATTCGAAACAGGATCATTCAATCTCATATATTCATCAACGCTCAGGAATTCCAGTTTGGATGCTATTCAAACTCCTTACAAATTACAAATCATTTTACATAACTCCTTTAATGACCTCTACTAGTATGGTCTGTGCATAAGAGGTAACTTTTCAACCAATCATAAATTTACTTTAACCATATACAGAATCACAGTTAAAGTCTCAGATACAGTTAGATACAGATTTTACACTGTCCACAAACATAACTCTTTTAATGGCCTCTAATGGTCTGTGCATAAGAGGTAACTTTTCAACACTCTTTTCATACTTTCATAAACCATTCCACCTGTCAATACATGTTTCCTTTTTGCCATAGAACCTTGAATGTTCCTTCTATAATATGTTCCTACACTCAGAACCAATTTCTTAAGTCAAATACCTCTGCTCCTTGACTGATGCTGCTCCTTGCTCTTGAAGCTCCTCTGTTGCCTCTCCAGATCTCCAATCAATTGACCCTTCTAAAACTGCCTCTGCTTCATGTCTCATGCTGTCTTTGCCTTTTTGTTGTTTGAAGTGCTCCTCCTTTGCCATCTCCTTTTCCATCAATGACAACATTTCCAACAGTCTCCCCCTTTGGCATTAATGGCAATCCATCCACCAATAATCCAATAATCCAACATTTCCAACAGTCTCCTCTGTCTGGCTTCTTTTAGAAGACCCTATCTTCTGTTACTTTCTTTTCCTCCCCCTTTGATATCAATGGCAAAGGGTTGCACATTTCCTATAGTTCTTTCTATCTCTTCATTTCCTCTCTCTCTGAGATTTATTTAGGCCTTCTTCTTCTGACTTTGTACCTTGCTCCTCCAAACTAGTGTACAAGAGTTGTTGAGAGAACACTTTTGAGAATTATTGAACTTTTATATACATAGGAAGTTGATACAATCCCAAAGCATAGACTCCTTTCACTTGTATAATTCTGAAATGAAGATAATGACACTTCATAGAACACATTGTACTAGCCTTATCTAATCAGAGATGCATCACTGGATCAAAACTAAAAAAATGAGAAGGCTTCAAATATAATTCAGTCTCTAGTATGATATTCATCAGAAATACATATCTGTTGAGGAAGATTGTAGGTGGAATATGTCTTGTTTTGCAGTACACATCTGCAGTACAACATTTGTTCAAATATGATGATGATGCCAATATTTATAGCTGTGGTTCACCTATACTACCTGTTGTTGGTGATATGTGCTAGACTGCTGATAGGGATATTACTCTTAAAGACTAAAAGGTCCTTATTGCTGTTGTGAACAATGAATCAAACCAGAGTTTACAACTTATTGTGATATTAGGAAATATATTTCAATATAAGAGACCAAATGACTTTTACTACTTGCACACTGTACTTTCAAAAAAAATCCTTCAATGTATTGGTCAGTCTCATTTATCAATCATGTAGTTTTCTTTATGACATGAGGAGGTATGTATGTCAATGATCAATCTCTCTTTAAAGGTGAATTACCAGCAAATCCCTTGTGCTAAAGAAGGATTTAGATGAATTAATAAAAGACTTTAGAGCTTCAAATGGTAATCACAACTAGTCCTTTATGCTTCAGATACTTTGACTGTTCTATCAGGATGATCTTCCACAAAACATTCTCATGATGTTTAATTGATATCTCTGTAAACATACTTCACAAGGTGTTGTGAATGATTTCAAGAGAGAGGCCTGATAGATATGTATTGACTTCAGGAAGGCATGCAAATATATAGAAAAAGATACTGCTTCAATACTAAATATAATGTTTCAGAACACAATACTGATCCTTTTGCTCTGTAATTGACCTTTTCACGCTTGAATAATGCAGATAACTCTGGGATACTAACTTGGTATTCTTTTGCCTTAATCCTTTGATCATGAGGACCTGTATCATACTTCTGCTCCATGACAACACTTGATATTCTGTTGATAGGCATGCTAATTGGTAAATCACCAAGTACCAGTTGATACTCCCTTGGTAAATTACGTAGAGATTTCACTTTAGTTTGCACATTAACCCATAATTCTACTATTGACCTTTCCACTGCTCACACCCACAGTCATCAATATACTGAATCTGATCTTGTCATCATTAACCTTTTGCTTAGTCTATCATTCTGATTTAAAAGAATGTCATTGCATTTTTTTTCTAGGACTGCTCCAGAATCATTACTGCTTTAAGTGAAATTCAATTGTCTAACATAATGATCTTCAGGAAGACATCTTCAATTTCTTTTCTATGAATCTTCATGGGCTGATTACTCAAATATTTATTACTCACTTAACTTCATTTCTCCAAGTGGACCTTTTGAAAGATGTAATGAACTGATGATAGGAACTTTTCTTACTCATCCTTCTTAATGTGATTCATTGTTAATTCTAGCAGTATGAGGCATAGTGTGATCATCACTTTAATGTGCTGGTGTTTTCTTGGCTTACATGTTCAAAGCTGATGTTTTCTCTACAATCTGTGAGCTGTTTAGTACTTTAGATCATTTTTTTCCTCAATAGTTCTCTGTTAGAGGGATTTTCCTTTTTCTCCCTGATCTCATAGCTGTTCTCATTACATGGAGCTCTTCTTAGATTACTCTCATGGGGAATAATTATGAACTTCTCTCCCCCTGTGATGTTGCTTCATATTTGTCACTGGATGGATTTTTGCTTTGCTTCCTAGAGCAGCTCCCCCTGAGACTATGATGGTTTCATTATGTTATTGAGATAATAGGCTCCCCCTTTCTCTTTTCCTTCCATACTTTATTGGGTTTCATCATAATGTCTGCACTTCTCTTAGATTCATAGTTTTGTTTGATTTGTTTTGATCCCATCATTTTTCTGGAGTTCTTTAATATATATGGCAGATTACAGTCCTTTGCTTTGTGACCAAGTTTGAGGCATACATAACATCTTACTTTGCCTAGGTATGTTTGAGCTAATGTATAATATTTCATTCCCCTTTTTGAACACAATTTACAACCAACAGATTTATGTCCAAAATTATTACATTCATAACAGTAGCCATGGAAATGATTTGTGTACCTGGTGAAAGATTGTCTTTTCCCTTTGCTTGCTTGAGGTGTTCTTCTTATTTGCTGCATCTTTTGCTGGTTATCATTGTTTCTCTTTGTCTTACAATGTGCTACACCATGTCCTGGTTTGTGGCAGGAAAAACAAGTGATGCTTCCCATAGGAGGAAATAACCTTCTTTGACATCTTCCAAATTTATTCAATTCATCCTTAGGAGCATATGAGCCTTTAGCAGTTGATTGTTTCATTCTCTCATTCTCTGTTCTTTCATGTTGTTGCTTGATTCTGTTTGTTTCTTTACAAATCTTGTTCTTGCTGGCTTCTTCTTCTGTGGGAATCTTCTGAGCTACTTCATTTTCCTTTACAGCTTTTACAAAGATGATTTTCTTGTTATCTTCTGCCTTGGACTTACTGGTTTCTCCTTCATATCCTATCCCAGTCTTTATGAGAGGTGACCTTTGTGCATTTAGAATCTGGTCCAACTGTCCAGAGCCTTTAATTAGAGGTGTATTCATTATTAGTTCTCTTTGGGCTTTTTCTAAGTTCTTTCTTAAGCTCACTACTTCTTCTTCCAATTTTTCACATTCAAGACTTTTCTCTCTCATTTGTTACAACAGAGTGTCTTCTACTTTCTTTGCTTCTTCAAGCTGTGTCTTCAGGCCTATAATTTCTTTCTTATCTTCATATTATTTCTCATCACATATTTGCACCATTGTCTTAAGGTCTTTGTTTTCATTCTTCAATCTTTCTATTTCAATCAAGGCTGTGTCTAGTTTGGCTTTTTCTTCAGCTGCAATTTCTTCATGGTTCTTACTGCCATTCACACTAGTAGGTACCTCATTTGATTGAATATTTTCCTTTTGACCCGAAGTTTTCTTCTTCTTAATTCTCTTCTCCTTCTTGACAATGCAGTCATCTATGTCTATTCCATGCATGAAATGCAATCTATCCCATATTTCTTTTGCAGAGGTTAAATCCATTATCAACTCAAAGTCCTTGTTATGAAGACTGTTATATATCACACATTTTGCCTTGGCATTCCTCTGTTGTTCTTTCACCGTGGGGAGTATATGCAGTAACCAACACAAACAAGCTCCCATACCTTAGGTTCATCAGCCATTAAACTTGTTTTAACCTTATCTCTCCATTCAGGAAATTTTGTTGTATTTAGCACAGGAACATTTTGATAGTCCATGACTCAACCAAATCTCCTTCAAGCTATTAAGCTTAAAACAAAGGAACCTGCTCTGATACCAATTGTTGAACCCTTAGTTAAACTGAGAGGGGGGGTGAATCAGTTTAACACATTCATGGACTTTTAAAACTTTTTCATTAAAACTTATTTACACCTTCATTTCATGCTCAACTTAATATGTGAGTAGTCTTAGAATGTGAGCAGCAAGTATTAATATAATGTAAGAGCAGATTTAATATGAGAGCAACAAGTATTAAGCAGATGAGATAAACCACATCAACACATAAACATCATGCACAGAGACACCAGATATAAGTGGAAAACCATAAAGGGAGAAAACCACATCTTATTATTATTGTAATGCAAAGGCAAGCTCCAACTCCCTCTCACCACTAATTTCCTGTAGGCACCGACCTACAGGAGGCTCCTACCTCAATCAGCTACAACTTGATGTGGAAGCACCAACTCCCATCTATTTTCTGCAGGCACCAACCTACAGGAGGCTCCTACCTCAGTCAGCTACAACTGACATCTATCAAGCTACAACTTGATAGGGAAGCTCCAACTTCCTTACTCTTTCAAAAGGAAAACACTTGCTGATTTACCTTAGATATCAGCTCTGTTATGTACCATCTTCACTGTTGTGCATCAGTCTTCATATCTTCCTTATATCATTTATGCATCTTCTTAGATTCACTATCAGCTCCTCCTTCTTCTCTTCTTAGCTCCTCCTTCTTCTCTGCCTCACTGCTTCATTTCTGCATTCTCTAACTTTTCACTGCATCTTGTTCTGCTCCTCATTCTTCTTATCTTCTCTGCCTCAATTCCATACTCTGCATTCTCTATGCTCACTCACTCTAACCTCTAACCTCGCTATGTATATCAATGAGATATCATTTATAGAGTTCCCTTCTTGAATTTTTTTATTCTACAGATAATTTGGAGTGAACAACCATGACTATTCGGCTTCTGCCTTTTCATTCCTTTGTCCAACTCATAAAAAAAATATACCAGTATTTACAAATTACAATATTTTAGTGGCATTTTATTTTCCTCTGGAGACTTGCCAATGCATCACAAACAATGTAAAAGTCAACTAAAACATTTACATTTACAATTTTAGTTACATAGAGACAATTTTACTCGGCCCATTTTCTGGCTTATAGCTTTGCTGGCTTTGTCTTTTCTGCAGTTGTCAGGTAACTGTTTTGCCTTCTTTTGCTCACTTTCTTCTGCACATTTTCTAGTTTTATATGCTTATTCACCTGTTCACCGAACTTTCATTTCTACACGCTCTCCTTTTCATTGCAGTTGTGTAACCACTGCATATATATAATTGTCTTTTAATATAACTGCTGATTTTAAATCTGGGCAAAATTGAATTAATGCGGAAACTTCATTTTTCCATGGTTATAAAACCATATGTATAAATTCATTCATATTTCAATCATTACAATATTTCATACGGGACCATATATATCGGGACCCACATATTCCAAACTCTTCAAAGTGAAAACGCCTTTTGAATAGTTTTTACTACAGAACCTTTGGTTTAATCAACTCTCGGCATCTTCAAAACTATGGTTAAGCCATAATCAAAAACCAAACTTATAATATTTTGAATTAATATTTGAATATTCTGGCCAAGCCATTACATAGAAGTCTCTGCATATACTCGGTTTTTACAATTTGACTCCAATGGTCAATAAGTTATATTGAACTCTGCTTTATGAAGGCGTCAATGAATATCTCAACTTTGGAATAACACTCAAAGTGATGGCCCACTCGCTCTTCGTCATAATTTATATTTAATTTAAACAAACCTTGGTTGAGAACCCAGTTCTTAACATAACTATACTCGACTATAGCCTACTATTGATTAGGCCTCACACATATGCAAATACTTTAATAACCTCACCATATCAGCGTATTTCATATCCGGGCCCACACATTACATCAACCATTCATATGCACCTTATCATATAATATATATACCAATCATATCACAACACTCTGTATTATAAAGTGAACCATGCAACATATATCAACCCCATCCTTTTTTAACATCGAATTGAATAACTCAACGGCATTTAAACGAATGTTTGGGCCCACATTCAGATAACGTACCTTGGTGTTATGTCCCCCTTTTCATCCGACGACAGAGAGCACGCCGCCTTGCCTCATGTGATCCGATGGATATCGCTTGGCTTAGATGCACGAACGATAATGCGCGATGAGAGCGGTTTGTCCAGACCACTTGAGGCCACGTGTCAGGCAGTCAATGGAATTGCTCCAAATTCTTGAATACCGCTCACCCTACGAAGGTAGTGCGATCAAAACCGGAAACCCGCCTTTACTGTTCACTCCACTCGTGGTTCCTCTCCTTCGCTCAAGGTTCCACTTTCCCTGCTCGATCACTTTAAATCGACTTCTTTGTATCATAATTCTTCATGACGACTTCCGTAAGTTAGTGCGGTGGACCGATCTCTTGGTATCGATTCAACACTGTAGGGACTTCATTCAGACAGTATATCCAATGCATAATTAAATATACCTAATTCCTCATATACTGTGACATTGCTTGTGCTCTTCATCAACAGATCAACCCAACATTTTATTTATTGAGGCTTGACACCAGTTCGATGTCGATTCAAGCGGGTTGAATTATTACTTTTCCATGTGTAGTCTTCGTAACAGGGATCACATACTAAATCAAGCTTCATCATTGGAACACAGAAATAATTAATCTAATTCCTCCATAATATATAACACAAGGAATTCACACCAGATTCCCTTTGCACCCTTAAATTCATTCTGCCTTCGAACCTTCAGACTCTTGAAACCCATATTCAATTTTGCCATAATAACGAAGACCCCACCTGGGTCTTGAGTCCCAGAACTTTACGCATCATAATACATAACAGAGTTTATAAGTTCATTCAAAGTGCCTTATTCAATACCCAATTTGAAACAGGATCAGTCAATCTCATATATTCATCAACGCTCAGGAATTCCAGTTTGGATGATATTCAAACTCCTTACAAATTACAAATCATTTTGCATAACTCATTTAATCACCTCTACTGGTATGGTCTGTGCATAAGAGGTCACTTTTCGACCAATCATCAATTTACTTTAACCATATACGGAATCACAGTTAAAGTCTCAGATACAGTCAGATACAGAGTTTACACTGTCCACAAACATAACTCTTTTAATGGCCTCTAATGGTCTGTGCATAAGAGGTAACTTTTCAACACTCTTTTCATACTTTCATAGACAATTCCAGCTTTCAATACATGTTTCCTTTCTGCCACAGAACCTCGAATGTTCCTTCTATAATATGTTCCCACACTCAGAACCAGTTTCTCAAATCAAATACCTCTGCTCCTTGACTGGTGCTGCTCCTTGCTCCTGAAGCTCCTCTGCTCCCTCTCCAGATATCCAATCAACTGACCCTTCTAAAACTGCCTCTGCTTCATGTCTCATGCTCTCTTTGCCTTGTTGCTATTTGAAGTGCTCCTCCTTTGCCATCTCCTTTGCCATCAATGACAACATTTCCAACAAAATTTACAGCCTTTAGTTTCAAGAATATGGCATTTGTTTTGGATAAACCAGGAGGAACATTAAGATTAAAAAGCACATATAATATATCAGCATACCAGGGTGAGTTCAAAAATTCTTCCTCAATAGGTGGAGTCACCAGCTCCTCTTGTTCATCCAATGCATTAATCATATTGATGTCCAGTGCTTGAAAATTTATTTTAGCCATGAGTTTAGCCAGTCCTTGTCCTTTGATTAGCTTGGTGAGCTTGATTTCTAGATCATATTCTAAGATAACAACAATCCACTTACCTCTTTTTCCATTAGGATCTTGTGTCAAGATGTCTTTAACCACCGTGTGAGGCACAAATGCTATGATATGTGAATGCAGAATGTATACTCTAAAATCCTTCAATGCTTTGATTAAGGAAAAATCCTGCTTTTCCATGATATTATATTTTAGAGGTGCATCTCTTAGTGCCTTGCTGAAAAATGCTATGGGCTGCTCTTGTCCCATTATGTTCTTTTATAGCAAGATAGCAACAACTGTGTGTTCTAATGCAAAGGATAAAATGAAGAAATATTTGGTGAAGTCAAGGCTGATTAGAACAAGTGTTTGTGTAAGTGCTTGCTTCACCAAATTGAAATATTTCTTTTCTTACATGGTCCATTTGACTCTTGTTTATCTTTTCAGCATGTTAGTGATGTTTCTTAGGAGTTCTGCAAGGTTTGGTATGAACCTTCTTAAGAAATTTATCTTTCCAATGAAAGATTGAAACTCTTTGATGTTTCTT
Organism: Pinus albicaulis; assembly: GCA_034641835.2. Taxonomy (NCBI): domain Eukaryota; kingdom Viridiplantae; phylum Streptophyta; class Pinopsida; order Pinales; family Pinaceae; genus Pinus; species Pinus albicaulis. Next base: position 161,913,295 of record CM076583.1, on the reverse strand, counting down.
GGATAACTGATTTGCAATATTCCTTCAATCCTTTTTGGGTCAATATTGATCCCTTCTTCAAAATATGATGTGGCCTAAAATTTTCCCTTCTTGAAGGCCAGACAAAGTTTTCTTGGGATTCAAAGACAGGCCATACCTTCTGCACTTTTCAAAGACTTTCTTAAGTGAGCTAGGTGTTCTTCATCAATTTTTGAATAGATTGTGATGCCATCAAGATATATCAGAATGAAGTAACCTATTTCTTCTGAGAAAGCAATATCCATTGCTCTTTGGAAGGTAGCTCTAGAATTCATCAATCCAAAAGGAATTTTAACATACATGAAGGTGCCCCAAGGTGTGGTGAAAACTATTTTGTGCTGATCATCTGGGTGTACCACCACCTGATTGTACCCTGAAAAGCCATCAAGCAGAGATATTTTTTTGGAGCCTACTACCCTTTATGTGATCCATTTTTGGTAAAGGGTAGTTGTCTTTCAAGGAAGCTTTGATTAAATTTCTGAAGTCTATGCATAGCCTAATTTCTCTTGTTTTCTTCCTTACTGAGACCATATTTGAAACCCATTTTGAATATCTCAGAGGGACTATTATTCCAGCATCATACATTTTCCTTATTTCTCTCTCAACCAATGGCAATTGGACATGATTTATTCTGCGTAATTTATGTTTAAAGGGCTTCTGGTTTTCTTTGAGAGGGGTCTTGTGTTAGATGATCTCAGTATCATATGACTTTAAATATTCATAGCTCCAAGAAAACACATTAGTAAATTCCTTGAACAACTCAATGTATTTCTGTTTTATATGTGCTAGTAGTGTCTTTGACATTTTTATCATTTTAGGTTTTAGCTCACTCCCTATATTGCATTCTTCTACACTTGCTTCAGTGGATTCCATCTTTGGCTTCTTAGCAACATCATTAAAATCAAAAAGTTCTTCAAGAGGGACCAGTCCTCTTGGAAAGATGTTATCTTTGAAATGCAACACTTCAAAGTCTTCTTTTTCTAGGTTAGCACATAGCTCTGTCTCATTTGGGTGATCATCTGTTATTAGGTTTATATCAACATCATCAAGGGGCTCTGTTTTGTATATTTTTCCCTCAGTAGAGCAGTCGTTTTCATGATTTGAGTTTGAATTTGGCATTTAAAACTCATTTCTGGACTGCAGGAAATCTTCAATCTGTTTGTCCCTTTCAAAAACTTGCCAATATTTTAAGTTATCAGGGACTGCTGGTCTATATTTTACTTATACTATGTATTGTTTATTATGGTGAGGTTTTTGACAAGTACTGGCTGCAAATGATAGTCCATTGGCAAGGATATTTTAATTTCTTGGGACAAAGGCAAGATCATATTCTTTGAATGTTTTTAAGAGGTCAAGAGCATCATTCCTATATGCTCTTAATCTATGATATTTAGTTGCATATTCTCCCTTAATATTCCTAAAAACTAGCTCGGAGTCCCCGTGGACAGAAATCCTTTTGGCTCCTAATTTCTTGAGCAATTTTAGCCCTAGAAGGAGTACCTCATATTCTGTTATGTTGTTTGTACATTGAAAGTTCATCTTATATGAGTGACCCTCTGCACGGTTACTCTCAATGTTGTGCACCCAAACACCTTCTTCTGAACTAGTTTTACCACAAGAACCATTAAATCTCATACTCCAAAGAGGTTCAATTTCAGACTTATGTTTGCCATTATGTTAGTCATTTTCGCTGCCACTATGTTTTCTATTTACTGTTGGTTCTGAATGTTCTTCTTATGCCTTTTCTTTTTCCACATATTTTTTATTTATTTCCACTTGTTCATTAATGTTTTCATCACTGTAAAGGATAAAAGAATGAAGGTCTGTGTGGAAAAAATAGAGAGGGGAGTTATCTAGCTTTTCTTGACTGCTAACCATGTATTTTATATGAGTCTCCCTATATAATCTTCTTGGTTGACTAAAGACAGGTATGGTAGCATAGGTCATGTCTATTTGGAGGGTGCCTTGAAGTTTAGCTCCCCATGAGCGTGAACGGAGCATGCCATATTTAGGAGGTATGTCAACCACTTCAATATCCATTACTAGGATTTTGGCTGGTATTTTTGCTAGATTAACACAGAGATCTTTGATTAGGCCTAGACATTTAACTCTACTAGAATCAAAAGAGTATAAATCTTTGTATGGTCTAGTTATCTCAAGGCCTAGTCTTTCCATTACTACCTTTGGCATGAGGTTATGTGAAGCTCCTGAATCTAACATAGCATTGTGGAGGATTTTATCATGAATGTTTAAACTAACATAAAATGGAGGTACACCTCCCTCTTGAAATTTACCTTCTACCTCTAGTCCAAACAGAAGCTCAGGTTTTTCATCATTTAAATTTACAGAATTAGCATTTTCTCCTATGTTTAAAGCTTTCAAAACTTGGCATCTATATACATCTTGAGCAACTAATTCAGTAAGAGGTATGGAAATTTTTTCTTGGAAATTTCATTCTCAATACTGAAAGGTGTTTGTGTCTTTGGAAGATTCAAATCAGTTTTATCAGACACTATTTTTACAACAATTTTAGCTTCTTGTTTTTCACTAGAGACATCATTTAAATCAAATTTGACAGGGTTGATATTTGGTCTACTAGTGCTGCTTTGGTCACCATTATGTTGGCTGTTTTTGTTTTTTTTTTTTTTTTATCAGAACCTTTAGCCACTATGTTTGAAGTTTCCGCTGTCTTTTTAGGAATATTTTCAAGGATCTTCCTCGCATAAATTTAGGGGTTGTTTCTCTTGGGAGTGTCTCGGGCTTTAGGGGTCGTTTCTCTTGGGAGTGTCTCAGGCTTTCTTGCTTCTGAGGTCATATTTCCTATGCACTTCCATTATGGCATTTTCGAAGCCTTGTTTATAGTCTTCAGATTCTAGGCTTTCTTCTTCATTTGGTGTAAATATGCCTTGTTCTTCCTCAGTAAGGAAAAAAGTATCCTCATTGTTAACTCCCATTAGATTAATTTGACCTTGTTCTGGTTCTTCCATCACCCCCTCATCCTCATCAGCATATTTTTCTTGGAAAGGAGGCCTGATTTGCTGGTCAGGACCTCTATGTCTTATTTGAGGAGGGTTTCTCCTAAAGTTTTGGTTCTGGTTCTTATTTTGATTTATGTTTTGAGGAGTTGCTAGGTTTTCTCTGGGGTAAGCTCTCTCATTAATGTTTATTCTCTCCATCATCCTTTCCATGGTTCTAACTAGTTTATCGATCTTGGTATTAGATGTAGAGTCCATGGGTTCTTCCTTGTAGGTGACCCTCCTTTTATTTCTCATTCTAGCCCTTTTGAAAATCAAATTGGCCTCTACACTTAATTCTCCCCTCTGCATGTCTTCTAATGTAAGGGGTTCTCTTTCTCTTAATTGATAAGCCATCTCTGGATCAAAACCATCTGGAAATTTCACTAGGGCTAAACCCTGTGGGGGTTTCATGTGATAAGGAAGTGTATTATATACATTATTGAACCTAGTGCATTAATCTTGAACACTTTCTCTTGTATTTCTTTTGAGGTTCTCGTACTCTGACGAGGTTTGAAGAGGGTTCTTCTTTATTTCCCACTTATTTATGAATGCTTGATGAAGAGATGGGAGGTCATGGATGCTATTAGGGGCTAATTTTTTGAACCATTTCTTGGCTTCTCCTCCTAAACTTCGGCCAAACGTTCTCATTTTTATGGTCTCATCTTCTATTTCTTGGTAATTGAAAGCATCATTCATCTTATCTACATGTTGTTGAGTAGTTGTAGGATGATTTCCATCGAAGTGTGGGATCTTAGATTGGTAGTCCTGTGGTATAGGAAATAGAGGTTGTGGTAATACCAGTGGGGCATAACAGGCTGCCATGATTTGTGTTTGGGGAAACAAAGGAGTGTTAACAAGTAGAGGATTTATAAGAGGAGGTGGGGGGTTAAATGGAGGAAGGTGAACGGTGGGTGTATGAATGGGGGTTGAAGTTATTACAACAGGGTTTCGCTGTAAGATGGATGGGTCTCAAATAATCTGGGTTATCCAATTCTCAGATCTAGTCCTAGAGAAGCTTTGTTCTAGGGGTGAGTCAGATAGGATATTCTGCAAGTCTTTAACGTTTTCAGGTAGGAAACTTGATTTGTGGATAGGTCTGCTAACAGTTGGGATTTTAGATCTAGGATATTTCCAAAGGATTCTCTTAGGATTGTCAACTATTGCAAGAGGGTTTGGGTCACGATGGGATCTGGTACAGATTCTTCTAGGAGCCAGAACTTAGACCCAAGGTTCAAAGAGGTTATATGTTGTATAACAGTTTGAAAAAACAACCCAACCTGTAAAATAAATTCTTAATCCACAAATTATTCTTGACTGGGTTCTGTTTGAGTTTTGATGATATCAGGATTTCTCAATAATTTCCCAGTGGAGTCTTTAGAAAACCAATGGAGTCAGCAGGCCTACTGAAAACCAGTGGAGTCACCAGGTGGATGATTTTTAATGGTCTTTGGGCTAGCTGTTTTCCACCATCAGCAACCAGATACCATTCTTGGCTAACACTTGATTCATATAAATTTTATGGGGTCTTATGAGTTCTTGAGGAAATATTAAGTTGTTTTAATAACTCATTTCCCCAGTATGGTCGCCACTATGTTGGCTCCTCGTGATTTGCAAGATTGGCAAGAACGAATCTACAGGGAACCCAATCAAACCACTTTGGAGTCCAAGGACCTAGCCTTCCTGGACTTAGAGAGGGCTCTCTCTGTTTTTGTTTGTAAATGATATATCTTTATGCTTATGTTTTCTGATTTTAGGCTAGTTATAAAGTTCTGGGATTAATTGCTTTGTTTGGTTGATTGATTGAGTGATTGTTTTGGTTAAACAAATAGATTGTGGGCAGCACTAATACATTGGGCTATGGAGTCATACAAGGATTTAATTGTTCATCAAATCTGCAAGGGTTTTCATAGGGAAAGCTAACTATATCAAGTGGATCTTTTGGATTAGATGAAATATGAAATGACAGTAAGTTGTGAAAATAGTAAAACTAAAGGGAAATTAAGAATCCTTTAACCATACTTCAAAAATAAAAGCCTTTTAGGTAACTGTTTAAGAAAATACCAAAGGATAGTGTAAAACATAAACTTCTTTGGCTAGACTCTATTAATTAAACCTTAAGACAACAATCCAGCAATCCTAGAGAGCAGGATACCCCTGAATTCTCTAGCTATTACTTTCAGACAAACAAAACATTTAAGATAACAATCAGTGAAACTAAAGAGTAGGACACCCCTAAATTATTTAATCAGACTTCAAAGAAGGTATTTAAAGAAATAATTTAAGAAAATCCAAAGGAAAGGGAAAACCATAAACTTCTTTGGCTAGACTCTACTAAGTAAAATTCAAAGAAGGCCTTGAAAACAACATTTCAAGAAAAACCAAAGGACAGGGAAAACCATAAAAATCTTTGGCTATACTCTACTGAGTAAAATTCAGGGCAACAAGCTAGGTGGAACTAAAGAGAAGGACGCCCCTGAATTCTCTAATCAGACCTTACAGAAGAAAAAATTAAGATGAAAGAGGCAGATAGAATTAAGGTGTCAAGATAGCATATCTTAATCTAAAATTTATGTTCTTTTATTAGAGAAATCATGGACAGTATGGAAAACAGAAGGGAAACATTGACAAAGAAGGATAACATCACCATTAACATAGCTCAAGAATCTTGTGAACGTGTTTGTATTACTAATGTCCAAAATAGTTACAATACTCCATTACAATGATCTCTGCAACTCAGAGTCTGATCAAAATCCAGCCTAGCAATCAACTAGCAACTAACCAACCAACCAACCCTAAAAATGAACAATACATGCAGTATTTACCTACAAAATGAGGAGTTTTCCCTAACCTAGGGTGACAGATTTGTATTTATTACAGAGTTAATGTAATACCGCCTATTTCGCAAGGTTGAGGGTTTTTTAACCCCCGCACAGTTGGATGTGCGACAACAATCATGAACCGTTGGATCTGGGGGAGTTGATCCAACGGTGATTGAGGTTTAATGAATCAGCGGGTAGGTTTAAACAGTGGGGCCTGGGAGATACATAGAGGAGGGTTTAAATTTTTAGCACAGGGGCTTTCTTTTTAAGCAGAGGTGCTTAAACATAATGCGGGGAGGTTTAATATATGCGGGGTTTTTCATAAAGCGGGGCCAGGGGTAAGAATATAAGCGAAAGTTCTTAATATAAAGGGGCCATGGTTATATGATAGCAGGGGTGAGATTTAGAATGTGGTGGCTAATCATATATAAGGGGTCAGCTGTATTAAATAAAACAAAGTTGTAATGTTCCCAATTTTAGCCTTAAGCTAAAATGGAACATTATAGTTGCACATTTTATTTTTGTTTAATAAAATGGGCAAGGAGACACCTTAGCCCCTTTTATATGAAGAAATAAAACTCCTCATGTGAAAAGGAGGAGAATAAAGCAGCTGAAATAAACACCAAGGGTGTGAATGGAACCCAGCTCACTTGATCAGTCACCTTTGACTAAAGTCAACAGTGCTGCCCAAGGAGGAAGAGGCTTCCTAGAGAAGTTGCGCAGTTTTGGAGGGAAGACATTCATGTGAGGGTGGAAACCCTAATTGGTGGGACCTTGGTGGAGAATATTTCCTTTTTTTTTATAAGGAGGAGATAGCAACCCATTTTCATTATGTTATGATTTAGAGTTTCAGACTTGGGTCTGCAAAGCTTGCATCCCCGGGCTGTTTAGCAGGGTGATGGTGCCCTCGGGCACTAGGGTGTTCCCGATCGGGAATCCCTACCTCTTCCTCAAGGAAGGATGAGGATTGAGCTACATTTCCTCAATCTGGCATTGGCCATAGCTACATTCATCTTCTACAATGTTATTTTTGCAGCAGAGAGGATGTTGTGTTGCTGGGTGCAGCAAGAGAGGAACTCATGGAGTCTCTCTTGTCTTGTTTTATTTAGTGGAGGAGTGATCCACTCATTGGAGGAGCTGAAAGGAGGATTCCCGGGCTTCATATCATATCTTTTGGCATGGGCCAACATTCCATCATCTCTCACTGCGCATTCCATGGAGGAAACTGTGTTATTTTAGAGGAGGCAGTGAGAGAGGGGTTCTGGAGCTTCAGAGGAGTGTGTTTCTGAGACAAAGTGATCAACGCTTTGTATTATAGACATGATCAAAGGAGATAAATCATATTTCATATCAGCCACAGCCTCATTCTAATTTTGTATCAGTTGCAATGACAACTAGGTTGTCACATTTTGGTCTCTCCGGCATTTCTAGCAATCTTCCATAGAATGGCTAGAAATCTTGTATTTCAGCCCATTTCTTTGCTATTGGGCTATTTATTTGTATCCTACAGCCATATTTTTATTTAATGTATATTCAGCAGCTGCTACTACATATAGACTGCGCAGGCATGGTCCTCTGGCATTTTGTGTAGCTGCAGTAACTTATGTATTTCAGGGTTTGTTCATGGGAGGTTGATTCCTATTGCTAAAAGGGTTCATTCCTCATGAAATTTCATTTATATTATTGCTGATATAATCATATAATGTTGGCTGCATACATTTCCCTCTTATGGTATATTCATATTTGCAGATTTCAGTGTTTATGTTCTTATGTTGCTGTAAGCTCTCTCATTGAGCATTGTTTTAGAGACCTAGATTGGGGAGATTTGAATAACCCTTCTAGAGCTATTTCTTTGAGCTCATATTCTGCATAGGAGTTTTATGATGAATATTCTAGGGCATCCCAGTAATGGTTTGTCTTATTTTGCAACAGCTTCCTTATACAGCGTCCTCAAGGACCCTTTAGCAGAAATTCCCTAGGTGGAAGATTGCATATCCATAGGCAGAGTCTATGAAGGGCCAGCTAGCCTCAGGATCTCTCCCTTCTTTGGAAGGAGTCATATCCTGTAAATTCCCCAACATTCAATCTCTAAAATGGACTTTTGATGTCTCACTGAAGAAGGAATTGAAATATCTTAAGATATTCCCGATGGAGCAGAAAATTCCAGATTTGGAATATTACAGTGGTATTAGAGCATGATCTTGGCTCAGCCTATGCCCAAGATCTATTCCCATAAGCAAGAGGAAATTCTCTCCAAGGAGAGGATATTGATAGAGGAAACAAGGAAAGGAATGATGGAAGAGGAGGTTTCCCTTCTTCTTTTCCAGACCATTGAGGAGATTATTGAAGATCTTGATGAAAGGGAAACTTGGAGAAATTTTCTAAGAGGGTTTCTTGATGAGACAAATCCTAGATATTTACATGGAGGGTGTGAGCATTTAGCCACACATGCAGATATACAGTGCAGTCATTGCCCATAGCTACTGCTAGAAGGATGGATGGAAAGATTTGAGGCCTTTGGAGGAGCAGCATTGCAAACTCAAAGGTATGATTCATGATAATTAATTCCAGAGTTATATTTCATGTTCTCATGCAAATGAGAGATCATATGTTACAGTCACAAATATTTTTGCAAAGGGGATTAATGAAAACCAATGTGAAACATGGTGTGAAAAAACTTCAAAGACTTTGCATGCATGGAGGGGGACCATGAAACAAGGATCATTCCATATTTCTAGAGGGGGAGTAAATCAGGAGAATGGCTTGCTAGAGGCAAGACCCACATTGTATGAAGGGAACTCTTCCATTTGTGAGGGTGTGGAGACATTTCTTTCAAGGGAAGGCCAAGATTTAAGGCCTCTCCTTAAGGAAAAGATACAATCACATGATTGGGAGAAGAGGAGGTGTATAGAAGAACTTATAGTGCTACACCATTAGAAGAAGAAGAAGAGCAGAAGGATCAGCATGAAGGGATGATGTACACTCTCCCTTATCTATTTCAGAAATTTTCTGCACATGGGAAAAAGACTGCACTGCACCGAGGAGAGAGGGACAAATCAGTCCACTCATACATGCAGTCTATTTCAGATCTTGATGTCTCACTTTTTGGAGGCTTTCTACCTAGGAGGCCACTTGATCTAGAGATGATGAGAGGCATCATGTTATTTGGTTCACCACTATTGGATTCCAGAGAGGTGGAGACATTAGAGGAATCCATCACAGTGCAGAGAGTTTGGGGATAAGCACAAGGAAGAGGGATAAACTCTCTCATTTTCAGTCTCACCCATTCTCATCATCTTTACTGCGCAGATAGAGTTGTTGTATGGACCGAGGATAGCATCTTCATGATGTCGGATGACTGCTCCATGGATTTGGTGAGAGAGAGGTTATTTCCTTTTGGGAAGAACTCTTTCATGCTTTGGAGTAGATGGAGGCCACTCATGCTTACATTACCCAGGATCGGGAGATTCTTTGGAGATGATAGTCTCTCATGGGAGGCCCATTTTCAGAGGGTATCATTTCTATTTGAGCATGAGTAGCTGCATGATGGGCATGGAAAAAACTTGGAGGATGACTTTGGCATGAGGGGATGTCAAGATAGCAGGCAGCAGCGTGATGGAGCACCATACTACAGAATACTAGCGTTGTCTATGTGGAGGATTGATCCAGGATGGAGGACTCAGCTTTGGTTGAGTATTCCCTAGGATCTTGGTGCATGCATGATTCTTGGATGGCCTTGATGGAGATGGCAGATACTTAGTGGATGATATGATCATCTATCATCATGGCAGACTCTTCTTGACTAGAGTTTCTAGTCTCAAGGATAAATTATTTGCATGCAGCATATGAGGACTTCCTAGCCATGCACTTGGATGCATACCTTGCCTTGCTAGAGGAGTTCACTTGGGAGGGCATTCATTATGATCTACATCAACATGTGGATAGATGCATAGCCCGGTTGACTTTGGAGAGGTTGGCACAACCATTCCCTTACTCATTGGAGGAGAGGGAGAGAATTCAGATGAGCCATTTCAGCTCAAGGTCTCAAGTACATGGTAGAGCAGGTATAATTTCACATTATGTACCTCTTTACTTCATATGAGCAGCCTATTGTCTCAACGGGGATCATCCCTTCTTGCACTAGGTATAATGTATTTGCAGCTACTTGTAGCCTTGATTTTGGCTAATTTTTTGATGGTTGTGGGGGAAGCCACATGCTTCATGGTGTGCACCATTGGCACCAATTTGTATTCTCATGTTTCATCTTATGAGGAGATGTTATGGCAGAAAAAAATTGGCTAGTATAGCACTTGTTACTTTTGATTTTGAGGCAGGCCAAGGAGGCACTGCGTAGGTTCCATGAGTGGAACTATGAACCACTCTCCGGTTGTCCTATGACAACTTGTTTCTATTGCATATTGCTCCTTACATATTTCTGATGTTGTACATTTATAAGGAGAATTATTTGGAGAGTATTGTATGTACAGCCCATTAGGAGCATGATTATCCCCATTGTATATGTTTTATCTTGCAGGGGATACCATGGGAAAACCATGATTGCCACATTGCTACTTGTATCTTCTTGTGGGAGGAACCACTTGGAGAATTTGAGGAGGCAATTCATGGCTAACTTTCTTGATGGGGTGGCTTGGGCCATTCTTAGAGGCCATACATTCCAGCCCAAGGACAGAGGCAGCCCCATGCACACTTCAAATGGAGAGGGGGCATCATGAGAAGCATCGCCACAACTCTCCATCCAGCCCCAACACATTGCAGAAACCGGGGGTTGAGATTTAATTTGGATGATTGCATGGATGAGAGGATCATCATTTGGAGACAAATTTTCCCATGCATATCATCACTCCTACCTTAAGAATGCCTTAGCACAGCAAGAAGGATTCCACTACACCTTCTATCTTTCCATGAGGAGCATTGTGTCAGCTTGCATACTTGGGAGAGAGCCTTGGAGGACAGATTCATTGCAGCATATTTGAGCAGTGGTGGGACCATTGATGAGGAGGCCACAAGAGAAGAAGGGGGATAAAAATTTGTTCTCTCTATGTAGTTGCTTGAGGACAAGAAACATGTGGGAGGGGAGGACTGTAATGTTCACAATTTTAGCCTTAAGCTAAAATGGAACATTATAGTTGAACATTTTATTTTTGTTTAATAAAATGGGCAAGGAGACACCTTAGCCCCTTTTAGATGAAGAAATAACACTCCTCATGTGAAAAGGAGGAGAATAAAGTAGCTGAAATAAGCACCAAGGGTGTGAATGGAACCCAGATCACTTGATTAGTCACCTTTGACTAAAGTCAACAGCGCTGCCCAAGGAGGAAGAGGCTTCCTAGAGAAGCTGCACAGTTTTGGAGGGAAGACATTCATGTGAGGGTGGAAACCCTAATTGGTGGGACCTTTGTGGAGAAGAGTTCCTTTTTGTTTATAAGGAGGAGATAGCATCCCATTTTCATTATTCTATGATTTAGAGTTTCAGACTTGGGTCTGCAAAGCTTGCATCCCCGGGCTGTTTAGCAGGGTGATGGTGCCCTCGGGCACTAGGGTGTTCCCAGTCAGGAATCCCTACCTCTTTGTCAAGGAAGGATGAGGATTGAGCTACATTTACTCAATCTGGCATTGGCCACAGCTACATTCATCTTCTACAGTGTTATTTCTGCAGCAGAGAGGATGTTGTGTTGCTGGGTGCAGCAAGAGAGGAACTCATGGAGTCTCTCTTGTCTTGTTTTATTTAGTGGAGGAGTGATCCACTCATTGGAGGAGCTGAAAGGAGGATTCCCAAGCTTCATATCATATATTTTGGCATGGGCCAACATTCCATCATCTCCCACTACGCAGTCCATGGAGGAAACTGCATTATTTTAGAGGAGGCAGTGAGAGAGGGGTTCTGGAGCTTTAGAGGAGTGTGTTTCTGAGACAAAGTGATCAAAAATTTGTATTAGAGACATGATCAGAGGAGGGAAATCATATTTCAGATCAGCCATATCCTCATTCTCATTTTTTATCAGTTGCAGTGACAACTAGGTTGTCACATTTTGGTCTCTCCAGCATTTCTAGCAATCTTCCATAGATTGGCTAGAAATCTTGTATTTCAGCCCATTTCTTTTATATTGGGCTATTTCTTTGTATCCTACAGCCATATTTGTGTTTCATGTATATTCATTAGTTGCTACTGCATATAGACTGTGCAGGCATGGTCCTCCGGCATTTTGTGTAGCTGCAATAACTTATGTATTTCAGGGTTTGTTCATGGGAGGTTGATTCCTATTGCTAAACGGGTTCATTCCTCATGAAATTTCATGTATATTATTGCTGATATAATCATATAATTTTGGCTGCATACATTTCCCTCTTATGGTATATTCAGATTTGCAGAGTTCAGTGTTTATGTTCTTATGTTGTTGTAAGCTCTCTCATTGAGCATTCTTTTAGAGACCTAGATTGGGGAGATCTGAACAACCCTTCTAGAGCTATTTATTTGAGCTCATATTATACATAGGAGTTTTATGATGAATCTTCTAGGGCATCCCAGCAGTGGTTTGTCTTATTTTTGTAGCAGCTTCCTTATACAGCGTCCTCAAGGACCCTGTAGCAGAAATTCCCGAGGTGGAAGATTGCATATCCATAGATAGAGTCTGTGAAGGGGCAACTACCCTCAGGATCTCTCCATTCTTTGTAAGGAGTCATATCTTGTAAATTCCCCAACATTCAATCTCTGAAATGGACTTGTGATGTCTCACTGAAGAAGGAATTGGAATATCTTAAGATATTCCCGATGGAGCAGAAAATTCCAGATTTGGAATATTACAAGAGTTTTATTTAAAATAATGGATCCCGAATGAAAAATAAAATTTATTAAAAAACTATGAACAAAGGGGTTTTTCATTGTTTTTGAAGGGAAAGAGGGGGATGAGTGAAAGGAGGGGTCAAATGGGTTTTTAAGCAATGTAAGTGGGGTTTTGGGTAGGGGAAAAGGTGAGAATGAGGGTTTTTAGGGTCAAAATATGAGATTTCATATCATCAGGGTAATTGGAGAAGGAGAAAAGAGATATAGTGAAAATAGGTTAAATGAAGATAATGAAGGCAGTGAGATTTCTGAAATAAAATGATAGTCAGGGAATGTTTATTTTCAGTAGATTATAGAAATTCCATAGTCACCTAGTCATATTATGAATACAGGAGACTAACAGAATCTCAACAAGGAGATCATGAGGCTTCATATTCATCAGTAGAATGCTTCAAAGATAGTCGTGTCTTTTCATCTCTTGTTGATTTTCAGGAATCGGATGCGATTGCATTTTTTTTTCCTAATTGTTGTTGTTTGGTCATTTGGTCAGCAGTTAGTTTGTTCAGATTCCCTATCAATAAAGACAACAAAAGTTATTTTTTATACTATTAAATACATCATTTTTTAATAATTAATTTTACCCTACTTTTACATTATTCTCCTTTGAATTATTTCTAAAATGAAGGAAAACATATAAAATTTAATAATAAATCATGCTAAAGATAGGGGAAAATGTACCTTTTCCTTGGCCCAACATACTCCCCTGCTTACCTTTTTTCATATCCTCGTGAAAACATATGATTGAGGTGTAGTTGAGTTAAGGAATATGTAGGATATACTTCTTCCTTGTAAAGTCTGGAACCATTCTTTTGTTTCACTTTTGCAAATGCTAAGTTTGTATGTCACTCTGGTAACTCATAATCATGGTGGTAGTCTTCAGGAGGGTACCATATGATGGGGCATCTATATCTACATCCTATCCATGTAGGACCCATGTTTAAAATTAGATTACTATACAAATGAAAATGAGAAGCAGCAACTTTAAAATTTTCGTAACCAAATTCCTATCTATTCTTAACGTTATTGGTAGAGGCTTGCCATCTTTCTTTAGCGGCTAATAAAGCTTCTTCCTGAATATCCTGGAAGTATGCTTTCCCACTCTGTACAATATCTTTGTGATTGGCCCTAGCTTGGCTATCACTCCTTCTCATTGCATAAACCTCTTATGTTGAATGAATAAATGTAGGGGTTTTGTAGGTTCCCCTCTAACCCATAGATCTAACCCGTGTTCTCTTTTCTCGAATACATTGTATGAAATAGCCCAACTAATATAGTTTTTACTAAAGACAGAAAATATTGAAACTGAATGTCCACAATGAAGGGACTAGGTTACTATCTCTTTCATCTTCTAAAAAGAAATTGTGCAAGTACAATTCGCACAAAAGGTATTGGACCTGTTCATATTGATCATTACAACATTTGACAAATTCTTCAATGGATTTAAATGTAGTAGGCTTCCCTTCTCTGACAGCTTTGATCTTCAATAACAAATACCTTTCTACTAGAAATAAGGCATAATTGGTGGCCGGTGCTCTGCAGGACAACACATCTGAGTAAAGAGAACAAACAACACTAGTTTATTTCTTAGCATGTTCTAGTTGATCTTATGCCCTTTTCACTTTTACTCTTTCTTCCCTAAGTTGGGAAAAGGTTTCATCTTCTGTTGTAGTAAGGTCATTAAATCGTTTTAGTAATGCATGATTTTCTTGTAAAGGCACTACTTATTTCCGATACCGGGCCAATTCTTTTTGCATTTGGATCAATTCATTTTGAAGCTTTTGATTGGAAGCTCTTTGTACCAAAGGGGTATAAGCAGGTGTTTACTCTGTTTGATTTTCTTTGTCTTCTGTAGGTATCAAATCATTCTGTGCAGAGACTTCAGCGACATCTACCATTTGTGTGACAAAATTTGTTTGGGTTTCCATGGTATCTAATTCCTTTTTAGGCTTCCAGGACTTGTCTGCCTCTTTCAACCATTCCCTTAACTGTTTCACTATTTTTCTCAATTTCCTGCATTTCCTGTGCATTTTTTCTCAACTTAGCCCAAACTGATTTTTCTTTCAAAGGGGTTCTGGCAGGGGAATATGCAGCAGCAGGTTCAGGTTCAGGAAGGGTTGTGCTAGTATTAGGGTCATAATTTAATAAAATAATGTTTTCTTTAGGCACTAAAGAGGTTGTATCAACATTGATATCTTGGCTAAGTGGAGCAATATTTTCTTCAAGTGTCAGAGGAGTTGTATCAACATTTGTGTCCTAGTCTAATAAAACAGTATCCCCTTAGTGGTTTCCAGACTCGGATTCTCTCTCTATCTGGTCTTCCTTATTCAAACATTCATTATCAGAGGGAGATAAATGCGTCAAATCCTGCAATTCATCAATGGAAGGTATTATTTCAGTGTGACCAGAAATTCCAACAAAGGTAGATTGGTTCGAAAGATCCCTCTACTCCTCAATTTGTTCAAATGGGCTCCTAGCCTCATAAGATGCCCTCATCTGTTCTAATACTTGAGCTATTTCGTCTTCATAACCCTGTAAAGGTGCATTCAGAGGGCTCCGAGGGGGTTTATAGGATGCCCTTGTTTCTTCTGGTAATTTTGAGATATTGTGTTGATGTTTTATTCTTTCAGACCATCTCTGTTTTACTAGACCTGAGGTCGAGACACAGGTTCTCTTCCCTCTAGCTTTCTTAGGGACTGGTATGTCTATTCTTGGACACTCAATTTCTGCTCTATCATGGTTTCCTTCAAGGAAAGGTAGGGCGGCATTGACAAATCTATCCCATGCTAACTGATGTTTGTTTAACTCATGAACAATAATCAATTTTATCAGGCCATGATGGCTGACAACTACCTGAGGGTTTTTAGCTTTCATAATCCAAATAGCAGTGTCATGCAATATAGAATTCAATAAAAAAGGTAAATTAACTGAAATTTTTTGTTTAAGTACAACCAACAATTTGAGTTGACAAGATTTTACCACGTCCTGGAATTTGTCACATGTGATATACCTTTGGATGATGATTGCCATTTCTTGCCAGGGCTGCTTCAAGGATGCAGGGTCCATACCTTTTCCTTTTCGTACCAATTTCTCATCTAGATCCTGATATATTGAAACTGCTTCTTGTATGAGGACATGTTTATCAGTCCACTTTTTCCCTTCCATTTGAAGTCTGGAGACCTCAGCAATTACTTCTTTGGAGACTGATATAATTCTGCCTTTAACTATGACGTGCCCTTCCCACAGGTTCCGTAGGAATTCAATTGCTATGTCCATGTTGAACCCTTGTATCTTGTCCAAATATGAAATCCAACCAGATTGCTGGAGAAAAGTGTGAGCCAATTTTGTAACTTGAAAGTTTGTGGGTTCATTGCGAAGAGAATTTCTACCCATAGCTATTGTGTTTTCGGAACTAATTTCTTCACCCTTCTACATGCGCTTCTCTCGGATCTGTTAGTTAAAAAAAATACAAACACTACATGTGGCTCTTATAAAATATTTTATTAGAAATGTGACTACATGACGTTAATGCAATGATTCTATTGTCCAATCAGCTTATCCGAATGGAGTCTCATAATTAATTCGCATGCCTGTTTATTATAGATATTTGCACCCCCTCGAATGAGAGAAGGGCGTCCATGGCCTTTAAGCACAAGAAAAGAGGAAAGGTGGCAGAAATCATGAATGCACATGAAATAGAAGTTAGAGGCTAGCAATCATAAAAAATGTACATAAGGTGGAAATGACCAAAAATGGAGAAAAGTAGAGGAGCAATTATTATGAAAAGATTTCCTATTTTTACGGCATAATATGACAGAAGCATGAAAGGTGACTGAGTATGACGGATGTTGTTATCACTCAAATCAGCATAATGAAGATAATTCATCCAAGATCAAAGTTGATTATGCATATAGGTTATTATAATGATAACACTTAGTCAAAAAGTACATTCAGATTCATGAATGGATCAATAGGAGATAGGGGCATGTAAAATAATCGTTTGTTTGTCAAAAATAATCCAATACCACAAGCAGATCCACTGCTTCCAGCAGGCATCCATAACCTCGATAGGGTTGTTGTTTTAACCCAAAAAATGAGCCAGAATCCTCTATTTAAAAGTAGACACTTTTCTTGTTTTGTGGAGAGACCACTATGTTGGTGTGGTGGCCAAATAGCCATAGCGCCATTCATGGGGATTTAACAGAGTGATCAGGCTGGCTCGTGATGAGACCTCCTGTCCTTCAAGTAGTTTTAGTTGTCAAGAAAGTCACTACCCTGGTATGGTGGCCATTGTGGGAATGTCACCTATTATATCCTCATGATCATGGTAGACTGGCTCGTAATGAGACTCCCTATTCTCTCTTTTTACATAGAAATATATTTTCTTTTAGTATAAGTGGAGGGAGGCTCATTAACTCCTTAAGAGTTAGGGATGGTGTAAGAAGTAAAAAGAATGCCAATACAAATGATGCCCTTATTCCTATATCCTCATGCCAAAGAGAATTACCACTTGAGAGTGTAAAAAGATAAACCAGCATACAACTATGATAATTGATTGTGTGATAATATGCCTGAACAGGAGATATCCAGCCATTCATTATATAGATAAATCGTGTCAGTTTCCAAAGTAAATATAGCCATCAATATTTCAAAAAAACATAATATTAGTAATATCACTGCTTTTCCCTTCTTTAGGAGAAAATTCCTCATTCAATAAAATGGTTTTTATGGAAAGAATGTGTAAAGGAAGAGTGGATATTAAAAGGAAAACATCAAAATACAAAATTCAAAATTTCGCTACTTTGAACATCAATTTTTTTAAAAACACACAACAACAAGATTGCAGTTGTTCAATTGGTTCGAACAACAACTGTTCAATTGATTGAACAACATTTGTTCAATGGATTGAATAGAAAAATTAATTTTAAAAAAAGCACGCTAAAAAACAATTGTTCAATTGGATTGAACAACAGTTGTTCAATCGATTAAACACCAACTGTCCAATGGATTCAACAGCAAAAAATATTAAATAAAAAAATGCGCCGAAAAGAGATGTTCATTTGGTTTGAATAGTAGTTGTTCAATTATTTGAATAGCAAAAATACAAACACACAAAAGGAAAAATTTGGTTGTTAATTTTATTTGAACAATAGTTGTTCAGTCGATTGAACAGCAATTGTTCAATTGGTTTGAACAACAAAAACAATCAAAAGAGAAATAAAATGGAATTATTTTATACAATGGTGAAAAAAAACTGTAAATTACAATCAAATGCAGGAAGCATATATACACTATTTACAAATAAAGAAGTAACAAAATTTTACGAAGTTGAAGCTTTCGGGTCATTATTCCCTGCAAGTAAAATTTGGATGGTGAGATCGTCATGCACCTGCTGACAAAAAGACACTTTTGTAAGTGTTTTATGATATAGACGCAACCGGTGTCCATTGATTCAAAAGGCAGAGCCGGATCCATCTATGGTGGTCAGGGTCATGGTACCATTGCTATGCACTTCTTGAATTTCATATGGACAGAGCCACCTTGTTTGTAATTTACCTGGGAAGTATTGGAATCTGGAGTCGCAGAGGAGTGCCCAATCTCCTTTCTGGAACGTCTTATTTTTTATGAGGTTGTCATGCCACTTAGCCCGTTGTTGCTAAAATAATTGCAATGTGTTGTAGAGAAAGTATTCGTGCTTCATCTAATTCATTTATCTGTTGAATTATATTAACTTGGGCCTATGTAAAATCCAGCCCCACTTCTTGGGTTGTTCTAAGAGTCTTTATCTCAAATTGAATTGGAAAAATTGGTTCCTTTCCAAATACCAGGTGGTACAAAGAATATCCAGTAGTGTTTTTCCAAGTTGTACCATAATCCCACAAGGCCTCTGGAAAACTAGTAGCTCAATCCCGACAATGTATTGAGATTTTTTTAGTGATAATTGCCTCGATGATTTTATTGGTGCTTTTTACCTACCCGTTCACCTGCGGGTGGTAGGGAGAGGTGAATCTATTAGTGACATGGTGGTTTCGTAGAGTGGCTGAAATTTTATGTCCTACAAATTGTTCCGCTCCATCAGTTATCACTAACCTAAGCCATACTGCACAAATAACTCAAAAAGAAAATTGATCACAGACTCTTCTGTAGCTCTTGGCAAAGCCACTATTTCTACCCACTTTGTCACATAATATGTAGCAACCAGTATGTAGGCATTCTAATTTGATGGCGGATTGAATGGCCCAGTAAAGTCCAACTCCCATCGTTCAAAAGGTTCTACTACCAGTTGTGGTTGCAATGGCATCTCTTCAGATTGGCTAGGGTGACCCATTCTTTCGAAACTATCGCAGGCTTGCACATATTTCTTTGCATCCTTAAAAATTATGGGCCAGTAGGAGCCCATTTGTACTACTTTGTGCCTTGTCCTGCGATCTGAAAAATTTCTACCACATGGTTCGTCATGGCAGGCCTTCAAGATGTCATGTATCTCGTCTTCTTGAATGCATCTGCATATATGCATATCAGCTCTTGTGTAGAAAAGGTATCCACCAATCCAGGAGAATCTAGCATTGCGTTGAACAATCAGCTTATATTCCTTTGTTGTCAAGTGTCTTGGCAACTTTCCTACTACCAGATAATTCGTTACATCTGCATACCATGGTGCTTTTACTGCCACACAACAAAAAAATGCTCATCATGGAACTGATCATCTACCGCCAGTCGTTCATTTGTCTTTGGGACTCTAGACAGGAAGTTTTCAATTACGTTCTCCTTCCCTGGATGGTCCTTAATAGTTATATCAAACTCCTGTAAAAGCAACAAACAATGAGTCACTCTTCCATTTGTAATAGACTTATTAGCTAAATATCTAATGGCAGAATGATCGGTATACAGGAATACTTAATAGTCAGTTATATAATGTCTAAATTTATTTATAGCATAAATGACAGCCAAGAATTCCTTTTCGGTCACTGTATACTTTAGTTTAGCAAGAGTGAGATTCTTGTTGAAATAGTAAATAGCGTAGGGCTTCTTATCCTCTTCTTGACCGAGAACAACTCCTATCGTTGTATCTGATGCATCTGAAGAAATATGAAAGGGAAGCTCCCAATTGGGGCCACGCAAGACTGGTGCAGTCGAGACCAGTTTCTTCAAATCTGAAAAAGCAGTGTCACATTTGTCAGACCAATGGAATTCAACATTTCCAGTTAATGCATACAAAGCCGTAGCAATTTGTGAAAAAATCTTTATGAACCTGCGATAGTACCTTGCATATCCAAGGAAACTACGTACCTTTGTCTGAGTACAAGGTGTGGCTAATAAGAGAATTACCTCTATCTTTGCTAGATCTACCTGTATTCCAGTTGCAGAGATGTATTGTCCTGGGATCACACCTTTGGTCATCATCATGTGACGCTTTTCATTGCTCAAGCATAATCTAGTAGCAATATATCATTCCAATACTTTTTCCAATGTTTGCAGTGCCTGGTAGAAGTCATCTCCATATGGAGTGAATTCATCCATGTAGACCTCGAGCCCTTCATTTATTAAATCAAAAAAATTACTAAGTATGGCCCTTTGAAATTTTTTTGGGGCATTTCATAAACTGAATGGAAATACTCTATAGGAAAATGTACCCTAGGGGCAGGTGAAGGTTGTTTTATCTTTGTCTTCAAGGGCTATCTGGATTTGGTTATAGCCACTTAAACCATCAAGAAATGAAAAGAACCATTTTCCTGCCAATGTATCAAGGATTTGATCAGTAAATGGAAGGGGGAAGTGGTATTTTAGGGTGGCTTTGTTCAGCTCTCTGTAATCCACACAGATTTTCCACTTTCCATTCTTTTTAGGGACAACCACTAATGGAGAGACCCATTTACTGTCTGAAATAGGATAAATGAAATTTACATCTAGCATCTTCTGTAATTTGTCTTTTACAATGTCTTTTATATGCGGGTTTAGTCTTCGTTGAGGCTGCGGCATGGGGTGAGCATCCTTTTCAGTGTAAATATCATGTGTGCATAGTTAGGGATCTATACCCTTCATGTTTGGGTAGTCCCAAGCAAAGGCTCCTTTATATTTTTTCAAGAATTTAATGAGATTTTGTTGTTGGCCACTATCCAGACTGTCATTGATGTTTAGAATTTTACTTGGTTCGATTTCAATTAGCACATTGTTACGAACAACAGTTGTGGGTATATGTTGGTCATCGGTATCTGCTATAGGGTATTCTTGTGCTTCGTTATCAAGAACTACTTTTAACATTTGGCACTTTAAATTTCCTGAATTATATGATTGATTTATAAAGTTATTGATTACATCATCCTCAATTTGATCTTTGAATTTGAGTGCTTCAACTATTTTCAACGGTGAATGAATGTTTTTTTCCCAGTGTGCAAGTGGTTGTTTGTGAATATTTACAGTGGGAAGACTTGGTTTGGAAGGGGTATATATAACAATATTTTTTATGGCATCTCCTTTAGAAATGGTCATGTTGCCTGTTCGACAGCCTATGTAAACATCATCCATAGCTAACCAAGGTCATCCCAATATCAGGGGATGTCCGTCTAATCTACTTTTTGGGTTAATACCTAAAAAATATGTTGGGTATTCCCATGAGTCCACAGAAACCAGGATATCCTGTAATGTAACTTTTGGTTTAACAATAGATCGGTCAGCAAGTTCCAGCAAGGTATAGGTGGGTTCCAAGGCTGTTATACCTAGTCTTTCATAGGTTTCTGTAGTTAAAATATTAATAGTTGCCCCCAAATCGATTAACGTGTTTGAAAAGGAGCAGCCATAGATCTGGTCTGTTCCTATGGGTTTTCCTGGATCCTCATATTTTATTGGTGTTTCTTTACCCGAAAGTAAATCTGACAGTGTCCCTACTACATGAACAGTTTGTAAAGTCTTTTCTTTACTCACAGGTTTTTTTACACACAATTCTTTAATTGTTTTAGCATAAATAGGGATGTCTTGTATAGCCTGTAGGAGAGGAATTTTAATGAAAAGATTTTTTAATTCCCCTGTGAGATTAAAATATGAAGAGACAATTGGCTTGGGTATTATTAATCTCTCAGGGAATGGAGGAGAGTAAATAATAATATTTTCAGGATCTTTTTGGTCGATTATGTCCCTCCCTTGTTCTATCTCTGTCTCAATCACAGTTGATTGTTTAGGTACTGTTGGAATTTCAGACTCAATTTGTGGCAGGGAAGTATCTTCTTTGGGTGAAATAACACACCCTCATCTCAGTCTCAGTTCATTCCATTCCTTATGTTCAGTTTCAGAGTCTGGATTCTCAACTATTTGGATCAATTGAATCGGGCTATTATTAGGATTAGGATTTGGTTGTTTTGGAAGTTGAGGGCATATAATAGACTGAGGATTTTGTTTTGTTGGTTATGGAGCTGGTAATGTGGGTTGAGTTTGAGCCCCTATTCCCATAGGTAAATTAGTCATTCCCAGGGATTGCTGCCAGTTTTGAGACCAATTTGTATTTTGTGAGGTGGAGGGAGGCCACTGAGACTGATATGGATTATTTTTCCAGTATGGAGGAAAGAAAGGAAAACTTGGCCAACCATTACTTGGAGAGGATTGAGTTGGCCAAGGGGGCATGGAAAATGATTGGAATGTCCAAGGAGAAAAAGGTGATTGGTTTTTCCATGTTGTTCCAGAGTTTTGTTGATTGAATTGTGAAGAAGGAAAGAACTGAGATGGGTCTTGTGACATACCTATTGGTCGGGCTTGCCACTGTCGACGTTGATTCATTAGGTATACCAGTTCTGTTTCTTCTTCTGATTCTTTGAAGACCGCTTTCAACCGTGGAAGTTAAACGAATTTTTCAATGGCGTGGTCCTTGGTACAGATAGCACATGTCTGGACCATGTATGTTGGACACTCCCGCTAGTTGTGCTTCTTCTGCCAGCATGGATAGAAAATAGCCAAGTTATGTTCTACTAAAGCTTGCTTCTGCTTGGCTTGGAGGACATCTAGCTGTGTTGTGAGGGTGCCCAAGATGTTGATTTTTAAATATTCCAAGAGATTACTGAATTTTGCTCTGGTTACGCTGCCACTTGACTGTTTGTAATTCCTAGTAACTGAATCTCGTCCAGCTGGTCTATTCTGAGTACTACCTCGAGAGCACCTGATACACAATGCAATAAATTCATCATAATCTTCCAGATATATTTATCCTTTTCCCATTATATTAATTGTTTCTACCATTATTCTTTCATTACTTTAATCATTGTTGCTTTCAGGAAGTCTTTAGGCAGTGTAGTATATGGGGATCTTTGCAAATTATATTGGAATCGTTCTACATATTCTTCTAATTTCTCATTATCTTTTGCAGCCATGTTGAAGATTTCATATTTTAATTCTCGGGTTTGGCAATGATCTTGGTATTTATTAAGAAAAGAGTTTTTCATTTGATCCCAATTATTAATGGTTCCCCCACCGAGCCCTGTAGAAATCCGATAACCCAACCCTGGTTTTCAGTTTCTCCTTATTTCTCCCATAAAGTTAAATGCTCATTCCCCTAGCCATACATTCAACAAGCTGGAAAAATAAATATTTTCTGAAAACACTAATTCTGGAAATTTCACAATGCTAAAATGCAGAAATAAAACTCAAAAAAAATAAATCAGCAACACACAAAAATTAGACACGTTGATTTTTGGTCAAGATGACCATCGAAAAACACCCTACAACTCTTGGGGAAAAATAGTTCGAAAGCTCTCTTTTATTTCTGATAAATATCTTTTACAGTGAAACAGAAATACACAATAAAAAATTACAACAACCTCTCACATGTACTTATCTCGAAAATCATGCAAAACTCCACCTCGATTTTCATTCCCACACAAAACAAAAATTGCAGAAAATTGTGCAACATTAAATGTTGTACGGACATCATAGAAAAACGTGTTGTACGGTTGTACAGCCTCTTCGAAAACAATGTTGTACGGAACTGTTGTATTTCTGCCTCAATTTTCGAGTTGTACGGCTGCTTTGAAACTATTGTATGGCCTCGATTTTTGTGCTAATTTTCTGCTGTATGGAAATCAGAAAAACAATCCCTCAAACTGCTGTACGGCCTCCTTGGGAATCGTGCCAAAATAGCAGTAATACATGTTATTATCCTCTCCTCGATTTTCATGCTCTCTTGCCTTTAAAACTGTGCTTTGTCTTTTCTGTACAGATTTGATGAATCTCGTTTTTGTCCTCTTCCTCTCACTGCTCAAAAATAACCTTTTCTTTCTTCCTCTCCTTCTCTCAATCTGCTCATGAAAGAATGAATGACCTTTTCCCTCCTCCTCCTTTAACCTAACCCTAAGTGACTTTTGGGTAATCCCTAAATCCAATGGCTGAGATAGCTTTAGATCTAGGGCTGAGATTAAATGCTCATTTAAATCTCACTTTCTATTTTTTAATTTACCCCACTTTAATAAAGACCCACTTAGTCATTTATTTCCAAAGTTACTTTTCACTTTCTAATTTCACATTGACTTTTATTAAAGTCACTTTAAAATTAGACTTTAGTAACTTTATCACTTAAAGTCACTTTTAAATTAGATTTGACTTTATAACTTTATAAAGTCACTTTAGGAGGAAAATTAAATTCTTTTGGACTCTTTTCCCTAGGCAAAAGATCAAAGCCTTAGGGAACCACCTGTCCTCCGATAACCAAATTTCAACACTCCCTCTTACCGAGGAAGGTGTTCCTCACCACACCCATCTTGTCTCTGAAGTAGACATGCTTGCCCCGTGGTAAGGCTTTGGTAAGAAAATCTACAACCTGCTCATCAGTGGGAAAATACTGAAGCTTCACAGCTCCCTTCTGAACATAGTCTCTGATGAAGTGATATCTGATGATAATATGCTTTGACCTGTCATGAAATACTAGATTCTCCGTGAGTTTAATGCATCTCTGATTATCACAGTATATCATTGAAGGCCTCAATGGCTGACCAAATAAGTCGAACAACATCTTGCGAATCCATATGGCCTCACAACTAGCTAGACTGGCTTCCATATACTTTGATTCTGTTGAACTCAATGCTATTGACTGCTGCTTTCGGTTGAACCATGACACCACTGCCAAACCCAACCCAAAACAGCACCCTAAAGTGCTCTTCCTATCAGCAGCACAACCTGCCCAACAGAATCAGTGTAACCTGCCAATCTCACTCCATCCCCCTACCTATAATCCAGACCATAATCCACTGTCCCCTGCAAGTACCTCAAAATGTGTTTTGTAGCAACCTAGTGCACCCTCCTGGCCTCACACATGAACTGGCTCATCGTTTTGACTGCAAAACATATATCTAGTCTGGCGTTGACCAAATACATCAAGGAACCAATCAGCTATCTATACAATTTGGGATCCACCAACTCGGAATCTGGAGCATGAAGCTTCTTCCAGTTGGTGATCACAGGTGTCGACATGGGTCTACAATCCTCCATGTGGAATCTGCCAAGGATGTCCACAATATACTTCCCCTATCCCAGGAAGAAATGCCCCTCCTCCTGCCACACCTCCAAACCCAAAAAGTAATGCATCAAGCCAATGTCCTTAATCTCAAACTCTGACGCAAGATCTCCCTTTCAGTGCTCTATGAGTCTCTTTACACCCGTAATGACCAAGTCATCCACATACAACACCATAATGAGAGGCTCCTCACCTATAACAATAAAGTAAAGGTTCGTATCTGCCTCACTCTTTGTGAAACCCATCTCCTGCAAGTATGTATCTATCCTGGAGTACCAAGCTCTAGGAGATTGCTTCAGGCCATAAAGGGCCTTCTTTAGTCTGCACACATGGGACTCCTTCCCATGCACCTCAAAGCCCTGTGGCTACTCAATGTACACCTCCTCCTGTATGAATCCATTGAGAAATGAGGTCTTCACATCCATCTGGTGGATCTTCCAACCCATCTCTACTGCTATCGATATGATAGAGTGAATCGAAGTATATCGAGCCACGGGAGCGAAGGTCTCCTCATAATCTACTCCCTCTACCTGGGAGAACCCTCTAGCCGCAAACCTTGCCTTGAATTTCTCAATGCTGCCATATGTAGCATGCTTTACCTTGTAAAGCCATCTGGAAGTAACCATATATTTTCCCTCAGGCCTCGGCACCACCTCCCAAACATCATTCTTCATGATAGAAGAATACTCCTCCTTCATGGCCTCTCTCCAGACCTACTGGCTAGCTGCCTCCTCGTAGCTAGAAGGCTCAGAGTCAATGATGTTGGAAACCATTTCTATATAGCTACAGAGCCTATCAGGTGGTCTGCTCTCTCTGACCGGCCTCTTTGGCCCAGCAACAGATGTGGCCTCTCTCAAGGTATCCTGAAGCCACTTGGGCTACCTATTCCCTGAGCACACTTCTCCCACTAGAGAATGAAACTCATCCTCCTCCTCAGGAGCCTGAACTCCTGACTGTCTTTTTGTTATCCTCCTGCCTGAACCTGAACTTGTAGACGCTAAAGTACCGTGCGAACTGTCCATCAATGGACTCCCTAGTGAACTATTTTGCGGACTACTCTGCATGTTGCCTGAAGCACCACCCCTCTGACTCTGCGAGCCACTGCTCACTGATGGACCTGACATCATAATCGATGTACCTCCAGATCCTCCTGATCCCTGTCCACTAGTTCCCTATGCCTGACTTAGCGGCTCCTGAGGGTCTGGCAGATCTAGATACTCTAACTCCCGTGACCTCCTAAAAGCCCTGTTCTTCTCAAATTTCACATCTCGTCTGACAACAACTCTGCTATGTGCATGAATATAAATCTGAAAGGCTTTCTAGGTCTCACTGTATCCCACAAAGATACCCTTCTCTATGGTGGGCTCTAGCTTGGTCCTCTTCTCCTTGGGTACGTAGGAGTATGTAATACACCCAAAGATACGAAGATGACCAATATCAAGCTTCTTCCCAGAAAAATCCTCCTCCAGAGTCACATGCCCCAAGGCATGATGCGAACTCCTGTTCTGCAAATATACAGCAGTGTTGTAGGCCTCTTTCCACAAAAACAATGGCAACCCCTGATCATGTATCATGGCTTTGGAATCCCCTCTAATGGATCTATTCTTCCTCTCCACAACCCCGTTCTGCTGGGGTTGTAAGGAACTGTGAACTCCCTCCTAATGCCTGCCTCTGCACAATAATCAAAAAACTCTCCAAGGGTGTACTCACCTCCATTGTCTAACCTCAGGGACTTGATCTTCCAACCTGTCTAAGTCTTCACAAGATCTCTGAACTCCTGAAACCGCTTGAAGACCTCACTCTTGGTCTTCAAGAAATAAATCCAGGTCCTCCTAGAGTGATCATCAATGAATAAAACATAATACTCATATCCACTCAAGGAAACATGAGACATTCGACCTGTCACATCGGAATGAATCAAATCAAGTATCCTAGTCACTCTGTTGTCACTGCTAGGAAAAGGGGATTTGGAAAACTTGCCCATCGCACATCCTCTGCAAGTATCAAAGTGATCAGTATTGAAATTTGGCACACCTATAGTGATCTCCCGCATTGTCCTCAAGGCTCCATGATACATCTGCCCCATCCTGCGGTGCCAAATATCACATAGCTCTGAACTGCTAGCTCAAATGCTGGTACTACTACTCAGTGCCAAAAGGGGCTGAAATGCAAACTTGTACACCTTTGCATGGCGTACACCAATCACTCTAGATGAATCAGCTGGAGCACCCCTGGGATATATCAGCACCTATCCTCTCCTGAACAATATCTTATATCCTTTGTCCTCCAATGCTGAGACAGATATGAGGTTCTTCCTCATCCTAGCACATATAGAACATCTTGTTGGGTGTGGAGCCTGATTATCTTGTTTATTTTGTATCACAACGTTGGACCCTTGTACCTTAATGGGGCAGCAACGTCGCCTGAAATTAAACGCTGCCTGGGGGGTCCAGGGGGGGCAGCTGCGACTTTATGGAGCCCCCCCATGGCGGGGGGTTTCGGGGGTAGCAGCCCCGAAGCTAAAAACAGATGTAAAATTGCCTTGTAAAAGTATAGTAATTTCTAGTCAATCTGGGTTGTTCATTAGGCGGATGATCTAATGGTAGAAGTTATGTTTAGTTTAGGGTTTTTTGCCCTAGAAGGCAACCCCTCGCTTGTATGAGGGTACTGTACTGTGGCTATGTATTGTACGTGTATTCTCGAAGCGAGAAACAGATAGGGATACTGTGAGAGAGAACAGAGGATATTACAGTGGATCTCCTGTAGGTTGTGTCTCTTCATTTTGCTGGATAATAAGGAAGCACTGGCTGTTCGGGGTGGACGTAGCTCAAACTAGGTGAACCACGTATAACTGTATCTCTCTGGTTTCATTTGTTTTGTGTGCTTGTGTTTTCTGCATATTTTATGTGTTTCATTTCTATGTAATATTTAATTTTCTAAAAACTGGTATCAAAGCCGAAGGTCTATTTGGCTGATAAACTCGCAGGAAAGAAGGGTTCCTGGCTTGAGTGGGAGAAATGGCGAAAGATGGTAAATTTAGGGTCGAGAAATTTAACGGCTAAAACTTCCCACTATGGAAGATGCAGATGGAAGATTATATGTATCAGAAATATATGTACCTACCATTGAGCGGAAAAACAAAGAAGTCGATGGCTATGATAGACGCAGAATGGGATATTCTTGATAGAAAGGCACTTAGAATAGTACGGTTGTTCCTCGTGGCATCAGTAGCCTTCAATATTTCGAAGGAAACAACAACAGAGGATTTGATTAAGGCGTTGGCAAAACTATATGAAAAATCCTCGGCCTCAAACAAGGTATTTCTTATGAAACGTTTATTTAATATGAAGATGTCGGAAGGTGGATCTATTGCAGACCATTTAAATGATTTTAATACAGTTACCAGTCAGTTAAGTTCTGTAGGGATAAACTTTGATGATGAAGTTAGAGCTCTGTTATTTTTGTGCTCATTGCCAGAAAGCTGGAATGGTTTAGTTATGGCCATTAGTAACTCTGTCTCTGGATCTAGTACTTTAAAGTTTGATGATGTTTTCGGTGCTATCCTCAGCAAGGAAATGTGATGGAAAAGATTCGGTGAGACATCAAGTAATTATTTGAGTGCAGAGTCTAGGGGAAGAAGAATGGAAAGAGGAAAGAGCTCGAGATATTACAGTAAGTCAAGGAAAGGAAGATCCAAGTCTAGATCAAGGATAGTGTGCTAGAAATGTAGAAAGAAAGGACACCTAAAGAAAGACTGTAGATCTCGGAAGGGAAAAGAAGGAGACACACAGCAAGAAAACAATCATGAATAAAATGTGACAGGTGATGTGTTACAAGATGCTTTGATTTTTTCTTTTGAAAATGTTACTGATTCTTGGGTTGTAGATTCAGGGGCCTCATTCCATGCCACACCTGATAAGAAATATTTTCATGACTATGTTCAAGGAGATTTTGGATAAGTCCATTTGGGTGATGATAAAACCTGTAAAATTGTTGGAATGGGTAAGTTTCTTGTAAAAAAACAGAATGGAAACCAATGGCTATTAAAGGAGGTAAGGCATGTTCTAGATCTGAAGAAAAATCTGATTTCAACAAGGCAGTTAGGCAGTGAAGGTTGTGTGACAACTTTCACAGATAAAACTTGGAATTTCACCAAAGGAGTGTTGGTAATAGCAAAAGGCGAAAAGGTTGGTACATTGTATTTATGCAATGGTATTTATAACTCTGTTAATGCTTTAACTTCCAAAGGAGCAGATGTAGCATTATGGCATCATAGGCTCGGGAACATGAGTGAGAAGGGGATGAAGATTCTTCACTCAATAAATTTGTTGTCGGGTTTGAAGAATGTTGATTTGGATTTCTGTGAAAATTTCATTTATGGAAAATAGAAGAGAGTCAAATTTCTCAGAGTTGGGAAAGAAAAGAAGAGCGAAAAATTAGAGCTTGCGCATACAGATGTATAGGGACCTGCTCAGGTATCATCTCTTGGTGGCTCTCCTTATTATGTTACTTTTATTGATGATGCAACTAGAAAAACTTGGATTTATTGTATTCAGAATAAATCTGATGTATTTGATACTTTCAAGAAATGGAAATCTTTGGTTGAGATTGAGACAGGAAAGAAGTTGAAGTGTCTCAGATCAGACAATGGAGGTGAATATTGCAGCAAAGAGTTTGATAGGTATTTTTCAGAGCATGGAATTCACAGAGAGAAGATAGTTCTAAGAACACCACAAGAAAATGGTGTGCCAAAAAGGATGAACAGAACAATCATGGAGCGTGCAAGGTGCATGAGATTTCATGCAGGATTGCCTTTACAATTTTGGGCTGATGCTGTAGATACTGTTGTTTATCTAATAAACAGAGGGCCTTCAATTTCCTTGGATGGTGGTATTCCAAAGGAAGCATGGATAGGTAAAAAGGTAAACTACTCTTTTTTAAAGCCTTTTGGTTGTGAGGACTTTGCCCATATTAATAAAGAAAATAGACCAAAAATTGAGGCAAAATCAAAGAAATGTACCTTTATTGGATATGGTGTTAATGGTTTTGGTTATCGCTTATATGATTATGAAAATCACAAAATCATTAGGAGCAGAGATGTAATATCCGATGAAAAGGTATTGTATAAGAATTAGTTGCAGGAAAAGAAACAGGAAAAAGAAAACAAAGAATACACAGTTCTTGATGAGATCATAGAAAAGGTAAAGGTGCCTAAAAATAATAATAATCAAGAGCCACAACAATAGAAACCACCACAATAGCAACAGGCACCTCAAACACTTGAAAGTGGTGTTTGAAGATCTATCAGGATAAGTGGACCCCCTGAATGATACTCTCCTTCATTATATTATTTATTGTTGACTGATTATGGTGAACCTGAATGTTATGAAGAAGCAATGTAGGTTGAAAGTAGGAAGAAGTGGGAGCTAGCCATGGAAGAAGAGATGGACTCCTTAATGCATAACTAGACTTGGGACTTAGTCAGGTTGCCTGCAGGTAAAACTACATTACAGAATAAATGGGTTTATAAGCTGAAGGAAGAAGATGGAGGAAAGCAGAGATACAAAGCTATACTTGTGGTGAAGGGGTTTGCACAGAAGAAAGCTATTTCTTTTGATGAAATATTTTCTCCTGTTGTTAAGATGACTTCAATCAGAACTATTTTAAGTCTTGTAGCAGCGGAAGATTTACATGTTGAACAGTTAGATGTAAAGACAACATTTCTCCATGGATATTTCGAGGAAGAGATCTATATGCAGCAACCAGAAGGATATGAGGTCAAAGGGAAAGAAAAATTAGTGTGCAGGTTAAAGAAGAGTTTTTATGGCTTAAAACAGGCTCCAAGGCAGTGGTATCTAAAATTTGACAGGTTTATGTCTGAACAAGGTTATACTAGATGTCACTCTGATCATTGTGTTTATCTGAAAAAAGCAAAATGATGGCAGCTATATTATATTGTTATTGTATGTAGATGGCATGCTTGTTGCAGATTCTAACATGCAAGAAATCAATGTACTCAAAATAAAATTGGCAAATTCCTTTGCAATGAAGGATTTGGGAGCTGCAAAACAAATCCTTGGTATGAGAATAACTAGAGACAGGAAAAATCACAAATTAACACTGTCTTAGAATGAGTACATACAAAAGGTGTTGAAAAGATTTAATATGTAGAATGCAAAACCAGTTAGTACACCTTTTGCCAGCCATTTCAAACTTAGTAAGGTGATGTGCCCCAAGACCCAAGAAGAAATGGATTATATGTATAAAGTTCCATATGCATCAACAGTTGGAAGCTTAATGTATGCAATGGTTTGCACAAGGCCTGATATTGCACATGTAGTGGTAGTTGTAAGCAGGTAAATGAACAATCCAGGAAAAGAACATTGGATGGCAGTGAAATGGATTCTCAAATATTTGAGAGCAACCACAAATCAAGCATTATGCTTTGGTGGTTCAAAAATTTCTCTACAGGGATATGTTGATGCAAATATGGCAGGTGACAGAGATAACAGGAGGAGCACTATAGGGGAGTCTATTTACTCTAGGTGGAACGGCTGTCATTTGGGTTTCAAAAATCCAAAGTGTTGTTGCACTTTCAACATCAGAAGCAGGGTATGTTGTTGCTACAGAGGCTAATAAAGAAATGATTTGGTTACAAAGGTTTATGGATGAATTGGGTAAGAAGCATGATATGGGCACGCTATATAGTGATAGCCAAAGTTGTAATATCCTAAAATAGGGAAAATCTACACTATTGGGAATATCTTAAGATATTCCAAATGTGGAGCAACAGTAATATGTAAAACACACCCATGGAGTAACAGTGATACATTAACACATAGAATGCTAGAAGATTCAAATATCCATCATATTATGTCATAGCAGCATAATATGTACAAATCCTTGAGGAATCAATCACTCAAGCTAGGAAATAGCAGCCTCAAGAAGCATGTACATAGAAATATGAAAAATACTGCTACATGAAGAAAGCCATGGCTATGACTACGCAGTATATGAAGAATAACTGCCGCAAACTGATATAAATACATGGATATAGCAATGTATAGCTCAAAATATATGGGGGAGCAAGATCTCAACCCCTGGAAACAAAAATAGACAATCCTTAGAAGGATTGGCTAAAATATGCACAAAATGGAAAATCTGTAGAAATGCCGGAGTTGCAGGGTAGCAGCTGCAACTCAGAAACTGGAAATGGATGAAGATAGTTGAATATTTTGCATATGATAGCTGAATCTCATCCAATGGATCTCTCAGGTGAAAGGTTGAACCAATACCTGAAGATATCACCCTCCAAAATAGTGGATCAAGTCCCCATTGCAAATATGCTCATAAATAACGCAGTCAAGGAGATGGACTGCGCTATAGGAGATAGGAAGTGCTTGGCCTGGTGCCAAAGATGTGCAATCAGCTCTGAAATCTCCCTCACTAACCTCCCAGAGGAATAGAATCTCCCTCCTCTGAAATATGAGCCAAGGAAATGGTGTTGTGGAACCCTCCACTGCAACACCCTGCAACACAATGTTTCCTGCTACAGGAATAACGTTGTAGCTGAAGGAGGTGGCTTGGAATTGAACCTTAAATGAGGAGAATGAATTAAAATCCCTCAAGATGCCTCTCAATAATGGATAAGGATTCCTAAACAGGAAATCCCTTGTGCTAAGCAGCACAACAATCTCAGTTAAACAGCTGAAGATAGCAAATAGTCATGCAGACAAAATTCTATATTCATTGACATGCCTCTCCATGGATGCCTTGTCCTCCCTTTATACAAATTAAAGCCTCCTTGCCTTGGCCCCCACACATTAGGGTTTCCTCCACCAAATGATCTCCTCCCCTTTCACACTACGTTGTCTCTCAAGGTGATTCACTCCCACTATGGCAGCGCTGTTGACTTGGTCAAACTTGACCTTGTCCTCATGCATTTTCCCCTTTTCACACTTGAGGGTGCAAAATAGAGCTACTCTAATGATCCCTTTCACACTATGATGGATTTTATTTCTATTCATGGGCCTCCTTACCCATTTATTCACCTCCTAGCTAATATAGGCAAAATTAATGTTCCAATTAGCTCTATGCTAATTTCGGGAACATTACAGTTCTCCCCTCCCAAATGTTGCTTGTCCTCAAGCAACTGCAAGGATAGAACTGAAGGGCCTTCTTGAGGCATGTGGACTAAAATGACTTGGGATCTGCCATCCCCATATGAATCTCCCATCCCCAAGCAATGATCCAACATGACAACTCCTAAAAGTCTTCCTCCACCTTTGGCTCATGCAAAGTAGGTGGGATGAAAATATGATCATGGTAGACAAGGGAGTCTACCCCACAATGTCCTTGTCTCCACTCATGATAAGTGTAGAGTATGCACTGATCTTGGGTTGCAAAAGTATTTCCCTCAAGTGGAAAAATGAAGAATAATCTTCCAACATTGAAGAACAAGTCGGCCCAAAACATCTCAACCATGATGAATAGGACATGATCATCATAGGGTATCCAAATGAGAATTTTGTTGAATGTTTTACATGATGTTGCATGATACAAAAAATTTCTCAATTGGACACAGCGCAATCTCTCCCACTGCAACCTCAGAAAATAGCATGGCAAGTGGTGTTTTGACAAATTGCTAGTTGTGTGAATCATCACATCTACTAGTGGATAGCAAATGAGTGAATGTGTCAACTGAGCATACAATAAATAATCAAACACTTGTCCATGGTGATACAAAGGATGGATGTCTCCATCAAAATAGCTGGAAAAATCTTGCTTATGGGGCTCAACAATAAACTTTCCCTCTTGTGGAACAATGCATTGTATGACAATGGTAGGAAAATGCAAACACTGTGTTACATAATCAATACATGTAAAGACAACATTCTTACCATGTGCTGAAAGTAAAGTGATGCATGAATGCATGAATAAGTCCATGCTCCAAGAGAACGGCATTGTTGGCCTATGCAAATAGGCTCCTGCCAACCCATAGCTCAATTCTTTAACATGATTATTGCCAAAGACTCCTCCAATAATGTTACTGCAAATATGGAATTTCTCCCAAGATGGAAGTAATTCCTGATCATCAAAGGCCAAGGAGTAGCCTATTTGCACCATGATAGTGCCATCTCCTACTCCTGCAACATCATACAACATATGATAGCAAATCTTCCCTTGCTCTCTCAAGTACAACCCAAGCAACAAAAGTGTTTGTTGCTTCCTCATTCTCTCATCATACAGGACATGTGATGAAGACATAATGAATGATATGAATGTCACATCAACACCATGCATCCATAATCTTTGCTGCTCAATGATGCAAGCATCCTGCCACATCTTCTCCATCCCCATACCCTTAGAAAGAGTGTATGCCAAGTGATGGCCAAACTCCTTCAAGAGTAACCAGTGCAGCCATGCCTCCTGTTGCCCGGTATCATAGACCTGCAAGTAGCTTTCCAGATTCTTTCTCATTATCCACATCTACTCAACCAATTGTGGATGTCCCCTTCCATTCTCCCTCTTGGTACTCCTCCCATTAGGGCTACCATCATCCCAAATCATATTTCTGCAATTCATGGGATTTTGAAATGCAATATTCTCAAGGATCAATTTGATCCCATAAGGACCCAAATAGGTGGCAGGAAAAAATCTCCCATCATGATGTGTAAGGCTCAAGAAATGTCCAACACAAGCATGAGATATGTTATCCATCCTAATATGTCCTCCATCATCTATCTGCTCCTCCTTGTGTTAGTATGAATCTTTTGTCGAAGTGTACGAAAAAAGACAACTTTAGCTACGCATAACTAATAGCCCTAACATCAATTATGGCTGCCAATATCTTCAGATCTGTAGTTAGTTGGTCAATACAAAAGCTGCAAAAATCCATATCTATACATAAAAAGAGATTAAGCAGCAAAAATAAGGTTTTTCTCCATACATCCAATAGACAAGACAAGAACAATATTTTTGAAAGAATTTTGTATTAAGGGCACCTGGGAGGAAAACAAGAAAGGTGTTTCCAATTCTCCTCAATGGGATGGGTTCTTGAAAGTCCTCAGCACTTCAGATCTAGAATTTCTCTCTCTTGTTGGTGTAGAAAACCCAAACAAACATAGAACTCAAAGGGAGCTCACAAAGTGAAATAATAGAAAATTTGACAATGATAATGGCTCAAAGTCAGACCAACAGTATAGATCCGGAGTGATCTAATAGGCAAAAAAAGGTCCTAAATGAATGGGAAAACCCTTCTATTTATAACAAAATATTGGGTCATTCTAGATCTTGGTGCATGATTAAAATAATATTAACCAAATCTAGATCCACCTTTTATGGAATATTTTATTATATTTGTTGGAGGGAAAAGGCATTTGACTTGGGTCAAATCCATTTATTTGTAAATAATAAATATATAAATGATTTATTTATTATTTTAAGGAAGTGATTGAATGATAATTAAATAAATAATGATTTATTTAATTATTTATAAATGGTTTAGTCATATTTAACAAGGAATATTATTTAAATAAGATTTAAATAATTATTCCTAGAAAATAATAATATAAATAAGGATTTATCTAATTAATTTCTTGTTTTGGGTTAAATATGACCAGGAATAATAATTAAATTATTGTTTAATTAATTATTCCATGAGGAGAATCAAACAAATATAGATTTGTTTAATATTTCCCTTTGGGGTTCCCTGTTTAGACCATAAACAACCTAATAAATGTGTTTTATTAAGTTATTTTACATAGTGAAAGAAATTTTACTTAGGGTAAAATTGGTCTTACATGGTGTACTTGGGTCCATCTAATGATAATAGGTTAGATGACCAAAATATGGTGTAACATATTTCCCCCCAGCGTGCGAGTGTTAGGAGAAAATCGTATGACCGAAGTACGTTGTAAGAACTCAATCACCAGACATCAAAAGGGAAGTCAAAGAGAGAAATTGAAGGTAGCCTAATGTGCTAGAGAACTATACCCTAAGGAGACGAGACTTACAGGTGCAACAAGTCTCTTTTTATGAGAGGGTACCTATGCTAGAGGCGGCGGCGGAGGCATACCTATGCCCGCCGAGACAAAGTACAAAAGAATAGTGTGTCCAGTAAACAAGGGACCGAACTATAAAGTACATGCTGGCATAAACATGAGCCAGATAAAATATATAATGATGAATCCCACATACATGTTGTGCCTATGATAACAACCAAGACTTATACAATAATATCTGAGTAGAAGAGATGCAAATACAGCCCAAATGCCCCCTATCAACGGGGAAGGGCTCGCAAAATCTGACTGATACATGCAAATCAAATAGGTGCTGCAAGCAGCTAAGGCCGACATCATCAAATGTATGGAGCTGCATCGAAGGCTGCGATGAAGAGGTCATCCGGGCATGTGGGGGGCTACCTGCAGGGCCACCCCCTCATGAGGGTTGAGATATCTCACACACACCCAGGAATCATGGAGAACAGCTATTGCATCACTGGACCATCAAGCATACGGATCTCGATCATGCTAAAATAAGCTAGAGGTGAGAAACAACCAATTCAAAGGGCAATAAGGAGTCCCTTGACCTGATCTGGGGCATCGAACAAGAGTGGAAGCTGGAACCAAGGTAAATCGCCCTCTAGACCTGTCCTCTGGAAGGAATGAGCTGATGTCGATAGGAGGAGGTCTACCATAGGTGAGGCAATAAGGGATCCTCAACTAAGGCACGAGAGAAAATAGTAGAGCGACTGACAGACTAACACCAATGATGATGATGAAATGGGGGGTACTTAGTAGCGAATGGATGACTTCCCTTGTTAAAGCATAAAGGGCATGGATGACCTAGCAGCGACTGACACAATATCATGAGGGATAGGGGACAATGGGACTGAAGGCCATAATGTGCGACATGAGAGAAGGACCAAGCAATGTAGGATGGAGGACTATAGCATGATACAAAGGGACTCGGGATAGACTCCATGAATGCAATGATGACTCAACTCGGATGCTCTAAACAAGGGTGACTCCATGGTGCTACCACATAGTAAAGGTCCAATGGGGGACCATAAAAACATGATTACAAGATGGTAACTCATGACGAACATCAACAAGAGCATGGACAAGTATGGAGGCCAAGCGGTGTCCTTAGTATGAGTGTTGCAAGTGAAGAAATTCGATTTTGAGGAGGGGTGAAGTGATGCTTCCTGGATAAAATGTGTCATGGTGAAGTATCAAGTCACTAAAAATTAACAGGTACCCAGAGCTCATGAACAGGCTAGGTCGCACTTTTTGGGGTCTATTCTGCGACCTAGATAGAAGGTACTGGGCAGAAAACTGCGACCTATCCCAGGAAATGACCTGAAAAGTGCGACCTATCAGAGAAAGGGGGTTTCAATGCTATTTTTTGGCTAACATCTGGGATTTTTATGATTGAGGGGCATAGGTGCCCCCAAGCATGTTGTGGTCATGCCAAAATTTATTTAGAAAAAATGGGAATTTAAACACATTTTAATGATGTGGTGCGCCATTTGTTTTCGTTATGGTTATGCAGTTTGAGAAAGGAAATGGAGGATTACCAATCTCTTTTAGTACTGCATATATGAATCAAATGGACTTTAAGTTTTCGGGTTGGCATACCTGGTGTCACTATCCCAAAGAGAAGATTTGGAGATAATGAACTGATGCTCTCCTAGAAAACCCATAGGTTGGTCAACAACAATGTCTAAGAGACTGGGTTGCTGATTTAAGATGAAGGAACGATAAGGGGTATCATCCCTAGAGTGAATTGAAGTGGTATGGGACTCTAGAGGTTCTTCTAAATGTGGAAGAATAAGGGTACTAAAGTCGACATGACCAAATACACTAGGAGAGTTATGGAGAATTGCTTCTCTTAGTCTCTCAAATATGAGTGCCCCCTTACCCAAACATTGGGTTTCAATGTAATGGCCACACGGTGTATGTGGGTCGAACGCATGGGTTCGATGTAAGGGGGGATAGATAAAGTCAGGGGAGGTGATTCCTTCCATAATGTCGTCATCGTGATAGAAGATGGGGTGACTGGTGGAAGAAAGACCACCTAACACAGCGAAGCTACCTGACTCATCATCATGAGAAGAGAGGGTCACATGTGCATTGTCACAAGGGGTGACAGAAGAGTAAGCAGATAAAGGATCTACCGATGTTGAGCCCAGGGTGATCGCTGAAGGGGGGTTGAGCGAAACATCAGGGGAAGTCTCCAAGGGGACTTCTACCTAGGGTCTCATGGATGATGATAGGTAGAGAATGGTGGCAGCAGGCTTCGTCATCTTGACATGGGGAGGGGGAATGTCAATGGTAGCAGGGGGATCCTCGAGCTGGCCTGACGCATACTGCGCGAGGATGGGAGAGGCAGATTGATTTTTTTCAACCTCATACTCACGGATGACCTCTAAAGAGGCTCGGTAATGCGTTAGGTGAGGACAATGGTGGGGATAATGCCATGGACACCACACAAAGCATAGGGTTTGTTGGTGCGAAGAGTCTTTGGGTTCTTGGCTGCGGACGAGGAAGAAACAAAGGGTTCAGGGGCCGTAGACTTAGGGAACGCGACTTTAACCATGGGTTTAATATGAGGCAACTTGGGACAAGTATGGGTGGCATGACCAACGCCATCACACAAGGCACAAGGTTTGGCGGGTGGAGGAGGGGTAGGGTCAGTCGGGGTGGCCTTGTCTTTGGATGCCCCTTTGCGAGCTTTTCCTTTCTTTCCCGGAGCTTGCACAACAGGAGAAGTATCGTGTTGAGGTGTGGGTGGCACTGTAGCAATGGAGGAAGCTAGGGGAACCGGTTGAACTGGTGTAAAAGAAAGGTACGGTTTGGGGTGACCTGGTGGGGTAGCGGCTGGAGGGTCAAGGTACCAGACGGGAATTCCCAGGGTCAAATTAGGGAGGGAAAGGGTGGCCATGATGGGGACCGAATAGACTCCGGCAGGGGGAGCAAGGAAAGGTATCTGACTAGCGGGGTAATGGCCAGGAGGGACGGCTCCAAGATGGTTGAGACTTGGGGGAACCGACCCAGGAGAGTAGAGAGGCTCATGGGTACCAGCTAGATGAGAAGGTCCAGAAGGAAGGGGCAGCTAGCTGAGGTGAAAGGCTAGGAGTAGGTTGCGGCGAGCGAGGTTGAGGTTGCTGACTAGCCGAAGCAGGTCGCTTAAGGTCAGCCCAAGACGATTGCATCATGCAAACATTCACTAAGCTGAGATCAGAGACAGGAGGAGGAGGAAGACCAGGGAAGGTTCCAAGCAAGGAGGAGTCTTTGTAGACACTGAGGGAGACACTATTCAAAGAATCGACGATTTGCTTATTGGCTACAGAAGAGATGGTCGACTCAGGGGAGGTCTAAGATTTTGGCTCATGATATGTCAACTGGTCAATGGTGACTATCTTTCCATTATGAGGTAAAAACATCTTGCAGTGGACCGCGGATGGGACAACAGACATGGCATAGGTGTAGCTACACCTCAAAAGAATGTTATAATCAAGAGGGGCATCAATGACTTCAACATCAACGCAAACAGTATTGCCCGCAAGAGTGATAGGAAAATTACGGAAGAGGCCAATGGGCTGGGAGGCATGGCCATCCCACGCACGAAGGGTGATTATGGAAGGGGCCACCTCAAGAGATCCAATTTGTTTCCAAATCGAAGCAAACATCACACAAGTAGATGCCCCCTCATCAATAATACACCGAGACACGTTAGCGTTCCGGATTTTGACTGGGATTGGAAAGCAACGGAAGCAGGAAGGGGAGGATGGTCTGACTGACTGGTGTTGAAAACAATCAATTGTTCATCAGCAGGATCTACAGCACCCATGGATGATAGTAGAGCCTTCATTTTAGAAGGACATGACTGGAGGAGTTCCAGTGTTGAAATGGCAGCAGGAGACTACGCCAAATCATCTACTATGCTATACGATGAGCACCTCAACCAAAAGCAGCATTTCGGTGTAATGGACCTTTAGGAACCTTGGTATGAACCTCAACTTTGGGCTGAGGGATCTGCAAAGGACCATTTGGAGTCGAATGAAGCTCTGTAGGACCTGAAGAAGGTGACTCGGGGATAGACGGAGCAGGAGGCTTGGGGTACTGACGAGACCGAGTTTGAAGGTTAAGGTCGACGGTTAGAGGTTGGTCAGAGTTCATCATGAGAATATGGTAATCAGAGGAACCAGAAGGGGAAGGTTGAGTGGTTACCGATGCGTGAGGGGGTTGGGTAGCCACAAATCCTTGCTAAGGGAAAGGATTGGTAAACACAACCAGTTGAGAAGTAGCTTCATTGGGGGGAACAGTATGGGAGGCATGTTGTCCTCGCAATGTAGCCTGAGACTCCCACATCTGCCACATCTGTGATAATAGGGGAAAATCGTGAGTGTAATGACTGTAAACACCATAACACGAACAAGGCTTATTGGTACGAAGAGGCCTGTCCAGCTTGGGCTGAGTGCCCTATTGCTTGTTAGCAGTGTTAGAGTCAGTACCTGAAGAATTGGATCCACGATTACCAGGGGCAGATTGATTTTGATTACCTTTCCTCTTTCTTTGAGAATAAGGAGGATTAGTCGTGCCCTGCTGTGCAAATACTTGCCCCAGAGGGGGTGGTAGTTGTTGTTGCTGGGGTTGATAAGGCAAGGGAGGTGGAGGTGCAAATGTTAGAGGAGCTGGGGTACTAGGCTGTGGATAAGGATACTGTCGGCAGAGCAAGATGCCCCCGGGGCATTAGCGCCACCGGGTCTAGGGAGGTCAGGAAGGATGGTATAAACATAACCAGATTGAGCATAGATGAGGTCATATTTCAAGGCTATTTGGAGGGCAGCTTCTTCGGTTTGAGGGAACTGGGATGCGACATCTTTGCCTATGGCAGGTAAGAGAGATCTAAGGAACCAGTCCATGTAGACCCGATCTTCAAAGGTAGGAGCTCGACATAAGCTCCTTCGTCGCCGCCATTCTTGGACATGAGCGGAAAGGCGGGTCGCAGATGATTGACAGAAGGAAGTCAAGAGTTCGATACCAGTTTCGTATCGGAGAGGGGGCTAGAAATAAGATAAGAAGGCTTTGGCAATGGTCGCAAAGGTGGTATGGGAAGAGGCGGTCTAATCAACATACCACTTAGAAGCTTCTCCTGTAAGTGTGCGTTGGAACAATCTAAGACGGATGGAATCATCAGTAATGGAATTGGATGAACACCACATGTGGAAATATCAGATATGGTTGGAGGGATCTTCTCCAGCAAGGCCTTCGAACTTGGGAATTTCGGAGGGGAGCTTGGTGGGCATAGCAGGCCAACCAACATCGTGGCGAATAGGATCATTGATCAACTGATTGAAATCAGGGAGTCTGAGACCTGCCATATAGGGGAGCAAAGGGACAGTCGAGGTAGTTCCCATGGCGGTTTCGCTAGTAACAGTCCCAGCATTAGGTTTGGGGTTGCCGCTAGCGTTAGGCCCTGGACCAGACATGGTGAAGGTAATAGGGGGAGAACCAGAGGTAGGGGGAGAACCCAAAGAATCAGAAGAGGAGTTGGAGTGCGGACTCGGGGGAGGACTAACTCGACGACGGTGGGAAGGAGCAATTCGACCAACCAGAAACTGAGGGTGAAGGCCAAGAAGTCTCTAGGATATACGCCTTGGGGGCACAATGATGATGGCACAAAGGGAAGAAGAATGAACAACAAGGGTAGGGAGGTGCAGAATCAAGTGATTGAAATGTCAAAACAAGGGCAGAAAGTTGTAGTGTCAATTGATTTTAAAGTCTTTTCCTGGCGGTGTTAACCAGGCTCTACTTCACTTAGGGTCAGTGTGTGGCGTGTGTGAATTTTAATTTTTAAACCCAGACGTTTTGAGAGTAAAAGAAAAATTTTGCTACGTAACTGAAAATAAATCTGCAGAGAACAATATATAATGCTGAAATCATAGAAAATTAACAGCTAACAATGCATCGATCTAACCCAAGAAGGTGGGTCTCTCAAAACTAGTCTAAAAGAGGGAAAAAATCTAGTCAAAACACACTAAAAAGAGGCCAATAGATCTAAGGTCAGGAGGGACATGGATCTAAAGGAGAAATCTACTGAAAATAGGTGTAGAAAACAACAAAGAGGCAGAGGCAAGGTTGCTGCAACAAAGGAGGAAATCAGCTAAAGGTAGAAGGAACAAGGAGGTGACCCTAGAGGCAAACCCAAACAAAACTATATGAGGCGATTTGAAAGGGAGAAGAGCTGATCTAAAAGGGATCTGAAAGTGAGGTATTAGATCTGAAAAGAAAAGAGCTGAAACTATGAAAATTTAGAAGGCTGAAACAACTAAAACTCTTCCACCAAAAAGTGGAGGGTACTAAAGCCCTAAGGGTCTAGATTCCCACTTAGTTGAGTAAAATGGATCAGAAACAGGTTTAAACGGGCGGAGACAGAGGCTGGAAAACCCTGATAGAAGCTTCAGACAAACCCAGAAAAATTGCTGGAAAATTGCAGAAAAAAGTGTAGGTCGCAGGTTCTGACCTGTTTTCTATCCAGGTCGTAGATTCTGGGCTGAAAGGTGCGTCTTGTAGTCCAGGTCGTAGGTTCTAGGCCGAAAAGTGCGACCTGCAGCTCTGGGTGTCTCGGCGGCATATTTCAGGAAAAGTTGTCGTCTCAGTTGCGACTGATGTCTGTTACCTGCGCAATAGGGCTAGAAACACATGGAAGTTAGAAATTTGAATGTTTGAGGGTTTTATAGGTGAAAAATGACATAAAAATAGAAAAAACAAAAATCTGAAAAGAAACCCTAGGGTCTGAAGCAGCTGGATATGTAGGAATATGAAAAACGACAGCAGTCGTAATTGAAAACTCGTGTGGAGTCACCAATTGTTAGTATGAATCTTTTATCGAAGTGTACGAAAAAGGACCACTTTAGCTACGCATAACTAATAGCCCTAACATCAATTATGGCTACCAATATCTTCAGATCTGCAGTTAGTTGGTCAATACAAAAGCTGCAAAAATCCAGATCTATACATAAAAAGATATTAAGCAGTAAAAATAAGGTTTTGCTCCATACATCCAATAGAAAAGACAAGAACAATATTTTTGAAAGAATTTTGTATTAAGGGCACCTGGGAGGAAAACGAGAAAGGTGTTTCCAATTCTCCTCAATGGGATGGGTTCTTGAAAGTCCTCAGCACTTCAGATCTAGAATTAATTCTCTCTCTTGTTGGTGTAGAAAACCCAGACAAACATAGAACTCAAAGGGAGCTCACAAAGTGAAATAATGGAAAATTTGACAATGATAATGGCTCAAAGTCAGACCAAGAGCACAGATCCAGAGTGATCTAATAGGCAACAAAAGGTGACAAATGAATGAGAAAACCCTTCTATTTATAACAAAATATTGAATCATTCTAGATCTTGGTGCATGATTAAAATAATATTAACCAAATCTGGATCCACATTTTATGGAATATTTTATTATATTTGTTGGAAGGAAAAGGCATTTGACTTGGGTCGAATCCCTTTATTTGTAAATAATAAATAAATAAATGATTTATTTATTATTTTAAGGAAGTGATTGAATGATAATTAAATAAATAATGATTTATTTAATTATTTATAAATGGTTTAGTCATATTTAACAAGGAATATTATTTAAATAAGATTTAAATAATTATTCCTAGAAAATAATAAGATAAATAAGGATTTATCTAATTAATTTCCTTGTTTTGGGTTAAATATGAACATGAATAATAATTAAATTATTTTTTAGTTAATTATTCCATGAGGAAAACCAAACAAATATAGATTTGTTTAATATTTCCCTTTGGGGTTTCCTGTTTAGACCATAAACAACCTAATAAATGTGTTTTATTAAGTTATTTTACATAGTGAAAGCAATTTTACTTAGGGTAAAATTGGTCTTACATGGTGTACTTGGGTCCATCTAATGATAATAGGTTAGATGACCAAAAAATGGTGTAACACCTTGAATCCATAAAGATCCAAGTGTGAGAAGGGAAGAGCCTCCTCATACTGTTGAAGAACTTTTCACTCCATGATGTGTTGAAGTGACTCAAATGAAATCTCTCCATGAGATCTCCTCCTCATGCATGGCCTTCCAAAACCAAAGAGGCCTTGGATCTGCTGCAAGTAGAATTCTCTCTTTGAGTTGTGGCATGCTCATTGAGAGAGTGTCATCTAGAGAGGAGAAAGAGTTTCTTATCACCAGATGTCTACTCCCTCTTACTGCTTCCTTCATGGCTTCCTGAATGAAGCTGCCCTTTGACTGCTCCCATGAGGAATGATTCCTCTTTTCTTCATCACTGCTCTTGTACAGCGCAATGAAATTCTGCTGCTCTAAGTCAACAGTATGCAGTGATGTGGACCCATCCATAATGTTTGCTGAAATGACAAGAGATGGACATTTAAGCATACCTTGGTGAAATTTGGAAGCTCCTTGCAGGGCTGCAAGAGTTCCCTCTTCATATGTGTTGGCTTCCCAAACTACTGAAGATGAAGGCTGCTCCTCCATGGTTACAATAGCGCTGGTACATGCCTCTTCAACTGGTGGTGAGGGCTCCTCCCTCCTTTTGCCAAATCTCCTGATCATCCTTTGAGAAAACTCAGCAAGAGTAGAAACCCTTGCATGGCTCAAATGGCTGAACCACTAAATATTTGCTTCACCTTCAAGGTGCAGTGCTGCAATTTCTACAGCCTTTATGTCTACTACAAGATGTAG
Source organism: Pinus albicaulis (assembly GCA_034641835.2). Taxonomy (NCBI): domain Eukaryota; kingdom Viridiplantae; phylum Streptophyta; class Pinopsida; order Pinales; family Pinaceae; genus Pinus; species Pinus albicaulis. The sequence continues at coordinate 161,868,351 of CM076583.1, read as the reverse complement.
TAGGAAGAAATCCTCTAGCTTCATCACCCAAGCCTCTGTTGCACAATCAACGATCTTACAATGACAAAACTGGCATTGGATACAAAGAAGATGAAGTAGGACCTTCTACAACAAAATACAATGAACCTATGAGATATGACATGCATGTAGACTTCATTGGAAAAGATTCGCAAGAACAGCCTTGGAAGACAATTCCTCGACGAAAATTTCCATCCAGGTACCAACATATTTTTTATGGCTATTGTTATTCATGTGGAAAATTTGGTCATAAAGTTGTAGAATGTCGCACGTACCCCATGAATGAATGCAATTCTAGGAGATCTGTCCAATATGAACCTCCCAGGGCTCAACGAAACATCAGTAGATTTGAACATTTGATAAATAATATTGAATGTTACAAATGTCGAAACTTTGGATACAGAGCCAAAGACTGCAGACTTGAAAATCCTCCAGAAGAATCTTCGAAGTCATAGAATGAATGAACATGGAAGAAGAAGAAGAATTATAATTGTGCTCTCACTTTCAACGCTCAAAAGCACAAAGATGTGTGGTATGTTGATAGCGGTTGCTCAACACATATGATTGGAGATAGAAATAAATTTGTATCTTTGAAAGAGAATAAGGATGGAACTGTGTCCTTTGGAAATTATGGATCTTCAAATGTTATAGGATCAGGTACTGTCACTCTCGGAAGCAAAGATGCTCTAGCCAATAATGTTCTCTTGGTTGAAAACATGAATCACAATCTGCTCAGTGTTGGAAAGATTTGTGATCAAGGACACACAATACTAGTCAACTCCACGAAATGTGAAATCAGGAAAGGCGTGGATGGTGAAATTGTGGCTTCCTGACAAGTCGAGCTCCAAACAAAATATATGTTCTGGATGAAGCAACTAAAGCATGTCTAATAGCTAAAGAGGATGATACAATAATTGGTAGCAATGATGATCGTCTAAGTAAGAATTTTTCTACAAAGGTGCAAAGTGATTTCAAGATGTCTTTACTTGGTTGCAAATTGAGCATAGACGACTCATCTAAGGATGTGGATCAAAGGTTGTACAGATCTATGATTAGTAGTCTTCTATATGTAACAGCCTCCCGACCAGATGTTATGCAAGCAATTGGACAAGTAGAAAGATTCCAAGCAGCACCAAAAGAATCACATATTAAATATTCGCTAGCATTGGAATATCTTCACTAGAAGCTTGGGATTCTCCCAAGTTCTCATTAGATTTTCCTTTTTCATAATACAAAGGGGGAGTGGAAGTAGATTACAGGTTTGTAGGATGGTTGTATGTCAGGGGGAGTGGAAGTGTGTACAGGTCTGCAGGATGGATGTGTTTCAGGGGGAGTTATCCTTTTCCATTGATATCAAAGGGGGAGAGAATGTTGTAGGAAGAGGTGTCATGATCGTAGGGGGAGTACTTGTGTTGCCATCAATGCCAAAGGGAGGATTGTTGATCGGCGGTTGTCAGTGATGTGTCAACCCACGCAGCACGGACTAACCCAATATTGCATGGGAATTTTGACCTACAAAATTAATGTATTGTGGGTCAATAATGCTTTTTATGGTTTCTACTTGTGGAGATGTTTCTATTGATATATGGCATGCCATGTAATTCTTCACGGTTTGAGATATATTCATGTTTGAAGTTTGTACCCCCGGTTAGTGGGCTAAAACCCCATGGTGTTGGGGCGTGGGTCATTGAAAAGTCATAATCAATATTTTTAAAGCTCCTAAAATCCCTCCCATGTTCACTTGTTGAAGCCCCTCTCAACCTAAAAATTTATATAAATTGTGATCTTCATTTCCTCCTTAGGCAAGGGATTTCGCTATCTAAAATAGGTCATCATGGCATTTTCGCTCTAACTTTGTTTCTATGAAGGATCAGAAGCTAAAAATTTTATGAGCGAAGCTGAAATCCTGAGGAGATTTACGGTAAAAATTTTAGATCGATTAGATCAAGTTACGCAATATGTTTGGAGATATGATCTGTGGAAGCAAGGGTTTTTTGCAGGCTCCTGAAACTCATCTCAAAGAAGTGACCTTGGTAAAATCGTCATAACTCTCTCTCTCTGAGTATCGGATTGGAATGCCATAAAAATTGACGGATAGTGCACAGCCTATAAGTTTTTCTCTATCAATTTCAGAAACAAATAAATAAACAGTGACACGTGGCACTCCGTACAAGTACGCTCTTCTAAAACAGTCTATAATTAGGGCATTGTGAGAGATTGGGTATAACTCTCTCTTCAAAAATCCAAATTAGGTCAGACCTGCGGCATTGGAAAGATGACTTAGAGGACTACTATAGGACTGAAAATCAGATATTGAGGATCTGAAATGACAGAGATACACCAGATTCAATATCGAGCTCCTAGAAGGCAATAAAAAGCTAGATCATGTGTTGTCAAGGGTTGCAAAGGACCAGACTTTCTACGGCAGAAAAGCAAAGAAAGGTGTAGCAGAGGGTAGCATGAAAAGAGCAGCATTCAAGGTGCATAACAGCAACAAGAAGTTCATCATATGAAGTCTTCAAGTGGGCAGCACTGCATACAATCATTGTACCTAGTCATTGTAAATACATTATTGTACAAATTGTACTAGTATCTATCTGCCAAGGGTTGAAGAGGCAGCGTTGGGAGGTCTAGGATCATCATTAGGTGTTTGTGTCAAAGTTGGGGTTATGGTCTAGTATATCTTCTTCTTCTACATCATTCTATATCATTGTAAAAGTGGACCATTTTCCCTGGTACGGGAGTCCATTCTTCTTTTATTCTTTTATAGGATGGTAGGGTGGTGCTAGGGTGAGTTGTAGCTCATTGGGTGTTGGGGCATCCGTTCAGTTAAATACTGAAGAATCTCGGGCGTTGGAGCGTCCATCCAGTGGGAGATGGAGAAGAATGCTTTTCTAGATTCTATGAAGTTGGATCTTTATTTTCAATTGGAGTTGAAAAGAATTATTAGAAAAGCATTAGGTGGTTTTTGTCCCGGAGTGGGTTTCCACCTTAAAAATTGTGTGCATTTGTGTTCCTCTTGTTTGCTGCTATCATTGTACAAACACTGATAATAATTTAAGATTAATTAATGCTCAATTGAAAGGAATACTGATTCACCCCCCCCCCCCCCCTCTCTCAGTGTTTCCAACACATGTGAGTGATCCATCAAAAGTGGACAATAGAAATCTATTGCCTCTCATCATCCCATAGTTGTGGGGTCTTTTTTCTTCTTCCAGCTGAATAAATTGTGGTAAAGCTAGAGTCATAGGGGGATTTTGAGGTCTAAAAGGGGCCTCCTAAGGAAATAATAAAATAATAACTAAAACAATAAAATAATATTTATGAATTTTCAATTCACATTTTGCACCACAATCCATGTAACCATAGTTAAATTCAATTCAAAAGTTGTACCAAAATAAAATTAATAAAAAAATTGTATTGATGTGACTATAAATAAGAATGAACTTTTCAAGAAAAAGTCATTATTATTGAACAACTAATGCATTTGTCCTTTGTACTTAAATAACTTAAAATAAAATATAAATATAAATTTATAAATTATTAATTATTATATACTATTAATTAAAATTTATATTATTTAAATTGTATAATAACATGTAATTAATATACTATATAAAAATAATATAATATAATAAATGTATAGGGATATGCAATATTTCTTTCAAGAAATATGAAATGAAAATAATATTTTTTTATTCAAAAAGTGTGAAATGACATTTATTATGAGTACTTTACTTTGACTTTAAAAGTACTTAGAGCACTACCATGGTTAACCATGGGTTTTTATCCACCATTGAGAATGTGACAAGTAAGTATTTTTAACTCAAGCAATGCCACCTCAACCATTAGGGATGATGTCATCCCCTAAAATGTGATTGGTTCTCATAAAGTGAATTTTGATTGTACATTTTCCTGAGGCCCATTTTAGACCTCAAAATTCCCCTAATGCTCTTTGAAGGCTCTAGGTTTAGCTCGGTATTCAGCAAGATATTCACTTAGAATTTTAGATTCTAAGTATTCTTCATGCTTCATGTCTTCTTCTCTTTTAGAGTAGGAAGTGCCTGGTCCTTCCTCTTCTCCTTCTTTCATCTTCTTAACCTCCTTGGAGAGGTCCTTTCTAGATCTGAAAACTGATGAGAGTAATCTCATCCTCTTCATCATCTTGATCTCTTACATCTTCTTATGGCTGAAACTCACAGGCTGAGCCAAAGATCATGCTCTGATACCACTGTAATATCCCAAAATAGGGAAAATCTACACTATTGGGAATATCTTAAGATATTTCAAATGTGGAGCAACAGTATAATGTAAAACACACCCAGTAGCAGTGATACATTAACACATAGAATGCCAGAAGATTCAAATAGCCATCATATTATGTCATAGCAGCACAAGATGTACAAATCCTTGAGGAATCAATCACTCAATCTAGGCAATACCAGCCTCAAGAAGCATGTACATAGAAATATGAAAAATACTGCTACATGAAGAAAGCCATGGCTATGACTGCGCAGTCTATGAAGAATAATTGTTTCAAACTGATTTCAATACATAGATATAGCAATGTATAGCTCAAAATATATGGGGGAGCAAGATCTCAACCCCTGGAAACAACAATGCACAATTCTTAGAAGGATTGGCTGAAATATGCACAAAATGGAAAATCTATAGAAATGTCGGAGTTGCAGGGTAGCAGTTGCAGCTCATAAACTAGAAATGAATGAAGATAGTTGAAGATGTTGCATATGATAGCTGAATCTCATCCAATGGATCTCTCAGGTGAATTTTTGATCCAATCCCTGAAGATCTCACCCTCCAAAATAGTGGAGCAAGTCCCCACTACAAATATGCTTAGAAATAACGTAGTCAAGGAGATGGACTGCACTATAGGAGATAGGAAGTTCTTGGCCTGGTGCCAAAGATGTGAAATCAGCTCTGAAATCTCCCTTACTAACCTCCCAGAGGAATAGAAGCTCCCTCCTCTGAAAGATGAGCCAAGGAAATGGAGTTGTGGAACCCTCCACTGCAACACCCTGCAACACAACGTTTCCTGCTACAGGAATAACGTTGTAGCTGAAGGAGGTGGCTTGGCCTTGAGCTTGAAATGTGGAGAATGAAGTAAAATCCCTCAAGAGGCCTCTCAAGAAGGGAGAAGGATTCCTAAATAGGAAATCCTTGTGCTAAGCAGCACAACAATCTCAGTTAAACAGCTCAAGATAGCAAATAGTCATGCAGACCAAATTCTATATTCATCAACATGCCTCTCCATGGCTGCCTTTTCCTCCCTTTATACAAATGAAAGCCTCCTTGCCTTGGCCCCCACAAATTAGGGTTTCCTCCACCAAATGATCTCCTCCCCTTTCACACTGTGTTGTCTCTCAAGGTGATTCACTCCCACTATGGCAGCGTTGTTGACTTGGTCAAACTTGACCTTGTCCTCATGCACCCCTTGCTTTGCCTTTCTTGAGGTGAAAATGACCTCTGGTCAGATTTGTTCATGGGCCTCCTTACCCATTTATTCACCTCCTAGCTGATATAGGCAAAATTAATGTTCCAATTAGCTCTATGCTAATTTCGGGAACATTACAAAAGTGCCATCCATCTTGCAAAGAACTCAGCGTTTCATTCCAGGACTAAACACATACATCTCAAGTACCATTTCATACTGTCAGTATTGGAAGATGGACAGTTGAAGCTGGAAAAGATACACACTAGACAGAATCCTGCAGATATGCTAACAAAAGTTGTAACCAGGGAGAAACTGAGAATATGCTCAGTTTCAATTGGTCTTCAAGAATGACGATGAAGATGAGAAACATCCAAGTCCAAAGAGGAGTCATTGTCCATCAAATGAAGCAGCGGTGCAATTGCTACAATCAGTCTCCAAGTGGGAGATTGTTGGGTGTGGAGCCTGATTATCTTGTTTATTTTGTTTCTCAGCGTTGGACCCCTATACCTTAATTGGGGCGGCAACGCCGCCTGAAATTAAACGCTGCCTAGGGGGTCCAGGGGTGGGTGGCTGCAACTTTATGGAGCCCCCCCTTGGCGGGGGGTTTCGGGGGCAGTGCCCCCGAAGCTAAAAATAGATGTAAAATTGCCTTATAAAAGTATATTAATTTCTAGTCAATCAGGGTCATTCATTAGGTGGATGATCTGACGGTAGAAGTTATGTTTATTTTAGGGTTTTTTGCCCTAGAAGGCAACCCCTCGCTTGTATGAGGGTATTTTATTGTAGCCGTGTATTTTATGTGTATTCTCGAAGCTAGAAACGAATAGGGAGACTGTGAGAGAGAACAGAGGATATTACCATGGATCTGCTGTAGGTTGTGTCTCTTCATTTTGCTAGATAATAGAAAGGAAGGATTGGTTGTTCGGGGTGGACGTAGTCCAAACTGGGTGAACCACATATATCTGTGTCTCTCTGGTTTTATGTGTTTTTCATGCTTGTGTTTTCCGCATATTTTATGTGTTTCATTGCTCTGTAATATTTAATTTTCTAACACATCTGACACCTTCAAGGGAGGTTTGGTGATGTAGGAGCATCAAGGCCAATTTTTATTTTTAATTGTGTAATAAAGGGGGGTGTGACATTTTAATTTTTTTATTAATTAATTTGTTATTTTTAAATAAAATAGGAGATAAATCATGAAGGTGAGGATTTTGTATATATTATTTTAATAATTAAAATGATATGAGAGAAAATAGAGTTAGGTAGCAAATTTAGGGAGTAGGAATTCTATGTACGGGACTTTGTTGAGTCCACACCTAAAATGAATTTAAATTAGATTTAGTTGAGGATTAGGTGGAGAGATTTTTGGAATGAAGTAAATTCATTATTTTTGTATAAATGTGAGTGTTTTTGTGAGGAAAAAAATATAGTTGAAGAGCTGAGATAGTTGAGAGTGGAGTGAGTGAGGAGTGGTTTAAAGGGCCAAGAGCCAAGAGGCCGCCCAATGTAATATTTGGCCAGAGAATTTTGATATGGTTATATGTAGTTGATTTGAATGGCTCTTTTTGCCTTCAAGTGAATTTAAGTTAAATGTTTTTCATGATTTTATTATAGAAAATTTGATCATTTTCATAGTTTAGTGAAGCAGTTGTATTCTTATATGCGGGATCTGCTTTCTAGCAGAATTCCTGCATCATTTTGGTATCAGAGCAGGGAAAGCTACCTGTTTGAATTTGCAATTATGTATGTTGTATATGGTTTTTGATTTCATGAATGAGCTTTTACGTTGGCTATGCAACCAGATGTGTGGTGTTTTCCGGATTGAAGGGCGCACTTGCAAGAGGGCGTTTTGATATGAAATATTGCACCATGGACAACGTACACGTGAAGGTGTTTGGAATGTGTGCAGTCTCCAACTGATCGCGTTGTGAACGAATCTGGAGTTCTCAGTTGCGGAGATCTGCGTAGTCCAAAGCAATTGAATGCTTGTAGAGATTTAAATTGCGGTTGAACCGTGGAAACAGTTGAAGACTGGTCTTTTATTGTGAAGCAAAACCGATGGCCTGTTTAAGTGCAGAATAAAGATGGAGATGGCATGTAAATTTCTGGAAGGTGACATGTGTAATGCCACAGAGCCGTGGTGTGGGGTTCACAAAAAAAAAAAAACAGCATGATATACAACCACACGCAAAGTGTAGTTGAAAGCCTGCATGTTGGTAGACAAAGAAGATTGTTGGTAGATGAAATGTGAAAAACGTAACACATGTTTTGTGATGAGATTCATGAGCCAGGAATAAATGAAGGTTTTTTGTTGATTGTGTTGAAATATATTTTGCCTCGGCGCCCAGATCTTAGGTTAGTTTGATGAGTGCAACTCTAAATGCAGATTTGCGTTGTCTTATTTTGATGGAGCACCTGCCGTCCATATTCCAGTTTTAGTTGTTGTGGAAAAAAACACAGCTTCCACAATATATGCTAAGAGTCTGAAATAGAGTCGGTTCGTGGGGCATTCTGCAACGTTGTTGACGATTAGATGGAATTGAGAGGCATCCCTCTCGATCTGTTATTTATACTATGGAGCATGGAGCGGTTTTGAAAAACACGTATGGCACTCGCATGGGTAAGCCTGGTAAAAGGTACTTCGGGATTGAACGCGATGTCCGTTGATGATACTCATCAAAGGGTCGATGGTGTTCACATCGTGGAGTGGCACAAAGGATACAGCAAGTTATGTTAATAAATATTGTGAGCTCAAGAATTCATATATGTTGGCGTGTTGGAAATATTGTCATTGATGGCAAAGGATATGGCAAAGGATGTGGTGAAGGAATTGGCAAAGGCATGGGCAACAAAGAAGAACAGTAGAATTGCAGAGATCAACGATCAGCAACACAAAGGTCAGCAGAAAAGAACAGAGGAAGAACAGAAGGAGCAGAGACAGAATGGGAGAAAAGAGTACAAAGACGCAGCAGAGTTTTGGTGAACAGCAACACGAATTCAAAGAGACATGTAAGAATGAATGAATTGTATTTATGGTGATGGGCAGTGGCATTTTACAATGGAATGAAGACAGTTGTAGTTCCAGAATACGGAGGAGCAGAGTTTATTTAAAAACTGTCATTTCAGGCGTTTAAGCCCTCAACAACCAAGTATGAAGGAAATTGAATAAAATAGCGGAAGGACTTTAAATCTTTGAAAGCGGCAGGACAAGTGGTCCCTACCACTTGAGCGCCAATCGCAAAGCGCAGTTTTGAAGTTTCAAGTGTCTTGTTGATATGTATTATTTGCAATATGCGATCATCGCACACCGCACAATTGCATGGTATATATATGTGCGCGCCGATTGAATGTTGCGATATATGATCATCGCAATATCGCAATATCGCATATTTGTTATTTCCGCCATATGTTTCCACCAGTTGTAATTTGCGATGCGATGTCATGCCATTGCATATCGCACATTGCAAATGGCCAACTGCGATGAGGGCCCAGGGTCAAAGAATGAAATTTGATTAAAATTTTATTGAAATCTAAGGTTACGGGTGCAGTGTAAAGTTTTAAAAAATAACCATTGGGGTTATAGTTATAATATTATATGGCATGATTCATGCATGGAAGAACGAAGGTTGGGGTTTTCAATTTAAATTGGCTCGATTTTTAATACGCTGGATTATCTATTGTGACCCTGTCCAGGAATACCATTAGCGGTTCGTGGTTTTGACTCATGGTTTTAATAAAGGCAAGAACTATATAAAGGAAGAAGATTATTATTCGTTTGGGAAGGTTGTGCAGATTGATAAAGAACGAATTCCTCTAAGAAATATTTGTATGGAAAGAAGACGTGCTTAATTGATGATTCTGAGTCCATGATGCACCCATAGAGATATTGATCTAAAGGTGATGAGTCTTGAGATTATTCTACAGAAGAAACGATGAAGAACTAGCGCATGACTGCTGAAGAGCAAATATGGATCCGGTGCATATGAAAGTTGGAGTTTCTGAAGATTAATATACATAGAAGGGTACACGGGATGCTGAATGCATATATTATCTGAAGCCTGGATCACTTCTGATGTTTAGGTTACAGTGGTCTCACTATTCTGAAGAATTGGGGAAAATATGTTTGTTGATAATTGAACAAAGGGTTGCATTGAAACTGGTTGATCCAGTGTGAAAATTGATGAAAAGTGGTCTGCAGTGTGTCTGAGGGTTGAAGCCTTCAGTTTGGAAGTAGAAGTTTCCTGCCAGTAGAAACTGGTGTTATGTTCAGGGGGTTGAAGCCCCCTTCCAGGAGAGGCTGGTAAATGAGAGAAGGTTGTAGCCTTATGCAGGTGGGTGCCTGCATTTTGGTATGAGTCTGCACCAGCATATATTGTAAGAAGTTTTCTCTATAATAAAATATTGAAGACTGAGATTACAGCAGCGGTTGTTTTCTCCCAAATTGGGTTTCCACCTTAAATCCTGGTGTCCATATGTGTAGTTCATGTTTGATGGTTTATTCTGTTATTTCTATTCATGCTTAATGCTTATCTAATGCAATGCTCTAAGTAAAGACATAATAAGATATTTGGACATACATGGTGGATGCAGTACTGTAACATATGGTTTTAAGAGAAAAGAAAGAAAAATTGTTCGGCCTTAAATACTGATTCACCCCCCCTCTCAGTATTTTTCCCAACAATTGGTATCAGAGCCAGGTCCTTCTGAAAAAGCTTAATCGCTAGAAGGAAGATCAAGCAAGATGAGCAATCAAGATGGAATAGCATCTATCAGGCCTCCTCTCTTTAATGGAAACAATTTAATCTTCTGGAAAACAAGGATGAGATCCTATCTTCAGTCTCTGGGAGTAGAGGTATGGGCAATTTTTGAACAAGGATATCAATATCCAGCTGCAGTACCAACAGATCCAACGGAAAGAAAGAATTATGAAACAAATGCAAAGGCATTCAATGCTCTATTGGGAAGTCTAACTGAATCAAAATTCGTCAAATTCATGCAGCTGAATATAGCCAAAACAATATGGGACAAAATCATTCTAATTTATGAAGGTGATGCAAAGGTAAAAAGTGCTAAACTCCAAACTCTGAGAATTCAATATGAGAATATAAAAATGGATAATGAGGAGAGCATTGCCAATTTCTTTTTACGTCTTGATGATATTGTAAATCTTATGAGAAATCTGGGAGAAACAATAACCGAATCTACCTTGGTTGAGAAAGTCTTAAGATCACTAACAACAAAATTTGAGTCACAGGTCTCTGCTCTTGAAGAAAAGGAGGATCTTCAAAATCTTACTGTGGTGCAACTTCATGGCATACTAACTGCATATGAAATGAGAAGAGGAGGAACATCAGAAGTCAAAGAAGCAATCTTTAGAACCTCTACAAAAGGGAAGGAAGTACAAAAACCAGAAGGATCAAGATATATCTCATAAGAAGATGAGATAAACTTTGTAAAGAAACTTCAACTTGGCACATGACGGTTCAAAGGTAAGCTTCCTTTCAAATGTTTTGATTGTGGAAGAGTTGGTCATTAAGCTGCAAAGTGTCCTTATAAAGAAACACATAAAAAGGGAAAGGAAGTAGCAAAAAGGAATAAGAATCGTTTCAGCACTAGAAAGAGTTACTATACTCATGAAGATAGTGATGGGTTATCTGATAGTGAGGAAGAATGTGAACAAGATCTTAGACTTCTCATGGCATTCAGAAAAGAATCTAGAGAAGAGAAGGATACCTTTGTGGATGCTCTAGAAGAAAGTGATTTCCTTAATGAAAACAATAAACTCAAAATTTGCTTAGAAGAAAGAAAAATAATCATAGAAACTCTGAAAAATCAGCTTGAGGATAAAGAGAAACACAATGAGAAATTAGAGTGTGAAGTAGTAGATCTAAGAAAAGAACTTGAGAAAGTAAAGACTCTGAATCTTAGATTTGCTAAAGGGTCTGAAACCTTAGATGAGATTATCAAGGTACAACGTTCTCCTCTTATAAATAAAGGTCTTGGATATATCGAAGAATCTTCTCAGGCTTCAGCACCAAATTATCTAAAAACAGTTACAGCTGGTTTACAACATGCTGCCACTCAGCAAGGGAATAAAGAATATTTACAAGTAAAGCATGATCATTTCAATTCAAGGAACACTAACAGGAATGTCTTTCAAAGAAACACCAATCAACAGATAAATTCATATAGAAGATCTTATGATCGTAGAAATTTCTTCTTCAATGGACAATGTTTTTCATGTCACAATTTTGGTCATAAAGCTATTCAATGTGTAGCATATAAAACTATTATGACAAGAGAAGCAAGAAATAAAAGGATTGATATTGAAGCAAAGAAGAATACTTATAAAAAAATTTATCCTCTTCAAAATGAAGTTGAATGCACTTATTGCAATAACTTTGGCCATGAAGAATCTGAATGCAGGAGCAAAGTTCAGCCAAAAGAACATGTTCCTTCAAGCTCCAAAGTATGGAAAAAGAAGAAATTACAGGTTGAAAATTGTGGCATAGCATTATTTGCAGAAGATGAAGAAAACCAATGGTACATTGATAGTGGATGCTCAAGACACATGACAGGTGATAAAGACAAACTTCTTGCATATAGTGCTCTAGAAAAGGAGAAGAATGTTACATTTGGAAATGATACTCCTGCAGTCATTAAAGGAAAAGGGTCTGTTTTCCTAAAAGATAAGGTGAAAGCTAGTGAAGTCATGTATGTGGATGGATCAAAGCATAACTTGTTAAGTGTAAGTCAAATGTGTGATCAAGGAACTGAAGTTGTCTTTAGTTCAAAAGAATGTGTGGTACGTGATCGTGATACAGGTAAAGCAATTATAAAAGGAAAAAGAACTCCAAACAACCTGTATATATTGAAGAACCCCAAAGAACAATGTTATTTGAGTAAATCTTCAGAAAATTGGCTATGGCATAGAATATTGGGGCATCTGAGCTTCTCTCAAATCAACAAATCAAGCAGACTTAAAGCTGTTCGTGATCTTCCCAATATTACTCTACCTGAAAATATCATATGCAAATCATGCCAATTCGATAAGCAAACCAGGGTACAATTTAATGCCAAGGAAGGATCATCAAGTAAGCCTCTTGAACTCATTCATACTGACATATGTGGACCTATGAGGAAAAATTCACCCCGTGGTGAAGAATACTATATCTTAGTCATTGATGATTTCTCTAGAATGTGTTGGATTGGGCTGCTTAAACACAAAGATGAAGCATTTGAGAAATTTCAGATCTTCAAAGCACTAGTTTAGAATGAATTAGAATTAAAAATCAAGTTTCTCAGATCTGATCGAGGAGGAGAATATACATCCAAAGAATTTCTTGAATTTTGTGAACAGCAGGGCATAAAAAGACAGTTCTCTGTAGCTGGCACTCCACAACAGAATGGTGTTGCAGAAAGAATGAACAGAACAATTCAACAAATGGCTAGAGCTATGCTTGATGATTCCAAAACACCTGACACATTTTGGGGAGAAGCAACACATACAGCAGCAAACATTCTCAACAAAGCACATGTTCGTGTAAATAGTGATAAAACTCCATATGAACTCTGGTATGGTAATCCTCCCACTATAACGCATTTTAGAATTTTTGGGAGCAAATGCTTTATCAAGAATAATGATGAAAAACTTGGCAAGTTTGAACCTAGAGCAGATGAGGGAATATTTCTTGGTTACTCCTCTAGGATTAAGGCATATAAATGTTACAATAAAAGACTTCGAAAGATTTTTGAATGTATTGATGTTGTTATTGATGAGTCTCCTACAGCCCCAAAAGAAGAAAAGCAAACAACAGATGAAGATGATGAGGACACATATCCTTCTACATCAAACAGTAATGATACAAATAGTGCACCCAATGAAGAACCTGAAGAGGAGTTGTCTGAAAAGGCTCCATCTAGATATGTTCAAAAGAATCATCCAGAATCTCAAATTTTGGGAGAAAAGGAATCATGTGTACAAACAAGAAGGACTCTTGTGGGATCTTCTAGCTATCTGGCATTTCTATCCACTATTGAACCACATAATGTCAATCAAGCTAGAAAAGATGAATGTTGGATTCAAGCCATGAATGAAGAGCTTGATCAAATTGAAAAGAATCACACTTGGGAATTAGTACCAAGACCTCATGACAAAAATGTCATTGGAACTAAATGAATATTCAAAAACAAGTTAAATGAGAATGGGGATGTTATAAGAAATAAAGCTAGACTTGTTTGCAAGGGGTATGCTCAACAAGAAGGTGTAGACTTTGAAGAAACTTTTTCTCCTATAGCCAGACTTGAAGCCATAAGAATGTTTCTTGCTTTTTCAAGCTTCCAACAAATCAAAGTTTATCAAATGGATGTTAAATCTGCTTTTCTCAATGGTGATCTAGAAGAAGAAGTTTATATAGAACAACCAGAAGGATTCATTTTGGCAAATGATGAAAAACTTATTTTTAGACTTGAAAAAGCTCTATATGGTCTCAAACAAGCTCGAAGGGAATGGTACTATCGTCTTGACAAATATCTCCATCAACAAGGATTATCAAAAGGATCTGCTGACAGCAACTTATACACAAAAACTGAAAATGACAAACTGTTAATTGTGGTTGTATATGTTGATGATATCATGTTTGGAAGTAATGAAGAATCTATGAGTCAGAAATTTGCTTCTGATATGCAGCAAGAATTTGAAATGTCTTTACTTGGGGAACTAACATTCTTTCTTGGATTGCAAGTGCAACAAGAAAGATGGCATTTTCTTATCACAAGCAAAATACCTTAAGCAAATCCTAAAGAAGTATGGCATGAAAGATTGCAAACCTGTAAGTACACCAATGATAACCGGATTTAATCTCAGTTCTAATGATGATTCTCCCACGGTGAATCAACCAGAATACAGATCTATGATAGGAAGTCTACTTTATCTCACTGGGACAAGACCAGAAATTATGCATGCAGTTGGGATTGTTGGACGATTTCAAGCCAATCCAAGAGAGTCTCACCTTCAGGCTGTGAAAAGAATATTCAAATATTTACAAGGAACTCAAGATTTTGGACTATGGTATCCTAAGAATGTTGATCTTACTCTTCATGCATACACTGATGTAGATTGGGCTGGAAGTGTTGATGATCGGAAAATCACTAGTGGTGGTGCATTCTATATGGGGCCCCGGTTAGTATCTTGGTTCAGCAAGAAGCAAAGCTCCATTTCCTTATCTACAGCAGAAGTAGAATATGTGGCTGCAGCATCATGTTGCACTCAACTTCTTTGGATGATGCAAACCCTACAAGATTTTCAAATCAAATGTTCACCCCCTATCTCCATTATGTGTGATAATACAAGTGCCATCAGTATCTCAAAGAATCCTGTTATGCATTCCAAGACGAAGCACATTCCCATCAAATATCACTTCTTACGAGAACAAGTGCTTGAGCAAAAGGTGAAATTAGAATATGTTTCCTCCAAAGAACAAGTTGCGGATATATTTACCAAACCTCTACCCAGGGAAGCATTCGAATATCTCAGACTGAAACTGGTAGTAGTCTTTGCCATGCAAAGGATCAGGTCTACTTAATTACAGAAGACTAAATTGGTTTTGAGATACTGTTGGGCATCTCTGATTGCACAGGCTAAGGGGGAGCATTGGCCATATAAAAAGGATGCACTGTTGATATTATGAAGATGCAGCATGATCTCAGGGGGAGCATGGTAATGTCACCTCTTTGCCATTTATGTCAAAGGGGGAGGAAAAGCATCAAAGGGCTTCAAAGCATCAGCGGGAGAATATTTCCATCAATGCCAAAGGGGGAGATTGTTGGAAATATTGTCATTGATGGCAAAGGATATGGCAAAGGATGTGGTGAAGGAATTGGCAAAGGCATGGGCAACGAAGAAGAACAGCAGAATTGCAGAGATCAATGATCAGCAACACAAAGGTCAGCAGAAAAGAACAGAGGAAGAACAGAAGGAGCAGAGACAGAATGGGAGAAAAGAGTACAAAGACGCAGCAAAGTTTTGGTGAACAGCAACACGAATTCAAAGAGACATGTAAGGATGAATGAATTGTCTTTATGGTGATGGTCAATGGAATTTTACAATGGAATGAAGACAGTTGTAGTTCTAGACTACGGAGGAGTAGAGTTTATTTAAAAATTGTCATTTCAGGCGTTTAATCCCTCAACAACCAAGTATGAAGGAAATTGAATAAAATAGCGGAAGGACTTTAAATCTTTGAAAGCGGCAGGACAAGTGGTCCCTACCACTTGAGCGCCAATCGCAAAGCGCAGTTTTGAAGTTTCAAGTGTCTTTTTGATATGGACTATTTGCGATATGCGATCATCGCACATCGCACAATTGCATGGTATATATATGTGTGCGCCGATTGAATGTTGCGATATGCGATCATTGCAATATCGCAATATCGCATATTTGTTATTTCCGCCATATGTTTCCACCGGTTGTAAGTTGCGATACGATGTCGTGCCATTGCATATCGCACATCGCAAATGGCCAACTGCGATGAGGGCCCAGGGTCAAAGAATGAAATTTGATTAAAATTTTATTGAAATCTAAGGTTACGGGGGTAGTGTAAAGTTTTAAAAAATAACCATTGGGGTTATAGTTATAATATTATATGGCACGATTCATGCATGGAAGAACGAAGGCTGGGGTTTTCAGTTTAAATTGGCTCGATTTTTAATACGCTGGATTATCTATTGTGACCCTGTCCAGGAATACCATTAGCGGTTCGTGGTTTTGACTCATGGTTTTAATAAAGGCAAGAACTATATAAAGGAAGAAGATTATTATTCGTTTGGGAAGGTTGTGCAGATTGATAAAGAACGAATTCCTCTAATGAATATCTATATGGACAGACGACGTGCTTAATTGATGATTCTGAGTCCATGATGCACCCATAGAGATATTGATCTAAAGGTGATGAGTCTTGAGATTATTCTACAGAAGAAACGATGAAGAACTAGCGCATGACTGTTGAAGAGGACATATGGATCTGGTGCATATGACAGTTGGAGTTTCTGAAGATTAATATACATAGAAGGGTACACGGGATGCTGAATGCATATATTCTCTGAAGTTTGGATCACTTCTGATGTTCAGGTTACAGTGATCTCACTGTTCTGAAGAATTGGGGAAAATATGTCTGTTGATAATTGAACAAAGGGTTGCGTTGAAACTGATTGATCCAGTGTGAAAATTGATGAAAAGTGGTCTGCAGTGTGTCTGAGGGTTGAAGCCTTCAGTTTGGAAGTAGAAGTTTCCTGCCAGTAGAAACTAGTGTTATGTTCAGGGGGTTGAAGCTCCCTTCCAGGAGAGGCTGGTAAACAAGAGAAGGTTGTAGCCTTCTGCAGGTGGGTGCCTGCATGCTGGTATGAGTCTACACCAGCATATATTGTAAGAAGTTTTCTCTATAATAAAATATTGAAGACTGAGATTACAGCAATGGTGGTTTTCTCCCAAATTGGGTTTCCACCTTAAATCCTGGTGTCCATATGTGTAGTTCATGTTTGATGGTTTATTCTGTTATTTCTATTCATGCTTAATGCTTATCTGATGCAATGCTCTAAGTAAATACATAATAAGATATCTGGACATACATGGTGGATGCAGTACTGTAACATATGGTTTTAAGAGAAAAGAAAGAAAAATTGTTCAGCCTTAAATACTGATTCACCTCCCCTCTCAGTATTTTTCCCAACATGGCGTTGGCGTATTAGTCCAAAGTTGAAGGTTTCATATCATGCTTTTGACATTGGATTGGTTGAACATCGAACCCACAGTGGCCGTGCGTGGAGGCTACACGAGGTCTGGTTGATACATACATGCGTTTTATTGTATATGGTGGAAGGCGCAAGTTCCAAACATTCATAAGCGCTCTTGAAGAGGTTACACCTCACGGCATTGTGTGGATTCTTGGGCATAAATCCATAGCCCGGTTTTCATTGTGAAATAGCGCACGCAAAAGAAGACTCTTCTTTGAGTTTGGAGCTGAAGATGTGTTTATTATGAAGGCCGGTGATTGGTAATTTTGAGTCAGTCGTTCGTGGTGAGATGAATGGCGTTAAGCAAGTACAGGATCTGCGTTAAAGCAATGGTATAATCTGCCTGAAGCTGCGATTGACGAATTAAGTTTACAGTCGTCGACTCTTAAAGCTGAATATGATTTGGAGTGCACGCAGAGAGAAAACCTCTACGTCGAGTTGATGTAATAATTGAATTACACATGCAGTGTTTTTTTATGAAAGCTTGTGACTGTGAAACTTGATTTAGAAGTTAGTATTTTAAGTGTTGAACAGCATTCAGAAATTTCCATAATCAGCGTTGAAACAGTGATACAATTTGCCAAAGGCAGCGTAACCTCTTTTGTTGTGTAAGCTGCGTTTGAAGGTAATAATTTTGTGTTCGATTTGCTAGATGGTCCGATCGGAAGATACATAATGGAAAAATCGATTCAAAAAAGGTCGATCCAAAATTTTCACAGCGTTTGATTGTTTACCATATGTATATGTTGTGCAATGTGTTATGTTAACACAAATCTATGTTGACAACTATCGACCCTTAGTCTCCATCGAATTCATACATAGCGCTGAACGGTGTTGAGCACGTCCAGCAATTGTATATTCAGCATTAAGCATTAACATCAATTGTCAAAGGCAGCATGCTTGAAGGTTATATTATGGTGAAATTATAATATGCAGAAAAGAACGGTGGGCACATTTGATCAGAGATGGGAAGGTAAGTTGTGGACCTGAATTATATGATTTTATTTAAAAAAAATCGACTTCTGAATGGAACATCTATTCTTATATGGGTTGGATATATGGTGAATGGAAGCCATGGTGCATTTAAATGAAGTTTTGTAAACTTCGAATGTTGGTTTAAGCTCCTTTGAGGTGAGGACAAGTTCGAACCTTTGATTTATGGAAATGTTCGAATGTTCATGAGTATGGAATTCCAATGGTTTTATAATCATTGTTTTATTTTGTAAAATTAAATCTTGAGGCAAGAGATATTAAGTCTGAGTATTATGAAAATAAGCTTCCGCAAGGAGATGGTTTGGTTTGTAATAACCATGAGATCAAATTTTGCTTCCATGTAGTTTAAGATTTCCCAGATTGTTGAGATTATTGAGGTTGCAGATTTATAATTATTTGGGAAAAAACATGGAGTGCAGGTTTATATGCATGGAAGATAGTGTGTTTATGGGTAAGCAGGGTTTGCCTACTATCAAGTAACACATGCATTGCTAAAGTGTGTTTGCAACAAATTGTAGCAAGAAGGTTGTCAGAGATTGGTTCTAGGACAAAGAGAAGCCAAGCGCAAGAGGAGGAGTTGCATTTTGATGAATGACAAGTGTGAAGGATTGCAGGAAAGTGGCTTAAATGAATTCCACATGTGAACAGAGACAGTTCACAAAGGAGGGGAAGATGACAGTTGATAGTCATTTTCAGAGATCTGATGAAGAGTATGAGCGGGAGAAGGCTGAGATAACAATTCACCTTGAATTGCTAAAAGAGTTGTTGCAGGAAAATGGGAGGAACTAAACACATGGTTGGACCATGAGAAAGAAGGTGAAATGGAAGAAGCTACACGTAAAGAGGGAAAATCAGGTAAACATACGATTGATGGAGGAGCTAAGGAAGCTCAAGCAGATGTTGAATTGTGAAGAACTCAGAGAAGCTGAGTTAAAAATGGATGTTTCCATTTGTGGCCCGGAACATGGTGAAATTCTGGGTGAAGAGATCAATGAGGAATATCTCATGAACTATTGGGATAGTTCAGAAGCATCTGAAGATGTGTTGGAAAGAGGAACAGATCAGGCCATGAAGCCTTGCAATTTTTCTCACAATTTATTTATGTTTGCAGGATGTGCGAAAGACGGTGAACAGTCTGATGGAACTGTCACAAAGGAGAATGAAGTTATTGAGGTAAAGTCTAGTAAATAATTCCTTTCAGAGAAGGAATGTGTTGATTGGTTACAACACGAAGAAATCATAGATGAATCCTTGTTGGGAGTAAGACAGCAAATCGAAGCTGTTATGGAATCGAAAGAAAGTGGAAATACTGAAGGAAAATTCCAAGGAGGTAAACAACTGTATTTGTTTAATGGGATTGCTAACAAAATTATACATTGTAATGATGTTGAAACCAGGAAAATTCAGGAATACTGCCAGAGGGAGAATGGAAGTAGTGATGAGACAGAAGGGAAATCAACAGAAGAACTAAATCAAATGAAGGATTCAGAACATCAAAGAGAGATGTCGACTGAAGCATCCAGTGAGGTCACAAGGTCTTGTGTGTTTAAAACTAATGATTGGTGTTTGACTACAGGTACATCATAGGGTGTTGAAAAAACTTTGAATTTTGTTAAAGAAGAAGAGTTGAATCTGAAATCTGTTCAGAATGATGTTGAGATAGCAAGATCTCAGGAAGAAATGAAGACAGAGGGGTCTTATGGAAATATTCGGCAGAATATTGAAGCGGGGAAAGAAGGACCATCTGATGATTGGTCAATAGCAAATGAAGGTATGGAAAGTTGTGTAAATATTCCAATTTCTAACCCAGTTGAGATTGTTAAGTTATACAGAAAGTTAGATCTTCAGAGAAGAGAGTTGGAAAAGAAGAGGATCTATTTTCAGGGAAAGTTACTGAAAGACACAGAACAGGAAAAAAAATTTCAAACAGATGATGTGGAAGAGGGACTAACTGATAGTCTCACAGAGGAATTAAATAAGCATACTGATGTACTGATAGACGAGGGAATTTCAACGCAGCATACTAAAATGTTGCCAGCAGTGGAAGGGGCACTGAAGCCTTATGTTTTTTATTATAACAATTATTTTGTGAGTACAGGTTTTATTGCAGATGCTGGAAAAAATCTATTAGATAGAGAAATTGAACTGATGAGGCGGATGATGATGAAAGTATCCTGGAAGAGGCCAGCAGCATTAAAACAAAGAAGAAGCAGCAAGAGAAAGACAACAAAATATTGTGAAAGCATATCCAGTGGGGCAATGTAGCATAAAGTGTGGAGACCTGGAGAAGAACAACAGATAGAAGCAGTGACAAATGGAAAGTTACAACACAAGATATGGGATCTAGGCAGACACAAATCTGAACACATGATCAGGCGATCATGATTAATTTCAACCTTGGGAGTTTGATGCAGGAGCATCAAGGCCAATTTTCATTTTTAATTATGTAATAAAGGGGGGTGTGACATTTTAATTGTTTTATTAATTAATTTGTTATTTTTAAATAAAATAGGAGATAAATCATGAAGGTGAGGATTTTTTATATATTCTTTTAATAATTAAAAGGATATGAGAGAAAATAGAGTTAGGTAGCAAATTTAGGGAATAGGAATTCTATGTACGGGACTTTGTTGAGTCCACACCTAAAATGAATTTAAATTAGATTTAGTTGAGGATTAGGTGGAGAGGATTTTGGAATGAATTAAATTCAGTATTTGTGTATAAATGTGAGTGTTTTTGTGAGGAAAAAAATATAGTTGAAGAGCTGAGATAGTTGAGAGTGGAGTGAGTGAGGAGTGGTTTAAAGGGCCAAGAGCCAAGAGGCCGCCCAATGTAATATTTGGCCAGAGAATTTTGATATGGTTATATGTAGTTGATTTGAATGGCTCTTTTTTCCCTCATGTGAATTTAAGTTAAATGTTTTTCATGATTTTATTATAGAAAATTTGAGCATTTTCATAGTTTAGTGAAGCAGTTGTATTCTTATATGCGGGATCTGCTTTCTAGCAGAATTCTTGCATCATTTGGGTTCCATATCAAATGTCATTATCCCCACACTGACTTCTCTAACAACATTGTCATCTCCTAGTACTACCTCTATATCAGTACCACTCTCTGAAAGCTCTGAGAAGTACTCACGGACTCCTGTCATATGACGTGAAGCCCCACTGTCAACATACCAAATACCTGAAGATGCTCCGCTAGTGGAGGGAAATGCACACTCCCTCTTAACATCCATGGCAGGTGATCCTGCACTAGTGGACTCACAAGCAATGAACCCAAACTCCCAGTCAAAGCTATCAGTAAAGTCCTCTATCACTACTGATGCTGCCATGTTCTAGTTCTTCCCCTTATTCTTCTTCTCCAGACACACAACTGCATAGTGTCCCATCCTCTAACAATTCCAACACTTCACCTTGGAATAGTCATTCTGTGTGTTCCCCTACTTACCTTTACCTTTGCCTTTTCCCCCACCAACACTTGTGGAAGCTTGCTTCTTTCCCTTGCCTTTCTTGCCTCCTGCTAACAGTGCTACATCCTCATCCTGCTCAACTGGTTTGGCTCCCCCAAGATGGCTCTTTCTGATTTCTGTCTGTATGAAATCATCCCAGAACCTCTCCCAAGTGGGAAGGGTCTCACATGCACAAACCCCATCAGCAAAGTTCAGCCATGTACTGGGAAGGCCATTCACTGCAATCTGCACCAACTCAGTGGGTGGAATGACCTCTCCAACTGCTTCCAATGCATCTCTCACATTAGTAATCTTTGTGAGATATCCAACTGCACTATCATTATTACCCATATTAATGGTCTTCAACTTCTCCCTTAGGACCATTTTCCTGTTCTCATTAGTACTCTGGTAGAGATTGGTCAATGTTGTCCACATCTCATGAGCATATCTCTTTCCTCTCACATGAGGAATGCAATGGTCTTTGATTCCATCTAGAATCAGTCTCTTACCCTTGTTATTATTCTTATTAAATGTTGCCAATTGAACAGCATTAGCAGGCACATTAATAGGGTTATGTGCGGTATGCACCATGATATCCCAGACTTCTGCCTCCTCAAAGATGCTATGCATTCTCTCCTTTCATATACTGTAGTTACTATGCCCATCCAACTTATCCTCCACCCTCAAGCCCAAAGACATGCTTGTTGTCCTAATAAGCTGAAAATAACACCGTTGCAGTAAAGGTACTGCTTTCTATGTGAAAAATCAGCTTATTGTAATTTTTCTTCTTGTTGTAATTTCCAAAATTTGTGTTTTCAGAAAATTTTCATTTTTCCAGCTTGTTGAATGTATGGCTATGGGAATGGGCATTTAACTATATGGGAGAAATAAGTAGAAACTGAAAACCGGGGTTGGTTATCAAATTTCTACAAGCCCCATAAACCAGCGTAGAGCTTCCCCCTTCAATGTTGAGGGGAATAGTTTCAGTTTTTTAGGGTCAATGGTGTAATCATATCCCCTACACAAAACATCAAATAAAAATAAAAATGCATCCAGATCTTCTGAGGTCAGTCCATGGAAGGTGGGGATGTTTTGTAACAAGATAGCTTTCATAGGGGCATCTGCGGCCGGGTCAACAATGGGATACTCCAATGTTGATGTTTGTCTCTGGTTTTGATTGTGTGCCATCTAGTCAAAGAGACAATAACCTTCAGGGATTTCCTGGTCTGGAAAATTAGTTTGAGTGGAGTTAGGAGGTGGATTTGGAGGAGGCCTTGCAGCATTACCTCGATCTAGAATATTGGGTGTTTCTGTCTCAACCACTTTTTCAGGAGATCTAGGCTCTAGATATTTTATCTTTACAGCACTACTGGTTTCTCCCTCTCCTTCTTGAAAATTGCAATAATTTCCCTCACGTGAAGGGTCAAGACTCAAATTTTCTACAGTTTGAAAGCTTCTTTTAGACCCTTCGGTTTCGCTCTGGATCTCGGTGTGGGCTACAGATAGTGAGGCTGTTTCCTGAGGGATTGTAGTAGGACTCTTTTCAGAAATTATTTTGGGTCCTACAAATGCCTGAGATTCATCTTTCCTTATGATTTCTTCTATGAATGTTTTTCTGCCAAGGACCACCGATCCCTTGGGTTTTGTGGATTTAGACGGGGGTTTTCAATCTAATTCTATCTTTTTCTTCCTATTCATTCATAAAAAACAAACACCTATCCTATTTAACCTCTTCACAATTGCTGAGAAGTGGGCTGGAAAGCAAGCATTCTGCTTGCTAATACGCAGGTTCTTACCTCTCATTTTCAATACCAAATTATTTCACAGCAAAAGGAAAAAATAAAAAGACATCACTCCTAAACACTCTCCCCAGTAACGGCGCCAAAATGTTGGCTCAAAAATGTGACTGTTAAAGGTAACCTTAATGCTTCACATTAATCATCAACCCAGGGGGACTCTATTTATTTCAAGAGTGCGAGAAAAGTATATGTGAGTGAATTCAGAGGTCAACTACTCTATATCGTTGGAAGAAATACTATATAATTCTTGAATTTCAATCAACCAATTAAAAAGTAAAGTATGAAATACTTCACACCAATCAAAGGATGAAACTCTAGTCAGATCTTATGCAGAAAGTAAACACTCAATGCTGAAATTAAAGATCTTTTGCAATTGAACAACAAGCTTAATGAATTGAACAAAAATGGAAAAGGAATACTTAATAAAATGAATAGAAATAATCTATTAACATTTTTCAATGGAATTCTCTATAATTCAATGAATAAAAACCTTTGGAATTGAACATCAAACCATACATTCACACTTGTAATGGAAAAACTCAAGAAATAACAATGTGCATAATTGAATAGCAACTACTTAACCACGTTGAAATCAATCTAATGAATATAAAAACATCACTCAGCAGTAAAGGAATATTAATGATAAATTCAACCTATTTGAAAAGGAAATTGTAACACACCACACTTGCAATTACTGAATTGAATTGTGATTCTACAAAGCATAAAGAATAACTAAATTGTGAGAATCAATAAAAAAACATATAACACAAAATAACAGGAGAACCCCCAAGGATCAGGCCCATAGCCTCCAAAAGTCTTCTGCCAAGAAATACTCAGAATCCGCTTATAATGGAAATTCCAACTCTTTCATTAATCAATAGAACAAGTACATCATTACGAGTTCACAGCTCTATCTGAATAATAATGTTTATTACAGAAAATTACAATATACAGAAAAATCTCTCCCGTTCTCTTTCACCTACAGCCTTTTATAACTTAAGGAGAAACAAAACAGAGAATAACGAATAGTCATCAATTGAATGCTTCAAAGATAGTCGTGTCTTTTCATCTCTTGATAATTTTCAGGAACTGGATGCAATTTCATTTTCTTTTCTTGATTGTTGTTGTTTGGTCGTTTGGTCAGCAGTTAGTTTTTTCGGATTCGCTGTCAATAAAGAAAGAAAAATTTAGTTTTTATACTATTAAATAAATTATTTATTAATAATTCATTTTACCCTACTTTTACATTATTCTCCTTTCAATTATTTCTAAAATGAAGGAAAACATATAAAATTTAATAATAAATCATGCTAAATATATGGGCAAAATGTACCTTTTCCTCGGCCCGACATGGCTTTCGAGCAAAGGATGGCGAGGAGGCTGGGAAACAAGGCTGATTCTAGGGGAGCGATCGCAGACAGAACCTGCGAGGCCAGTAGGAGCAGCTGCAAAAATGGAGAATTGGAGAGCCTATATGCAATTTGAACGCCGAAGGCACTGATTCCAAGCACAGGTGCAGAGAGGGACTGCCCAAGTGTGCCTTCAAGTGATGCTTGGTATGACAGGGAGCCAGGTGTAGCAGAGTTATGGAAAAATTAAGGATTGATTTGAGGTTCTGCATCAGGATCAAGCTGGCAGTGCAGGACGTCGTCGGTCTGAGCATGGGTGGAGATGTCATCTTGCGATCTAGAGGTTTCACTCACATCCGGGGAGTAATAAGTTGTCTTCTATCTATTACACAAATTTGTATCAAACAAATTGAATTATAAACTAAATTTCCATCAAAATGGTAGGGAAAATAAATCAAAGTGGCCAATGGGTTACCTAATATAATTTGCAAAGGTACTCCTCATGAAGGGATAGTTACATGTTAAAAAGATTGATAATAAGGTAGTTGACAAGATAAAGGGGAAAACCTAGTAATCCAAAATTGTAAAAAAAGTTGAGCTCGGCATTCCCCCCATGCTTAAGTATTTGCATGTCCTCATGCAACAAGCCATTGCAACACAAAAATGGATGTTTGGAAAAATTTTATATAATTGTGTGTCACCCCCTTCATAACACATATTATGATGCCTGAATTAACATGTCAATATTAGAGGTGGAGGTTGTGAGATCTCTATGACTATGTTTATGCTGTAGAAATCACTTTGTAGCCTCATGTTCTACTTCCCAAGCTTCTCTCGTTGTTGATAACATTTCTTTGCCTTTTTAAACAAAAACTTGTACTTAGAAGCTAAAAGTATGTTTTTGTTAATAATCTAAAGCTTCATTCTTTTAGGATCTCATTTTCTCTCTTGATATTCCTATCCAAGAGTTCATATTGATAGCTTCCTTCAATCTCTTGATATTATTTTCCTTTTTTTTAAATTTTGGATGAAATGATAAAAAATGCAAGATCTGGATGAATTTATTCTCTATCCACATAATTTTCTGCTTAAAAACATGGATTAGGGACAACATCCTCTTGTACCTAATAGAAACTTTCTACAATAGATTCTTGATCTTGTGCCTCTTGGTTTTTCTTAAGGATTTCCATCCCATGTGTATTTTCCTATGATATTAGGCCCATGTTATCTATTTGCACTTGTGATGAAAGAGTTTCCTTAAAGGATTCAATTTGAGGCCTTCTTGGTACACTATTAATGATTATGACTTCTTCACTATCTTCATCTCATTCTTGTTCAGGATCTTGAGCCATTATTCTAGCCCAACCCTTGATAATGATAGGTTCTTCTAGTTTTTTTCCAAGGGAATCCTTCCTCTTCTTACCATGTTTTATAGTTTTTTTGTTTCTTGTTTGTTTCCTATTTTCACTACCTTTGGAACTAGTGGCTTTAGGTAGAGTGGCTTCAACTTCCACACAGGGCTCCTCTTTAGCTTCTACAACTTCCTTTGTTTAATATGAGGTGGTATAAGCTTTGAAATTTTATGGAACTTATTTTTTATCCTGTAGTTGATTCCAAAACATGAAATGGTCCCATGCATGGTTCATTTTCTTTAATTATTCTACAATATTAAATTTTATAATCCCATGGTGAAACAAGCCTCGTTCCTTTTTGGTGGATTTGTTTTGAACATGAATTTCCATTTTACCAAAACTTCTCAATAAGAAAAAGGAGAGAATGGTCCTCTCTCCTTAAAAGTAGAGTAATAAATGCAGGTGGTACAAAAAAGTGACACCATACCTACCTTCACATGTAATAAACTTATGTACAGTAACTAATACATCTGTCCATTCCTCCACCCATGCTCACAAAATTTCTTTACTCCAATTGGGATTTTTCTTATTTGTAGAAAATAAAGGTTCAAGTCCTATCCTTTGAATCACATGCTCTTAAACCATATTTCTCCTTATTATAAAAGCCTAGTGTTTATTGCTTTAAATTCTACATACATCATGAATATCAAGTTCCCAACTCAAGTTGTACTCCCATCAAAATTATAAATGAATATCCTCGTAACTTCATCGTGGTATCCCTGTAATCTATCACAGAATGTGAGCTAGTCAGTCTCTTGAAATAAGTCTCTACAATTAGGATTGTTTTTTAAATTCTCAATTACATTTGGTCCCCTCCTTATAAATTATCCAACTTTCATGTTTTCTCATTGTTTGGTGGATCGTCTTGCACGACCCTATTTGCAAATCGTAGCACTAGAGACGGGATACAACAAAGGTTGGAAGTGAAAGAAGGGTGAGTGAATTTTACAGCATTAGGCACATTTAATAAGGTGTTTAAAGGTGGCATCGGGATTTCCTACTGGAATTGGGTGGTCGATAGAGAGATTGATTTGAATTCTATCATGATTCAAATATTATGTCATGTGAACATGCTATAATTATGCCAATAATCAATTCTATGGGTGGAAGTTTGTCTTATCAAGAGAATATAATAAAATTATGGTTAATGATGGCATGGTGAGGTATATTGTAATCTAAATTGATTTTAAGTTTTCTCAATTCCAAAAATTTTTAATGAAGGATTTAGTTAGAATCATCATACCTTGGCGTGATCATCATTTTTTACTTGAACTTTACATGATGCTTCATTATACATGATATGCTCCCAAAAATAATTGGATGATATGGATGGCTCTTTATTAAAGGAGTTTTTGGTTCACAAATGACTACAAATATTGATATAACAATTGTCTTGTGGTATTTCAAGAGATGTTGATCACTTTAGAGATTAAAATTTGGCTTGCTACTACCATATTTTGAATCCTGCCTCTGGAGCTAACGATTTTTAGCAACAATTGTTACCTCTTAATGAAAGGAAAATTATATACTTCCATTATTGTATTGTTGTTTGGAATATTGCCACTAATAAATATCAAATAAATACGTTATGGTCATATGCCTTGGACTGAATTCCTACGCTTTGGATAATAAGTTCAATATAAATAAAAAGTGAGCATGACATCATTACTTCTAACAAGATCCATATGCCCAATTTTATTCACAAAAATCAGAATTGAAATGAAATTTAAAATGTTACTGGAATTCTCAAATTTCTAATGGATTCCTGATAATGACAAATTGCTATTATATTTTGGTCTGTTAGTGTATTTTTCTATTACCGGATTGTGGTGTACTACCAAATTTTGTTCTTCTGTTGTGTAACCAGCTCCAAAAATAGAAGAAAAGAGATATCAACGCCTTAGAAATAAGCCACTTTGAGGGGGAAACCTCCAATATATTACATAAATGAACAATTCTTGGATGATACAATTTACAAAACCCCCTTTCTATATATAGGAGTCCATGTGGCCATAATGTAATCCTAGTGGGCCACAATGTAATCCTAGCCGACCTAACAATAATAATTGAAGGGCACAATAATAACAAGATGGGGGTTACAAGGGTACAATAATAACAATAAGGGGGTTACGCTAATAACAATAAGGGACTATACTAGTAATATAGGGACCTAACATGCCCCTCTCCTTCAAAAAAGTGTTGTCCTCAACGTTTGAGTAGCTCTGGGTGCTTCTGTATAAAATTCTCATCCTCCCATGTAGAATCTTCAGTGGGTAAGTTCTTCCACTTGATGAGATACTCTGAAATTGATCGATTCCGTAGTTGTCGAGTTCTTGTTTCCGTGACCGCTTCCGGTTCCAATATGATTTTTCCTTCCTCATCAAGTTCTGGAAATATTGTTTGAACTGAATATTTTCACCTATAACCTTCTTTAAGCATGAAACATGGAAAACTGGATGTACTCGCGAAGAAGCAGGAAGCTCCAATTTGTATGCCATAGTACCAATCTTTTGCAACACCTTGTAAGGACCATAGTACTTTGGCGATAATTTATTATCCTTCTTTGCTTGTTTGAGGGACATTTGTTTGTATGGTTGTAGCCGTAAAAATACCCAATCTCCTACATCAAAACTTCTCTCGCTACGATGTTGATCTGCCTGTTGTTTCATTCGATTTTTTGCCAAATTCAGGTTATCCTTTAAGAGTTGGAGAACTTCTTGCCGATGCTCAATGTGATCTTCCACTGCTTGAACCTTCGAATTTTCCCTTAAAGATGATGTGATGGATGGTGGATGATATCCATAAAGTGCCATAAATGGGGTCATTTTTGCTGCAGTATGGAAGGAAGTGTTATACCACCATTCAGTGAGAGGTAACCACTTGACCCATTGTGTTTGTTTATCAGATACAAAACAACGAAGGTATCCTTCCAAAAATTTATTTACTATCTCAGTTTGACCATCAGATTGAGGATGATAAGATGAGCTATGAGCTAATTGAGTACCCAAACAAGAAAATAACTCCATCCAAAAATTTCCAACAAAAATGGGATCTCTGTCGCTCACAATAACCCTTAGGCTTCCATGTATCTTTTGAATTCTGTCCATAAATGTAGTAGCAACTGTACTTGCTTTAAATGGATGAGATAATGCACAAAAGTGTGCATACTTGGTAAGTCTATCAACTACCACCATCATGACACTCTTTCCTTCGGACTTAGGTAAACCTGTGATAAAATCCATTGAAATCTCCTCCCAACGTTGACTTGGAATGGATAAAGGTTGTAGAAGTCCCGTGGTCTTAATTGTTTCCACTTTATTCTGTTGGCAAACCAAACATTTCGCCACAAAATTTTGAATATCAGATTTAAGGCCATCCCAAAAAAATTCTTTCTTCACCCTATGGTAAGTTTTTAAAAATCCTGAGTGTCCTCCTAAAGGAGAAGTGTGCAATTCCTGAAGAATATTTTGTTTTAGTTGGGAATTCTTACAAAGATATAAGCGATCTTTGTACCATAAGGAATCATTTTTCCAACTAAATGTATCAGATGTACTAGGATCTTGCCGCAAATTTTGAATGAGTATCCATACATCTTTGTCCTTCTTCCATTCATCTCTTGCTTCAGTTATCCAATCTGGTTGGATAATAGAAATGGCACAAAGCAATGCTTCCACCTCTTCATTCTTTCTTGAGAGTGCATCTGCAACAACATTAAGCTTTCATTTTTTGTATATTATTTCAAATTCATAACCCAACATCTTTGTGACCCATTTTTGCTGCTCTTCTGAAGATAGTCTTTGTTCCAAAAAGTGTTTAAGACTATCATGATCAGTTTTTACCTTGAAGTGTCTTCCCATTAGGTAAGTTCACCATTTCTTTAGTGCATGCGGTATTGCTAACATTTCCTTCTCATAAATAGGTTTCTGTAAATACTTTCCTTTGATTGGACGACTTTCAAAAGCAATGGGTCTTCCTTCCCGCATTAAAACAACACCAATTCCATTTCCTAAGGCATCACATTCCACAATAAAGGTTTTTGTGAAGTCTGGCGTAGCTAAGACCGGTGCTAGGCACATTGCCTCTCTAAGATGTTCAAAGGCCTTAGTTGCTTCAGGAGTCCATGAAAATGCATCTTTCTTCAATAATGTTGTTAGAGGTGCTGCTATTCTCCCATAATTCTTAACAAACTTGCGATAATACCCTGTTAACTCGAGAAATCCTCACAACTGCTTTATGGTCGTGGGGACTTTCCATTCCTTAATGGCTTTAATTTTGTTAGGGTCTACTTTAACACCCTCGTGAGATATAATATGACCCAGATATTCCACCTCTTGTACTCCAAAGAAACATTTGGATGTTTTTGCATATAATTGTTTCTCTTCCAATAGTTTGAGCACCCTGTCAACATGTTCAACATGATCCTTCCAAGACCTGCTGTAGATTAGTATATCATCAAAAAATACTAGCACAAATTTTCTAAGGAAGGGTTTGAAATGGAATTCATCAACCCTTGAAATGTAGAAGGTGCATTGGTAAGGCCAAAAGGCATGACCAAAAATTCATAATGACCCTCATGAGTTCGAAATGCCGTTTTTGGAATATCTTCAGTCTTCATTCTAATTTGATGATACCCTGAACGAAGATCCAATTTGGTAAAATAAATTGCTCCATGTAATTCATCCAATAATTCATCAATCACAGGAATGGGAAATTTATCTTTAATTGTGAGCTTATTGAGCTCCCTATAATCCGGACACATGCGCCATGATCCATCTTTCTTGTGTACCAATACTACAGGAGCAGAGAAAGAACTTTGACTAGGTTGAATTATACCCACCTCTAACATTTCTGCAATCATACGTTCAATTTCGCTCTTTTGGAAGTAAGGATATCTATAAGGCCTGATGTTTGGAGGAACACTTCCCGGAATCAAATGAATAGCATGATCATGATCACGAATAGGTGGGAGTCCTTTGAGAGTTTCAAACACCTTGGAATGATTGTCCAAGACTTGTTGGAGATCTCCAGAAATAGATGATTTTGATGTTGGAACTTCTAGTGAGCATAATTGTGCAATTACGCCTCGCTGTTCTTTCTTTAGAAG
This sequence comes from Pinus albicaulis, assembly GCA_034641835.2. Lineage (NCBI taxonomy): Eukaryota > Viridiplantae > Streptophyta > Pinopsida > Pinales > Pinaceae > Pinus > Pinus albicaulis. Next base: position 161,836,983 of record CM076583.1, on the reverse strand, counting down.
CTTTGTCATGACATTAGAGCTTATTCTCCTTCCTGGCTTCCCCGCAATACCCCGTAATTCGACTTCCTTTCCTTCTGAAAAAAATTTCAAGAAAAGTTCTTGAAAATTAAAAGCTACCGTCCCCAAAGATTGTAACCATTGTACTCCTAGTACAATATCAACACCTCCCATAGGAATGGAAAGCATTGGACTAGTCAATACATATTCCCCCATGGTTAGCTTGATATTATGGCATTTTCCAGAGAAATTTATAGTTCCTCCATTTGCAACCATCACTTGACATTCTGGTGTTGGGTATAGGAAACAATTTAATTCTTTGGCTACCTTACAATGAATAAAATTATGGGTGCTACCCGAATCAATCAACACTATTACCTTTTTCTTCTTGATATGTCCTTCTATCTTGAGAGTTTGAGGAGTGGTAATTCCTGCCAGTGCATTACACGATATGGTCGGATTCATTTCTTCCTCTTATAGGGTTGGTTCCTGGTGTATATCCTCTTCTTGTTCATTTTCTTCTTCCTCTTCACAATCTATGTAAAATAATTTCTTCTCAGCACACTTATGACCTTTAGTGTATTTTCTATCACAACCGTAGCAAAGCCCTTTTGCTCTTTTTTCTTCCAATTGTTGTGGTGTCAACCTTGTAGGTTGTGGAAATCTAGGCATAGCAACACTTCCTTCTTTATATAAGTGAGTGGTAGGCTTCCTTGTCGCCATAATTTTACATTCAATTTTTCTTGCCAACCTGAATGCCTTCTCCAATGAATCAGGTTCCAAAACACGAACTTCATGTTGGATGTTATCCTTTAAAGTACCTATGAAGAGATCAATCCCGTGTTCCTCTAGAATATCAGTTACCCTTATATTCAATTTTTGGAAGTCCTCAATGTGCTCCCCCACTAAACCCTTTTGTTTGAGATTTATCAATTGGCTAAAGAAGGTGTTGCTCTTTGTATCCTCATAATGTGCTATCATTTCCTCCGTAAAAATTGACCAAGTGACAATTTTTTTGCGAGAGCAAAGCCATCGATACCATACAAATGTATTTTGTTCTAAATGTAAAGTTGCAATGCGTACCTTTTGTGTGTTTTGCACGTTATGGAGATCAAAATATTGCTCCATCTGTAGTATCCATGTTACAGGATTCTTTCCATCAAACTTCCTCATATCCATTTTTGGAATATGGTGGTTCTTCCCTCCAACATTAGAGTTTATGAAATCACGATTAACATTTATTTTGTTCTCATCATGATTTTCCTCTACTATATTTTCACCATTAGGAAACATTTCTTGTATCAACTTTGTCAAACCTTCTATGTCTGCTTTTAGATCATTCTTCATGTTTTCCATTTTAGCTTCCATGTCATCCATCTTAAATTCCATGCCAGCTCCCATGCCATCTATATTATATTCCACGCCTTTCTTCAAAACATCCATATTGTTCTTCACACCCTCCATCTTTGCTTCCACGCCTTTCTTCAAAACTTCCATTTCATTTTTTGCTGCTCTTTGCGAGAGCGAAATTTGGTGCACTTGCTCTTGTAATTTTGATAGATCATGTTGCAATTCTTCATCTTCATGAGTCATAGTAGAGCCTTCTGAAGGCTTAATGGGTGTTGAATTATTTTTATGGGGCATTTTTTAGAACCCAATACTGATATCTATTCTACAATATGCTCTTGGAATCAATTCAAATTGATTTTTCAAACAAGACTTATGCAATTCGGAAAAAAATACACACCTTTTTCTTGCTTTTGAGGAGCTAACTATTGAAATTGGATTATATATGTGATTGTGGCTCTTCAATATCTGAAATTATGCACTGAAGTAGCCCTCTGAATTCTCTTTTGAATTCCATAGGTCTGACCTCATTTGGATTCTCCAAGACAAAGTTATGTCCAATCTCCCACAATTACCTAATTATGGACTGGTTATGTAGAGCGAAATTGTACGACTTGCCACATGTCATTGTTTCATCCTTCGCCTCTGAAATTGATAGCCAAGAAACTACAGTCCTTTTACTTGCGACCACTTTTTACATCACTCCAATCTGATGCTCAGAGATAGAGTTATTAAACTTTTCCCACGATCACCTCTTTGAGATGAAATTCGGGAGCCTGAAAAAGCACTACCTTCCAAAGATCATATCTCCCAAAATATTGTGAACCAAGCTCTGAAATTTTGCGATGAGGTTCCTCAGTATTTCAGCTTCGCACCCTATAAATGTTAGATTCTGAACATTCATAGAAAAAACGTTATAGCGCAAATGCCACGATGACCTGTTTAGGAGCCTGAAAAAAGACCTAACTTCCACAGATCATATCTCCGAAAATATTGCGAACAAAGCTCTGAAATTTTTAGACGATATTCCTCAGGATTTCATATTTTCACCCTAAAACTTTCATCTTCTGAAAATTCGTAGAAAAAAAATTTATAGCTAAAATTCCATGATGACCTGTTTGGAGCAGCGAAACCCTAGAATCCAAACCTCTGATACCAAATGTTGTGTAACCAGCTCCAAAAATAGAAGAAAAAAGATATCAATGCCTTAGAAATAAGCCACTTCGAGGGGGAAACCTCCAATACATTACATAAATGAACAATTCTTGGATGATACAATTTACAAAACCTCCTTTCTATATATAGGAGTCCATGTGGCCATAATGTAATCCTAGTGGGCCACAATGTAATCCGACCTAACAATAATAATTTAAGGGCACAATAATAACAAAATGGGGGTTACAAGGGTACAATAATGATAGCAAGGCCCACCCTTGGCCCCGGTTTACCTCCACAATCCAGGTTTACCTCACGTGGCTCTTAATCTTCTTTTTGATTTATTTATCAATTTCAAAGAAATTGACAAATAAATATTTTCACAACTTTCGAACGTTAGTTCTATCTCCCAGCTTCTATATATTATCTCCGAACTTTAGGACTAAAGTTATAACCCTTCGCACTTTTTATTAATACTCCACGCTTTTTAATTAAATGGCTTATATATAACCTTTGGTTCTGGACCCCACTTCTACGGTCAATAGACCAATGACGTCATTGCGGAGGCTTCTGGAGTACGGCGGCAAGCCTTGGCTTGTCCCTCCCACAATGAATCTACACCGTTGGTCCCACCTATGTATCAATGAATCCACACCGTTTATCTTGTCTATATGATCTGGGCTCTTTTATTAAACTTCGGGCAAGTCCAGCATGCGATCACCGTTCGATGGCCCCTTCCCAAATCAACGGCTCATCATAATATCGCTCGGCGTCTTGGTACTAACTATAACGTGCGATGGCGCACTTTAAACGGTGGTTTTCCTATGCCGCTCAGGGACACGCGTCACCAATCCTATGGAATCGCTGCCCAACCAGGAATTACTACTTACTCGCTGAAAGTGGTGCGATGAAACCCGGAAACCACTTTTACTATGCACTCCCGCAAGGTTCCATCTCCTTCGACGCGCTCGGTTCCACTCTTCTCCTTTATACCCAGGTTCTGCCCGTTATACATAAAAGGGTTCTTTTATACTCTGACGCAGAGTTCCACCATACGTAACCCTGGCGCTTGAACTAGATGCTCTGTTCCTGAAAGCGTTGATTCCTTTCGAATCTATGCTTCGCTTATATATCAGTCCTCTTCACGGTACTCGAGATACCCCTCAGATATTCAACCAAATAGTTCCATGACTACAAATGTCAAATTAAGCCGGTTCTTCATTACAAGAAGGTCTCAACCTGGAATTCGAATCCCACCACCGTGATTCCTCAACAGGTTTTCACTTTTAACTTCATGCACAGAGATTCACGCAATACATAATTACAGAGTAAAATCAACAACCACACAAACACGCAGGGTATTCCCACACAGAGTTAAACAACAAATGCATAGTGACACTGAGATAGTTTCCTCATATAATTCGACCAAGTAGACATAAAATCACACACGGGATTTAGAAACAATTCTTCATAAATAGGTATATACACATACATACATATACATACATATACAGGTGATAAATCTCAAAACAAATTCTTACAATTTCATGACAGGCCAGATATTCAATTCGGTGGCCATTATTCTCCTATTCTGTTGCTGAAGAGGTTCTCTACCTCTCTCCAGCTCTCTCTCATCCTCTCTGTCTCTACTTTAGACTCTTCAGGGTTACATTTATACCACACGGATGACCTGAATCGATTCAGGTCTCCAGACAGTTCAGCAACTCTTAGTATTCCAATTTATGAATCTAGACTCAATAACTGAATTAATCCTAAACTGACTCTTTGTATTCCTATCTCAACCAACTCTCATGTTCTCAAAATGACTTGAGAACAATTAAAATTTCCTACCAAATATTCAAAATATTAATATTTACAAGAAATTCAAAGAACATGGGACCCCCTATGTCTACTTATGTACAAAGAAACTTTTGAGCCTAATGCTCCTGCATCAGACTCCCAAGCTTCAAAATTTTCATGGTCTCCTGAACATGTGCTCCTTCTCTCTGCCTCCAGGATCCCATACTTGGTTTTTCTGCCGTCCATCAGCTGCATCATTCATCAACTGACCTTCTCCAGGCTTCTAGACTTTGTTTTGTAATCTGTCCCCAACTATGCTTTCACAATCTGCCATTGTCTTTCTCCTGCTGAAACTCCCCTGCTTTCATGTTGCTGTCTGCTGCTCCTGAGTCACTCTCATTATCAGTCTTCTGATGTACTCAATCTCCATGTCCAACTTATCCTCTGGCTGGAAACTATCTTGCCCTCTGTTGCTGCTTCCAATCACACATGCTATCAATATGTTTACTACTTCTGCGAGTGTCATCCTCCATGTTGCATCTGCTGCCACCATGGTTGTTGTTGCTGCCAATGTTGCCTCTGTGCAACCAACCTGAATATCCCTTAGGATATTTCCCTCTGCAGCACCTTTCTTTTGTTCATCATCTACAAATTCATTCTCAGAAAATAATTCACCATTTAATTTCCCACCAGCAATGACATGTTTCTCCAGTATACTAGTAAACAGAATTAGATTCTGCAAGCTAGTATCTACTCCTCTCTTCCTCACAGCTTCAGGCATCCTTGCTCCAGGGTCTACAATCCCTTTCTCTTCTTCAAATTCTCTCAGCAAACAACTCAGCCAATTCTCCTGTGTTTTTTTTATATCTTCAACATGCTGGAAGTTAGCTTCAATATCTCTTCCTTCTTCTTGGGCAATCTTCAACAACTGCCTCTCATCCTCTTGATGGATTCTGGAAATCCAATCAAGTTCTCGGAGTTTTTCTTTCTCATATTCTTTCAGCATGGAATGCTGATTCTTCCTCACTTCAGCAGCTTTTAAAATCTTTTCTTGAGGGTGGCTTTGGCCTACCCAACTAGCCAACTCTTTTTTGTCAATAACATTGATAATTCCCTGTATATGAGACATGGTTGTCTCATCCTCCTTCAGCAACAGTTTTTCTTCTCCCAAGACAATTTCAAAGGATGAATTGTCTTCTGCTTCACCTGTACACATAAACAAACTGTCAGTGTTAAAACCATGAGACCCAATGGTCTCAATTGATGACCTAGTCACCAATTCTTCTCCTGGCCTTTCTAAGTCTGGTTCAAGGCTCAGAATTCCTTCATCATCTTTTTCTTCAGCTGTCAGATTCATCTCTACTACTCCAATTATCCTGCCCAAATGATGATCCTTCACTATGTTTCCAGTCAACATAGCTTCCTTCTCATTCACCTCTATGAAAACTTTCAATTTTTGTTCTTCCTCTTTCTCTGTATGATTAACATATGAATCATCAGTAGTAAAGTTCCAGTGCTTCAATGTCTCCTTCTTCTCTGATAACACATCGGTATGTTGTGTAGAACTCCTTTCCAAACCTTCTGTCAGCACCTCAGCATGTTGATTTGCACCCTCTAGGAGACTGTCAGCTAGCCTCACTTTTCTTCCATCATCTGCTTCATGGACTCCATCCATGAAGATCTTCCTGCCTTTCTTTCCCAACAACTCATTCAGTGCATAGGTCCTCTGCTTTTCCAATTCTCTTCTATGAGAATCCAACCTCCTATATAACTCAACAACTTCCATAGGAGTATATTTCGGGAACCTTACACAACCTTTTATGCCTCTTCTTATTCTTGACTAATCCTCTATTGGCCCTTCTCTCTCAGCTTCAACATTCTGTTGGATATCTTCCATTGACCCTTCTGTCTTCATCTCTTCCTGAGATCTCACTATCTCAGCATTGATCTGAACAGATTTCAGATTCAATGTCTTCTTCTAACCAACAAACTCTGAAGCTTGTTCATCTTCCAGTGGTGTACCTGCAAACACACACAACTTTTTAGTTTTCAAATCACAAGACTCTTCAGTCTTGGCTACTCTCTCAAGCACTTCTTCTTGAACAAGTCTGCACACGGAATCTTCAATTTCCATCTTTGCCTCAATAACTCTAGGTTCTTCTTCCCTTGTGGAGTCTTCCATCCATTCACATTTGTCAGACTCAAGGACACAAGCCCTCACATCATCTGGACTTGTCCAATAAGTCAGGAATTCCTCAATGATTTCCTCCTCAACAAGACAAGATTCTTTCTGCCTCAAGTCTTCACTATGTCTCACAAGATCTCCTACAGGTCTCCACTCTTCATCTGTGTTCTGTTCTGCTTCAAAAGAAGGAATTTCTTCTTTCAACTCAGCTGCTCTGAGTTCTTCTCTCAACAAGGCAATCTTCTTTTTCCTCAACCTCATCTGTAATGGTTGCCATTTCACACTCTCCTCATGAGCCAACCAACTCTCTGGCTTTCTTCTATCCTTCTCTTCAGTTCATTAAAGTCTTCCCTGATCTCAGCTAATTCTTTCTGCCATTCTTCATCTGTGGATTTCTTCCTCATGCCATTTGCTTTGGCATCTTCACACACTCTTCTGCTGTGGTTTCTCTCAGAACCCCTGCAATCTCTGCAGTCTCTACCATGGCTCTCAGTATCCATTTTCTTCTCTAGGATTTCTTCACTCACAAGCTGCACTAAGCCTCTGCAACAGCAATCTCTCTTGCTGCAACTTACCTCACCAAGCTTCTCTCCTGAGCTCCGGCTTTTGGCAAGTACTGGTCCCTTTTCTACAGCAACCTTCTAGGCTTCACTCTGCAACTTCCACAAGAACACCTATATCATCCAACCTCAATTGGGAATCTTCCAGGTTTTGCCACACTATTTCTGCACTCAGAATCCCTTTCTGGATTCTTCTATCACTGCTCTCAAAGTTGTGATCTACTTCTGTTGAGATGTCTTCAATTGTCTGCACTCTGACTTCTGCAAACAATCCTTCAACCAGAGTTAAACACCGCTCACCTTCTCTCAAGAACACTGCAATTTTCTTCTTTATCCAACCTCTAGCTGAATACCAGGCTCACTACCTTCACTATCAACCTCTGTCTTCAGTTTTCAACAACCATAATTCTGCAACTATAATTTCAAATCAGCTTAAAGTTAATTACCTGCAAGATCATGATCCTGTCCTCCACTCACTCTGCAAATCCTGTTCACTTTAAATATGTATGCTACATGTCAGGCTTACAAATCTACAGTCTTCTGTTAAACAGACTTCAACTTTTCTTTCCTGTTCAGTACATGTGCATTTCCAAAACAAACTTTTCAGCGAGCTAACTAAATTCTAGCTCTGATACCACTAGACAGCGAGGCCCACCCTTAGCCCCGGTTTACCTCCACAATCCAGGTTTAGCTCACATGGCTCTTAATCTTATTTTTGATTTATTTATCAATTTCAAAGAAATTGACAACTAAATATTTTCACAACTTTCGAACGTTAGTTCTATCTCCCGGCTTCTATATATTATCTCTGAACTTTAGGACTAAAGTTATAACCCTTCGCACTTTTTATTAATACTCCACGCTTTTTAAGTAAATGGCTTATATATAACCTTTGGCTTTGGACCCCACTTCTATGGTCAATAGACCAATGACGTCATTGCGGAGGCTCCTAGAGTACGGCGGCAAGCCTTGGCTCATCCCTCCCGCAATGAATCTACACCGTTGGTCCCACCTATGTATCAATGAATCCACACCGTTGATCTTGTCTATATGATCCGAGCTCTTTTATTAAACTTCGAGCAAGTCCAGCGTGCGATCACCGTTCGATGGCCCCTTCCCAAATCAACGGCTCATCACAATATCGCTTAGCATCTTGGTACTAACTATAACGTGTGATGGCACACTTTAAACGGTGGTTTTCCTATGCCGCTCAGGGACACGCGTCACCAATCCTATGGAATCGCTGCCCAACCAAGAATTACCGCTTACTCGCCTAAAGCGGTGTGATGAAACCTGGAAACAACTTTTATTGTGCACTCCCGCAAGGTTCCATTTCCTTTGACGCGCTCGGTTCCTCTCTTCTCCTTTATACCCAAGTTCCGCCCGTTATACATAAAAGGGTTCTTTTATACTCTAACGCAGAGTCCTGCCATACATAACCCTGGCGCTTGAACTAGATGCTCTGTTCCCGAAAGCGTCAATTCCTTTCGAATCGATGCTTCGCTTATATATCAGTCCTCTTCACGGTACTCGAGATACCCCTCAGATATTCAACCAAATAGTTCCATGACTACAAATGTCAAATTAAGCTAGCTCTTCATTACAAGAAGGTCTCAACCTGGAATTCGAATCCCACCACCATGATTCCTCAACAGGTTTTCACTTTTAACTTCATGCACAGAGATTCACGCGATACATAATTACAGAGAAAAATCAACAACCACACAAACACGCAGGGTATTCCCACACAGAGTTAAACAACAAATGCACAGTGACGCTGAGATAGTTTCCTCATATAATTCGACCAAGAAGACATAAAATCACACAAGGAATTTAGAAACAATTCTTCATAAACAGGTGTATACACATACATACATATACATACATATACAAGTGATAAATCTCAAAACAAATTCTTACAATTTCATGATAGGCTAGATATTCAATTCGGTGGCCATTATTATCCTATTTTGTTGCTGAAGAGGTTCTCTACCTCTCTCCAGCTCTCTCTCCTCCTCTCTGTCTCTACTTTAGACTCTTTAGGGTTACATTTATACCACACGGATGACCTGAATCGGTTCAGGTCTCCAGACAGTTCAGCAACTCTTAGTATTCCAATTTCTGAATCTAGACTCAATAAATGAATTAATCCTAAACTGACTCTTCATATTCCTATCTCAACCAACTCTCATGTTCTCAAAATTACTTGAGAAGAATTAAAATTTCCTACCAAATATTCAAAATATTAATATTTACAAGAAATTCAAAGAACATGGGACCCCCTATGTCTACTTATGTACAAAGAAACTTTTGAGCCTAATGCTCTTGCATCAAATAATAACAATAAGGGGGTTACAATAATAACAATAAGGGACTATACTAGTAATATAGGGACCTAACATCTTCTATCATATTTTCGAGGGTGGAAATTCATCATCGAAATAGAGATCCTCCTATCTATTGTTGAATATGGATACTTTAGTGACGTTGTATTGTTGATTACATTATTAGAAACCAAATTTTCTCGGGATTTGTTGACAATGGCCAAAACATATATGCATCTCAGGGGGGGATTATGATAGCATTCAAAAACACAATTGTATCTCTAAGACTAATAGAAAATCAAAAATCCATGAGCAACATCAAGAATCAAATCTAGAAGTCTTCTTTGAGAATCCTTGCTAATTCCACTCATAAATATAGATCAAATATTATTTCTTCTTGAGATGATTGTCTTCCTATGCTATAAAAATAAGTTGCAATTACCCTTTAAATAGACTTTCCACAATATAAATCTTGATTGTATTACATGGTCACTAGAAGGATTCCTAAAAAATACACTATCACAAGAATTCTTGAAACTTGTTGTAGGAATAGGGGATCCTCAATTATTTGAACAAATGATCCTTTCTTATGAGACCCATTATTTAGAGATTTATTTTTTCATTAATAAATGAAAACTCATGTCTATACCTTGATTATTGTAGGGACATGAAAGGCCAGTTGTTGATATCAATAATATATCAAGAATTTTTGAAGAGTGCAGTGGTACTACATCTCAATATTTGTTTGAAACCGTGTCTCAATCAAGTATTTTCCTAATTGTCTTCCTTCACTTGTCAAATCTTGGAATTCTTCCAAAGTTTGCTCTTCATATTCTTGAATTCTCAGGGCACCTAGTGATAGATGTGCAAGAAATTCTTCAATTTATGTCTCCAATGTTTCCTATTCATCTACTACAATCCATGACCTCATTATTTATTCCAAATGTTGGATAGAACAATATTTTTTGGCCTTCTTCAGGGGTTTTTTGTCCTTATTAAAAGGTAGTCTTATCCCTGATGATAAGTATGGATTATAGACAAGGACTTGAGAATATTATAATGGAAGTGAATCCTCCTTTAATTAGTATATTCTTAATCATATTCCAGTTCTCTTTGCTATTTTATAGCTCCTTCTCATAAATGGATTATAATCCAAAGTTCTTGAAACTTTACTTATGTAAGGAAATGAAATTGACTAAAAAAAACCTCACACCAATATTCATGTACTTGGGCCCATTCTGTTACTAAGACCCTATTTTGACCAAGTTATATGTTCTTTAGGGGAGTCTCTTTTCCATGAGATATGCTTGCAGGTATAAAAAAAGACAGCAATCAAACCTCCAATCCCTTTAGCATCTCCTCAACAATGATGCCAAAAATGTTGGTCAATTTAATTGTTTAAATTACGGACATTAAATTATCAACTTAGGATTCCATAAACTTATGATACATAGGAACCCTATGTGTAGTGTTAGGATATTTAAGATATACCTATCTAGAAAATTAATAGAACACTTCCAGGAGTCTAGATTGAGCACTGCAGCGAAGGTCACTTGGTTCGGCCTATGGTTCAAACAACCTATATAGCTCTACTAAGCACTAAAGAAACTAGCAATTATAAATTAACTTCAAAATATCTATTTGTTCATAGATTCACGTTCTATATCCTTATAGCATTCTTGATACCCCATGGATTTATTCCTTCTTGCTAAGCTCTATATAATCCAATGTTAACCCTAAAAGACCTTATTATCCCTATATATTAAGTGATTATATTTATATTGTTATCTTTTTATGTAGAATAGAACTTATCATGTTCCCATTTTATTATAATTCTGCCCTTTTTTTGGAACTATATATATATATTAAGGAGACGTAGTCTTAGGATTATCAAATATTTCTTTTTACATTATGTCATTGTAAAATAAGGTTTCTCCCTTGAATAAGGCTATAAATAATGATTTCTTATCACTTTGAAGGTGTAGGATTCATAACATTTGATATTAGAGCTCATGATCTTAGGGTTTTTCTTCTTCAAATAGACTATCTTGGACTTTGACTATAATTTTTTTTGGATGGTTTTAGATGGTGAAACTTGGACCATATTGAAGAGAGATCTTGAGAAACATTTGTTTCAAATTTCATATCTTAATTCACTATATTTTCATACATGTTGATGGGCCTCCAAATTACACACAAATTAAAGCACATCTAACATTTCTTAGGAACATAAATGTTATATTAAATCTCTCCTTCTATACTTAATAATGTTTTTTTAGCTTTAATATGTTCGTAGGAAGGTTTAGAGGTAATTGCATATTATGTGACTAATATTATTTATTTTTTCATAATATTGAGTAAATTTTGAATGATATAATATAGGGAATTTCTCCCTACTACATGATGGACTAAGATTGGATAATAAATGAGCAAAACATCATGAAATTATTGAAAAATTTTGGAGCTCCACTGATTGAGAAAATCTAGGAATGTGTTCCCTATCATTAAATGAATATTCTATTGTTGGGAACCATATCCACTTTTTGAGGGATTTTGGAAGGGAAAGTTTCCTCCTTTCAAGGAGAATGCTTCCTTGTCACTTTGTATAAGTACCAATTTGAATTTTCCTCTAAGGGCATGTATTTCTTAGTCTTCTTGTGGATAAAACTTGTTATTTAGCATATCCACTTTCATTTCTAGCCGGAATGTACTTGGATTTATTTGAATAATGAATTTTGGTGCCATTTTTAGCTTCTAAAGCTTGGTTTCCTTCATAAGACTCTGAGTTTCCTTGGGCTTGGCCACTGCAGGAGCCTCAAAGCCCTACTATACAATTTATTTATTTCCTTTGAATGTCTTTTTCACTTGCATCTCTTATTTCCACATTTACTATTCATGTCTCTTTTATTGTAGGTTACATTGGTTAAATGATTGAAGTGAATTTTTTCCGGTTATTTACAGAGTCACAACCATGATGCATCCTTATAACAGATTTGAAAAATCGTATTCATCATTGAGCTACTTAGATTGGTTAACTAGTTCATAAATCTATAATTTTTGGAAGTCTCTTTTAGCAAAATAGTAGTAATTTTATGATATTTTTTAGAACGTGTTAATGAAGATTCATTTGAGTTGACTCCACTTGTTTTGAGTCATAAGAAAATCCAAGTTAATAAAAAAAAATTACCCCATACAATTTTCACTTGATTAGATTAGGCATTTGGTAGGTTAACTAGCTCACTAGTTATAGAATTTCTGGTTTTTATAGTAATTTTATAATATTTTTTAGTACATGTTAAGAGGGGTATTTTTGAGTGATTCCACTTGGAATGGAGTCCTAGGACATGCTACTTAATAATAAAAATTTTCCTATGTCATTTCATTTGATTTTATTAGGCATTCAGAAAGTTCTCTCAAGGAGTAGTAGTCATGTAGTAATTTGTTTTAAGATCTTCCTTGCCCAAACTCACTCCAAATTCATGGTAGAAGTAGATTTATGGCCTATGAATTCTATGAGGCCACTTTGGTTCAGTTGAGGATTATTTAATTTTCCATTTATCTCTTACATTTCTTGCACCTTGAATGTTGATTTCTTCAATTAGTCTAGATTTCCTTCCGGCAATTTACTTCATGCAAAATGTGTTTTCTTTCTTGCAAGAATAATATAGGATTTTCCTTTCCTGCAAAATATAATAGATTTTCTTTCTAGAAAGATTAGTTATATTTTCTTAAGTTGTCATTATGCTTTAAATTTTTTTAAATAAAATAGATGTCATTTCTTCCATTTACTTTTTACCAAATTATAATAGGTTTTCTTATTGTTATTTATCAGAGGATTAGCGGCTTACCTAAATATTTGCTCAAATGAAGTTGTTTCATTGTATTTTTTCACTTTAATCAAAGGGAGTCAAACTAGGAAGAGGAAGGTGTCTGTTTCACATACAACTTCGGCCCCTCTTAAGTTTTGTACGAACCCCGGGTTGATAAATTAAGTCGATAACCCCAGGAGTTGCAACATTCTTGTTGCAATACTAGGGCTCATCGCTTTTTGGCATTGTTGTTGGGAGGGTGTTAAGGAAAACACTCTATTTTTCTTGGATTGGTTCCATATTTATTTTTTACAAAAAAAAAATTGCATTAGATGTCTTTCATTGCATTGCATTAGCATTCTCATTTTAAAAAAAAATAAAAAATAAAAAAAAAAAATATATATATATATATATATATATATTCCTTCAACACCACAAACTCCCCCACTTGATCATGTTCAGGTAGAAGACTAAGGTGTGGTAAAGAAATTAGGAGGAGGCATGGAGTAGTCGTACTTTGTCAACTCATATCAGCAAGATAAGAACTACCCCTCCTCCCTAAATGCAAGTTGTAATGCACAATTACAACCTTTGTATCCACCTATCACCTCACCTTGCTCTCCATGGTCTTATTCTTCCCAATGGGGCGATACATATTCATGGTCTTATCCTCCTCAATATGTCATTCCTCCATTTCATACATATCAACACCAACCTCCTCAATGCGGTGATCTATATTTCCCTCAATATCCTCAAAATCCTCCATACCAAACTCAATGCTATCCATCCCATCCACCTCCACCACAACCACATCCTCAATAACAAACATTTTAAAGACACACTCCCACTCAACTACTTGTGCGACCATTTCCAACCCCAAGAAATAAAGTAACTCAACCCACTTACAATGTTGAGCTAAAAAATCTCCAAACAAAACCTCTTGGTCCAAATGATATTCATCTTAGTTCGGGAAGAGTATTGCAAAGAGGAGATTCTCTTGCTCCTATTGAAGAACAACTTCCAAAAGAAGAAGATACAAAGGAGACTAAAGAATCATGGACCACATGTGATGAATAGCAACCATTGGATGCTGAGATTGAAGAATTTATACAATGTTTATCATCAGATCCTTTGTGTGTTCAAGGGGATAATCACAAAATAGTAAAAGATTTTAATGGAATAGAAAAAATATACATAAATAATGATCTAGATGAGAAATAAAACCAATGGAATCAAAGATATATTGAGGTTTTGTTCCAAAGAATAAACAATATGGAGCATCACTCTCTTCTTCAACAATGCTTAATATCATAAAAGTCAAAGTATTTTGAAAATTAAATATTACAGAGCAATGAAACACATAAAATATGCGGAAAAAACAAGCACACAAAACACATAAAACCAAAGAGACACAAATATACATGGTTCGCCCAGTTTGGGCTACGTCCACCCCGAACAGCCAGTCGTTCCTTTCCATTAACCAGCAAAATGAAGAGACACAACCTACAACAGATCCGCTGTAATATCCTCTGTTCTCTCTCATAGTATCCCTCTCTTTTTCTCACTCCGAGAATACACATACCATACACAACCACAATACAATACCCTCATACAAGCGAGAGGGTGCCTTCTAGGGAAAAAAACCCTAAACTAAACATAAATTCTACCATCAGATCATCCGCCTAATGAACGGCCTAGATTGACTAGAAATTACTATAATTTTACAAGGCAATTTTACATATTTTTTTAGCTTCGAGTGGCCCTTTAAAACTGCCGTAGAGGACAACATAGAAACATGTACCCCCCTTTTCCCCTAGACCCCCGAGCCGGGGGAAAATTATGGTGGCATTTCTAAGCCCCATTAAGGTACAGGGGTCCAATGCTGTGATACAAAATAAACAATATAATCAGGCTCCACAGCCAACAATCTCTCACTTGGAGACTGATTGTAGTAACTCCACCATTGCTTCATTTTTTCGACAATGAATCCTCTTTGGACCTTTCTGTTTCTCATCTTCATCGTCATCCTTGAATACCAACTGAAACTGAGCATAATCTCGGTTTCTCCCTGGTTACAACTTTTGTTAGCATATATGCAGGATTCTAGCTAGTGTGTATCTTTTTGAGCTTCAAATGTCCGTCTTCCAATACTAACCGTATGAAACGGTACTTGATATGTATGTGTTTAGTCCTGGAATGAAATGTTGAGTTATTTGTAAGATGAATGGCACTTTGTTTATCCTTTGTATAACATTACTTATATCATGCTTCTTACCCAATTCTTAACCAAATCATTCTTTACTAGCCTCTTTTATGCATGACAACATATACTAACCCATTGTTGAAATTGCAACAAAATTTTTCATTTTCGAAACCCAAATGATAGATATTCCACCTACAATAAATACATAACCTATAGTGCTCCTCTTTTTATCTCTAACACTTACCATATCTTCATCAACATATCCCTATAGAGCAATGTTTGAACCACCAAAGCATAATGCTTCATTTGTGGTACCTCTCAAGTACCTGAGAATCCATTTCACTACCATCCAATGTTCTTTTCTTGGATTGTTCATGTACCTACTTACAACTCGCACTGCATGTGAAATATCAGGCCTTGTGCGGACCATTGCATACATTAAGCTTCCAACTGCTAATGTATATGGAACTTTATACATATAATCCATTTCTTCTTGGGTCTTAGGGCACATCTCCTTACTAAGTTTGAAATGGATAGCCAAAGGTGTACTAAATGGTTTTTCTTTCTGCATATTAAATATTTCCAACACCTTTTGTATGTACTCATTTAGAGACAATGTTAATTTGTGATTTTTCTGTCTCTAGTTATTCTCATACCAAGAATTTGTTTTGCAGCTCCCAAATCCTTCATTGCAAATGAATTTGCCAATTTTATTTTGAGCACATTTATTTCCTGCATGTTAGACCATGCAACAAGCATGTCATCTACATACAATAACAATATAATATAGCTTCCATCGTTTTTCTTTTTCAGATAAACACAATGATCGAAGTGACATCTAGTATAACCTTGTTCGGACATAAAATTTTCAAATTTTAGATACTACTGCCTTGGAGCCTGTTTTAAGGCATACAAGCTCTTCTTTAGCCTGAACACTAATTTTTCCTTCCCCTTGACCTCATATCCTTCTGGTTGCTGCATATAGATCTCTTCCTCCAAATCTCCATGGAGAAATGTTATCTTTACATCTAACTGTTCAAGATTCAAATCTTTCGCTGCTACAAGACTTAAAATAGTTCTGAATGAAGTCATCTTAACAACGGGAGAAAATATTTCATCAAAATAAATACCTTTGTACCTTCAAACCCCTTCACCACAAGTCTAGCTTTGTACCTCATTTTTCCTCCAACCTTCTTCCCCTTGACACTGTAAGCCATTTATTCTGCAATGTAGTTTTACCTGCAGGCAACCTGACTAAGTCCCAAGTCTGGTTATGCATTAAGGAGTCCATTTCTTCTTCCATGGCTAACTCCCACTTCTTCCTGCTTTCAACCTGCATTACTTCTTCATAACATTCAGGTTCACCAGAATCAGTCAACAATAAATAATATAATGAATAAGAGTAACGTTTAGGGGGTCTACTTATCCTGGTAGATTTTCTAACACCACTTTCAGGTGTTTGAGGTGCCTGTTGTTGTTGTGGTAGTTGTTGTTGTTGTGGTTGTTGATTATTATTATTTTCCTGCACCTTTACTTTTTCAGTGATCTTATCAAGAACTGTGTATTCCTTGTTTTCTTTTTCCTATTTCTTTTCCTGCAACTGATTCTTATATAAGGCCTTTACATTGAATATTACATCTCTACTCCTAATGAATTTGTGATTTTCATAATCATATAAGTGATAACCAAAATCATTAACACCATATCCAATAAAGGTACATTTCTTTGATTTTTCCTCAAGCTTTGTTATGTTTTCTTTATTAATATGGACAAAGGCCTTACAACCAAAAGGCTTTAAAAAAGAGTAGTTTACCTTTTTGCCTGTCCATGCTTCCTCTGGAATACCACCATCCAAAAAACTTGAAGGCCCTCTGTTTATTAGATAAACAACAATATCTACAGCATCTGCCCAAAATTGTAAAGGCAATCCTGCATGCAATCTCATGCACCTTGCACACTCCATGATTTTTTAGTTCATCCTTTCTGACACACCATTTTCTTGTGGTGTTCTTGGAACTGTCTTCTCTCTGCAAATTCCATGCTCTGAGCAGTACCTATCAAAATCTTTTCTGCAATATTCACCTCCATTGTCTGATCTAAGACACTTCAACTTCTTTCCTGTCTCAATCTCAACCAAAGCTTTCCATTTCTTGAAAGTATCAAATACATCAGATTTATTTTGAATACAATAAATCCAAGTTTTTCTAGTTACATCATCAATAAAAGTAACATAATAACGAGAGCCACTAAGAAATTATACCTGAGAAGGTCCCCATACATCTGTATGCACAAGATCTAATTTTTCGCTCTTCTTTTCTTTCCCAACTTTGAGAAATATGACTCCCTTTTGTTTTCCATAAATACAATTCTCACAAAAATCCAAATCAACATTCTTCAAACCCGGCAACAAATTTCTTGAGTGAAGAATCTTCATCCCCTTCTCACTCATGTGTCTGAGCCTATGATGCCATAATGTTGTATCGGCTCCTTTGGAAGTTAAAGCATTAATAGAGTTAGAAATACCATTTCATAAATACAATGTACCAACTTTTTCGCCTTTTGCTATTACCAGGGCTCCTTTGGTGACCTTCCAAGTTTTATCTGTGAAAGTTTTCACACAACCTTCACCACCTAACTGCCCTATTGAAATCATATTTTTCTTCAGATATGGAACATGCCTTACCTCCTTTAATAATCATTTGTTTCTATTCTACTGTTTTACAAGAACCTTACCCATTCCAACAATTTTACAGGGTTTATCATCGCCCAAACAGACTTGTCCAAAATCTCCTTGAACATAGTCATGAAAATATTTCTTATCAGGTGCGGCATGGAATGAGGCCCCTAAAGCTACTACCCAGGAATTAGTAACATTTTCGAAAGAAAGAATCAAAGCATCTTGTAACACATCACCTGTCACATTTTCTTCATGATTGTTTTCTTGTTGTGTGTCTCCCTCTTTTCCCTTCCGAGATCTACAGTCTTTCTTTAGGTGTCCTTTCTTTCCGAATTTCCAGCACACTATCCCCGATCTGGACTTAGATCTACCTTTCCTTGATTTACTACGATATCCCGAGCTCTTTCCTCTTTCCATTTTTCTGCCCCAGGACTATGCACTCAAAGCATTACCCGATGTCTCACCAGAGCTTTTCCGTCGCATTTCCTATCTAAATATAGCACTGACAACATCATCAAACTTTAAATTAATAGATCCGGAGACAGTTACTAATGGCCATAACTAAACCATTCCAAATTTCTGGCAATGAGCACAAAAATAAGAGAGCTCTAACTTCATCTTCAAAGTTTACCCCTACAGAACTTAACTGACTAGTAACTGTATTAAAATCATTTAAATGCTCTGCAACAAATCCACCTTCTGACATCTTCATATTAAATAAATTTCTCACAAGAAATACCTTCTTTGAGGGTGAGGGTTTTTCATATAGTTTCGCCAATGCCTTAATCAAACCCTATGTTTTTGTTTCCTTCGAAATATTGAAGGCCATCGATGCCGCGAGGCACAGCTGTATTGTTCTAAGTGCCTTTCTGTAATATTCCTACTTAGCCCAAGCTAAGAGGAATATTCAATTTTGTTTCATTTTCTGTTGATTGAATAAATGAATCAAGGACGACATGTAAAACTCCTGAAAACATTGAATAAATCCATGCCTATGTGAACAGAGACAAATCTGGGATATTTAAAATAAACACTTGCAGGTGTAAATGGGTTTGAAATATGAGACTGGGTCAACCTTGACCAAATCCACAGCGCAGTCTAGATTCAATGTACCTCATGGATACATAACGCAGTTCTAGATGGAGGGTCCAAATGTGAAAGGAGCTAACTCATTAAAGTGGTTTAGGGTTTGACAAGGCTTTTATCTTATAAAAGGAAGAGGAGAGCATCATGAGAGGGTTGTTGAACATATTGTATTGAAAATATTTTTCTACTTAGACACTTATCATTATCTAGCTGTTCAGCTAAGAATAGTGTTGTTTAGCACAAGGATCTCCTATTTAGGATTCCTTCTCTTTCCTTGAGAGGCCTCTTGGAAGAATCTTGTATTTCTCATCCACTATCAGGAATTTGGCCAAGCTTCTACTTCCAACTGCAACATAGATACACTGAGGGTTTGGTTTCTTTTGTAAGCTGCAGCAAGTGGAGGCTAGATCTATTCAGATCTAGACCATACTAGTGCCTCTTCTCAGTGAGTAAGTCTTTTATCCTCCTAGAAGAGTGTACTAGCTGTTGAGATTCAGATCTGTATCTTGGCATCAAGCCAAAGTGTTCTACAAGTATAGAGCACAGTATATCCTCTTGAACTGTGTTATCTGCAAGAAGGAAGTTGCAGGGTGTTTCAGTATCTTTTTGAGGAGTGATCTCTAGTGTGGGGGATCTGCCCTTCACTGTGGTGATCCATGGTTTCCTATTGTATTCCATGTTACATTCAGATCTGATCTAAATACTCCTGTATATGCTTCAGGAATCCTGAAGAGATTTGTAGATCTGCTGCAGAAAATCTCAGATCTACTCCTATTCTTTCATGTAATGCTGAAAACCCCAAGGGGTATGTAATATAAAGACATTTTAGTATATGGATCTTTTGTAATCCTAACTATTCATGCACTATCTTGTTCCAAGATTAAGTTTTAATGTACTACTGTAGTGCACTGCATTTTTCAGATCTAGATTCGGCAGAATTGTCATTCTTACACTTGTACCTTCATAAAAACCCTTGTCGGGTCATTTATAAAATGTGTAAAGGGGGCTAATACTCTATTTTTCTCCATTATCTGATGTAATAAAATGTATGTATGTATTTTCCATCATATTTCATCATAAACCTTTAGAAATTTACGTTTTCTATTCTTCAGTAAATTCAGCATAAGTCAAGTCATGGGATTTGGGCATTTTTAAGCCATATCGGGAGTGGGAGATCTATTTAACATAGCTAGAGTCATTTGTTTTAGCTCAAATTTGGTATGTGAGTCCCAAATGACCTAAGCTAGGGGATCCCATCGTAATTTTCCCTTATTTTTACGCAAATCTCTGAAGTTAACCTTTTTAGGGTATAAATTGCTGCTTTGCCCCATATTTTATGGGTGGAATGGATCATACTTCTTGCTGCTGTACATACAATTGATTTTGAAGTGTTTCTTAACGTATTTTTGTGTGGAAATATTTTTGTTATTCCATTATATTTTTACATACTGCTGCATCCCTTCCTTGGGCAATATTCAAGCCATACTAGGTGTGGGGGGCCTGTTTTCCTCACCTAGCTTGACTATTTTCTGATCTCCTCTTGGATTTGGGCCTTAAATTATCATATCTAAGGGATCCAAGGGCTGATATTGGGTGCTGAAGCATACATCCATGAAAAATGCTTTTTTCGGGCCTGTCTTGCTAAGCAGTCCCTTTTGGGGATATTACAGTGGTATCAAAGCATAGTCTTGGCTCAGCATGTGAGTTCCAGCCACAAAAGGGAGAAATATCAGAATGATGGAGAGGATGAGTTTACTCTCATCAATTTTCAGATCCAAAAAGAACCTCTCCCATGAGGTTAAGCTGATGAAGGAGAAGAGATGCCAGGAAACTCCTAGAGGGTTTCAAGAAGAGGAAGAACCATGCACTTCCTATTCTCATGAAGAAGAAGACAAAGGGCATGGAAGACACTTGGAATATCATATTCTAAGTGAATACCTTGTTGAGTACGAGACTCAACCTAGAGCCTTCAAGGAGACTCTAGCCTTCCCACAGTTCATTCAACTGGAGAAAGAAAGGAGACCTTGCAGCACAAGAAGGATGAAGGGAAATAGGTTTCTATTGTCTAATTTTGATGGATCATCTTCAGCAAGGACTTGGACAAGAAGAATTAGTGCATTTTTCCTACTACATCCAGTGGTAGAGAGGGAAGCAGTGGAGATTTCAGCACTACACCTGAAGGGTGAAGCAATAAATTGGTGGTTCAGCCATGTGAGACATGCAAAAGTATCTTATTTTGTAGATTTCACTCAAAAGGTGATCAAGAGATTTGAGGAGAAGAAGTCTTCATTATCTCTTGAGGAGATTTGTACCAGCACTATGACAGCCTTGGAGGGACAGCCTTCAACACCTGCAGTTGAGGGAGTCAACATTGTAGAAGAAGGAACTCTTGCAGCCATACAAGATGTTCCCAAAGCCGATCAAGGTATGATTTAGTTTCCACATTCTATTATTGCAGCAAAAAATTTTGAGGGTTGTGGAAACCTGCTGTTGCATGACCCAGAATCATCACTTACTGCTAATTTACAGTAGCAGAGTTGCACTGCGCTATCCAAAAGCAATAGTGAAGAAAAGAGGACCTATTCCTCATGGGAACAATCAGATGTCAGCTTCATTCAGGAAGTAATGGAGACAAGGGGTAGACATCTTGAGATGAGAAACATTTTCTCCTCTCTAGATGACACTTTCTCAATGAGCATGCCACGGCTCAGAGAGAGACTTCTACTTGTAGCAGATCCAAGACCCCACTAGTTTTGGAAGACCATGCATGAGGAGGAGGTCCCATCAAGAGATCCTATGAAAGGTGCACTTCAAAATTTCATGAAGTGCAAAGTTCTTCAACAGTTTGAGGAGGTTCTTCCCTTCTCACACTTGGATCTTTACAAGTTCAAGGACGAGCAGATAGATGATGGAGGACATCTTAGGATGGATAACATCTCTCATGCTTGTGTTGGACATTCCTTGAGCCCTACAAATCATGATGGGAGGTTTTTTCCTACCACCTATTTGGGTCCTTATGGGATCAAATTGATCCTTGAGAAGATTGCATTTCAATATCCCATGAAATGCAAAGACAGAAATTTCATTTGGTAGGATGGTAGCCCTCATGGGAGGAGTACCAAGATCAAGGATGGGAGGAGACATCCACAAATGATTGAATGGATGCGGATGGTGAGCAAGAAGCTGGAAAGCTACTTGTAGATCTATGATACCGGGCAGTAGGAGGCTTGGCTGCGTTGGTTACTTTTGAAAGAGTTTGGCCATCATCCTCTTTCTAAGGGTATGTGGAGGAAAGAGGTGTGGCAGGATACTTGCATCATTCAGCAGCAAGGAGTATGGATGCATTGTGTTGATATGACCCTCTTCATATCAATCACCATGTTCTCACCACATGATTTATATGATGGAGGTATGGGGAAGCAGCAAAATCTTTTGTTTCTTTGGATGTTCTTGGGAGAGCAAGAGTAGATTTTCTCTCACACTTTGCATGATGTTGCAGGAGGAGGAGATGGAATTATCCCCTTAGCCTTGGATGATTTGGAAGTTCTTCCACTCCAGAAGGGACTTCTTGTTTGTAGCAACATTATGGAAGATGTCTTTGACAATGAAAATGTCAAAGAAAGGAGTTATGTATTGGCAGGAGCCTATTTGCATAGGCCAACAGCGTTGTCACTCTAGAGCATGAACTTATGGATGGAGTGTCCCCAGGATCATTCCACTCTTGGTGCACTTGATGGACAAGGAGGAGGTGAGAAATATGGAGTAATGGATGGAGACATCTATTGTTGTGAGATATTCTTCTTGGCTTGGATTTCCAAGTACATGAGGAAGGTTCTTCATGCAGCACATGATTCATTTCTCTTCATGAGAGTATGTCATATCATTATGGAGAATTTATTCATGGACCCTATCATGATCCTAATTTTGGCACATGGTAAGGATCTTGTTGTTTCATTTATTAATTTGCATACTCTTACCATTTCTATGCAGTGCATTGCTCCACAAGAGGGTAGCTTTTCATTGAGCTTCATGATCAAAATTGGGCCAAATTGTATGATGGAGATATCCATCTCTTATATGGCCATGGGAAAGTGTTGTATTACTTCATGTATGTTCATTTGTTTTATGCAGCCATCTACTATTCATTAGTAAATGAAATAACATACATAGACCACCATGTATCCAGCAACCACTTGCCTTGTAATTTTCTGAAGCTGCAGTTGGAAAAACTGCGTTGTAACTTCATGGGAGACTGTTGGTACCTTCTTACACCATATGAAGCCTTCAGTATGTCCTTTTCCTTGATGCTAATCATGGTTCCAATTGCTGATGTTGATCTTTCTTTTGTGAGGAGCATGATTGGAGAGGAAACACATTAGCTAGATGTGTTCTTTTGGGAAGAGGATTCCCACAATTTCGGATTCCATGTTCTAATGGGAACATGAAAGGAGATATGGCCACCATAGCCAAACACTTGTTTCTTTATGAGGTGGGCCATGAGTTTTATGAGATTCCATATGGTGATGATTTCCCATCCATCACATATGGAATGGTTTGGGCCAGCTCGATTCACAAAGTTGGAGAGGAGATCTTTAGAGATCTAGTCTTCATTTTTCCTCTTGAAGGCAACATCATTGCAGCCCAGGATCAGCAAACACTCCACACTTATCTTAAGTGGAGAGGAGGACAACGTGGGGTAAGCACCTATGTCTACCATGTTCAGTTTTTTATCCCACCTTCTTTGCAGGAACCTAAGATGGAGGAGAATTTTCTGGAGTTACCATGTTGGGAGGTAACTCATTTTGTATGGATGATTGCTTGGGAGAAGATGTTTTCCCAATCCATTTCAGTTATATACTTGCAGTTTCTTGAGGACAAGCAACATTTGGGAGGGGAGGACTGTAATATTTTTACTTAGCCTAAGCTAAGAGGAATATTCAATTTTGTTTCATTTTTTGTTGATTGAATAAATGAATCAAGGAGGACATGTAAAACTCATGAAAACAATGAATAAATCCATGCCTATGTGAACAGAGACAAATCTAGGCTATTTAAAATAAACACTTGTAGGTGTGAATGGGTTTGAACTATGAGACTGGGTCAACCTTGACCAAATCCATAGCGCAGTCTAGATTCAATGTACCTCATGGATACACAGCGCAGTTCTAGATGGAGGGTCCAAATGTGAAAGGAGCTAACTCATTAAAGTGGTTTAGGGTTTGACAAGGCTTTTATCTTATAAAATGAAGAGGAGAGCAGCATGAGAGGGTTTTTGAACATATTGTATTGAAAATATTTGTCTTCTTATACACTTCTCATTCTCTAGCTGTTTAGCTGAGAATAGTGTTGTTTAGCACAAGGATCTCCTGTTTAGGATTCCTTCTCTTTCCTTGAGAGGCCTCTTGGAAGAGTCTTTTATTTCTCATCCACTATCAGGCATTTTTCCAAGCTTCTACTTCCAACTGCAATGAAGATCTAGTGAGGGTTTGGTTTCTTTTGTAAGCTACAACAAGTGGAGCCTAGATCTATTCAGATCTAGACCATACTAGTGCCTCTTCTCAGTGAGTGAGTCTTTTATCCTCCTGGAACTGTGTATTAACTGTTGAGTTTTAGATCTATATCTTGGCATCAAGCCAAAGTGTTCTACAAGTATACAGCGCAGTCTATCCTCTTGAACTGTGTTTTCTGCAAGAAGGAAGTTGCAGGGTGTTTCAGTATCTTTTTGAGGAGTGATCTCTAGTGTGGGGGATTTTCCCTTCACTATGGTGATCCATGGTTATCTGTTTTATTCCATGTTATATTTAGATCTGATCTGAATACTCCTGTATATGCTTTAGGAATCCTGAAGAGATCTACAGATCTACTCTTGTTCTTTCATGTAATGCTGAAACCCCCAAGGGGTATGTAATATAAAGACATTTTAGTTTATGGATCTATTGTAATTATAACTATTCATTCACTATATTATTCCAGATCTAAGTTTTAATCTACTGCTGCAGTGCACTGCGTTTTCCAGATCTAGATTCGGCAGAATTGTCATTCTTACAATTGTACCTTCATGAAAACCCTTGCTGGGTCATTTATAAAATGTGTAAATGGGGCTAATACTCTATTTTTATCCATGATATTTGTAATACAATGTATGTATGTATTTTCCATCATATTGCATCATAAACCTTTAGAAAGTTACGATGTCTATGCTTCATTAAATTTAGCATAAGTCAAGTCATGGGATTTGGGCATTTTTAAGCCATATCGGGAGTGGAGATCTGTTTAACATAGCTAGTCATTTTTTTAGCTCAAATTTGGTATGTGAATCCACATGACCTAAGATAGGGGATCCCACCATCATTTTCCCTTATTTTTACACAAATCTCTGAAGCTAACCTTTTTAGGGTATAAATTGCTACTTTGCCCCATCTTTTGTGGGTAGAATGGATCATAATTCTTTCTGATGTACATACAATTGATTTTTAAGTGTTTCTTAACATATTTGCATGTGGCAAGCTTTTTTTTATTCCAGTATTGTGTTTACATACTGCTGCAACCCTTCCTTGGGCAATATTCAAGCCATACTAGTTGTGGGAGGCCTGTTTGCCTCACCTAGCTTGACTGGTTTTTGATCTCCTCTTGGATTTGGGTATTAGATTATCATATCTAAGGGATCCAATGGTTGATATTGGGTGTTGAATCACACATCCCTAAAAAATGCATTTTTCAGGCCTGTCTTGCTAAGTAGTCCCTTTAGGGGATATTACACTTTCTATCGAGAATCTCCCATTCTGCGTCTACCATAGTCGTCGACTTATTTTTTTTTCCACTCAATGGTAGGTATAGATCTTTCTGATACAGATAATATTCCATCTGCATCTTCCACAGCAGGAAGTTTTGGCCGTTAAATTTCTCGACCCTAAACTTACCATCTTCTGCCATTGCTCCCACTCGAACCAGGAACCCTTCTTTCCTGTGAGTTTATCAGCCAAATAGACCTTCGGCTCTGATACCAGTTGTTATAAAATTATATATATTACGGAGCAATGCAACATATAAAGTATGCAGAAAACACAAGCACACAAAACACATAAAACCAGAGAGACACAGATATACGTGGTTCACCCAGTTTGGGCTATGTCATTTCTTCCATTTACTTTCTACCAAAGTATAATAGGTTCTCTTATTGTTATTTATCTGAGGATTAGCGGCTTACCTAAATATTTTCTCAATTGAATTTGTTTCATTGTATTTTTTCACTTTAATCAAAGGGAATCAAACTAGGAAGAGGAAGGTGTTTGTTGTACATACAATGTCAGCCCCTCTTAAGTTTGTATGAACCCCGGGTTGATAAACTAAGTTGATAGCCCTAGGAGTTGCAACATCCTTGTTGCAATACTAGGGCTCATCTCTTTTTGGCGTTGTTGTTGGGAGGGTGTGTTGGCTCGAGGGGTCCTGACCCAGGTTCGGTAAGCAAGGTTTGCCAACAAACCCCTATACTACTGGCCCTTTCGGCAGTGACCTACTTTCGCAGGTCAAAGTCTCACCCGAAGTAGTATGGGTGGGTGCTGGAACCAGGTTTCTGCACCCTGAGAAAGGATGGGTAAAGCAAGCAGAGCTGTGCTAGGTCCTGTAATCCCCGATTACCTTATTCTATGCAGAGTTAATTAAGTCTCTATTCGCATCCACGTGCACTAGATCTATAGTTATATGCTTGTTATAACATCAACATAGCAGTACATAAACAGAACAGATCTAGATCCAAGAACGCAGTATACAGATCTTTCGCAGCTTAAGGACAAAAAATGCATAATAAAACAATTATCAGTAATTCACATAAAAGTAAACACAAATTCAGTTCTCTAACAACCTTTCACATTCATTCATTCATCAATTCTTCCTTACAATTCCAATTCCCTTCCCAACCTGCGCACACAACAGTAGGGTCTGCACACAGCTGGACTTGGATCTCCGCGCACACAGCCAGCAGGATTCGTTCCCCAAAACCCAAACAGATAGCCTAAATCACAATTCGCATCAATAGCTCATCATTTCTTATCCTTTACAATACAAAATACATCTCTATTTATTACAATCTAGCCTCGACTTTCCTATGGTCCGCAACCCATGGTTTTCGGACCCCTAATTTACCCTTTGACCCATTACAATGCGTTCGGGGCTTTGACCCACCCCAAAACCCCTCCGCTAGGCTAAATATAATCAAAATTATTCAAAATGGACCAGTTTCGTAGCTTGTTAGGAGACCCCGTTCCAACAATCCCCCAACACAATCTTGTGACTCGCCCCGAGTCACTGCAGTGGTGCGGCTTCGATTTGCACGTGCAAGGTAGCCAGAGTGCAGAGCAGCAATGGGAGCACTTCCTTACTCTGGGCTGCAGCTCGTTGCACAATGTTGACCAGTGTCAGGGAGGCAGGGCCATCTGGAGCCGCGGTAACCCGTTCTAACAGTCGGTGGAGGCACGCAATGGCAGACTGAGCGTCTTCGGCGAACCGGAGGGCCGTGTTGGCCCATGGTTTCAACCGTTTTTGAATGACATGCTTGTTGTGGTGAAGGTTCTCAATCCTGTCCAAGATAGCTAGATGCTGCACGGAGACAGTGGAGGGTGAGGAGGCTCTGACTTGGTCCAGAGCAGCTTCCGCCTGTTGTAATTTTGTCTGGATATGCTGAAGCGTGGAATGGTGCTGCACTGCCGTCCATAATTGTGTAGTTGTTTCAACCAATTGTGCATCATGCATCAGCTTCTCTTGAATAATATGCATTTCCTCTATGACCACTGCAATCCGCTGGTCCCGTACTTCATGAGGTATGTCATACTGTTGTCGCCGGGCTTGGTCACAGTGGTGAACTTCGCGCAACACTCTGATTTTCAGTCCTTGTAGCTCTGTGCGGGATAGTTGTGCTAAATCAATTTGGATGTCCCCTGTAGTTGGATCAGGAGCATTGAAGAGGGAAATTCGAGGGAGGGAACACACATTGCTTCGGCTGGGCAGGACTCCAGAATGGTGGAGAATTCGCAGCATGTCCCTGTATCGCAGCGTTCCATCTGCGTGTGGCTCGTAGACAATCCTTTCTGCCGGGAGCCAGGGCTCACCCCTGTGGCTGCACATAGCATTCCCAGGCTCTCTGGTTGGGTCCATCCTAGCAACACGGAAGCGGGCAACCCAGAGAATGTTAATGAGCGCAAAAAACCAGTACGCAGATAGCAGGAGCATGTTGTAGGTTGCGTAAATAGCCTGGTGTGTAATTATCCAGCCATCCCCACACTGTGTAAGTAGCCCATTCGTGAGACTGACCATCGATCAGGTAGATCAATCTTACCGTAAATGGCTGCATTGATGATCTGCCACCGATTGTGCATACTTGTAAGATCCCTTTTTTATTAATTCGGGATGTGTTGACGGTCGTCCTGCGTGCCTGAGGTCGTTTCCACGGAATGTCAAACCACGGATGACGCCTGTATGTTGTTTGCATACCATGAATGAATTTCGACATGAGATATGTCTGCGAGTTGGCCATCAGTATTTTCGAGCCATGCGCTTCGCCCTTGATTAGAACGTCCTTGCACCAGAGGGCTGCATCACGCGTCCTCGTGCCATTTATTACTTGAGGCGTCCGCAAATTCTTCAAATTATACGTGGGTCCAGGCAGGTCCAAAACCCGACACGTGCCTAGGTCAACGATACCCCGACAAGCTTGTCTGTGCAAGGCTTGATCGCACCCTTGAGTGTTGTATGTCAGAAAGTGTCCACGTAGGTCAACTGACCTCAGAGTCCATCTGGCAACTGGGGTCCCTATGCGCAGGATCACCCTTCTCCAATACTTCTCCTGAGCGAAGAATACCGGTCCTTGCGTAGGTGCTCCGTGCAATGTTAGTGATAGTGCCCCTAGCCTGCATTCCGTAGGAATCTTAGGTTCAACCGTCTTCTGACTATCATCTGCATCCTCCTGGCAGGGTAGGTTCCTTTTCGTGCTAGAGATGCACCGAAAATTCCTGACGGTCTGAAGACATCGGAGTGTCGAAACTTCGTGCAATAGGCCTTGCCAATTTTTCAGCTCCTCATCAAAGTCAGAAAAACATTCACTGTCCTTTTCCCAGCAGAGCATTCCTTCATCCATGGGGTTAACCCGATCTTCATCCTGCACAGTTAATTTATTAATGTGATCTAATTCCTCCTCCTCATAGGCTGGCTCTGTATACCGCGCACCTTCTGCTGGATCTAGTGGTACTACGACACACGTACCTTTTCTTTCAAACACCATGTTGCACTTCTTGAGATTGATGACACCCCCCATGTCAATTGCCCAGTCCAGTCCAAGGAGCGCAGGCTAGGTATCCGCATCTTCCACAATTTCTATGACTTCAAAGTCAGCTAGGACCCTTACCCCTGCGATGTCAACCATGACTTTTGGTAACCTCCCTAGAGGGATGATTTTTTGTTAATTGGCCATTCGCAGCTAGATGGTGGACCACTCTAATTTACATTCTCCCATTTGTTGCCATGTTTTCTTTGGTAATACATTTGCATATGACCCCAGATCTAAGATCACCTGATCCATCTCATAGTCACCATTTTGCGCAGTCAATCGCATCTCTCTTCCAGTGCGCTTCTTATAGTTGTATAGTTTGTGTACATCCTTAGTCTCAGGGATCAAATTGGATCGAACTACGTAGGCATTCAATAGTGCTTGGAGATTTCCTACAGCCTACAGATTTCGTAGCAGCTTCAGACATGCCTTTAAAAAGGGCTCAACCCCTTCCTCTATTTTAGGTTGCATCGACGGCTACGTAGGGACTGCTAATGGTGTTTGTTCTTTGAAAGGCACTCCTTCCCAGGAGGCAAGCTCCTTTTTTGCTCCCTGGGTGACCAGCCCGCTGTGTGTCATGAATTTTACATATGGATCTGCCTTTCTTAGCTCGGATTTAACTCTTTGTACATTATGCATATGGGTGGGCTACTTTTCCTGCATCTTGGCTATTAAAATTGGGCAGTCATCTACCTCATGGTCCAGCTGCCTACAATATTTTCATGATGGCCTGGTGAGATTTGGGCATTCTCTGGCAAAGTGCCCTATTTCCCCATAGTTATAACAGACTAGCTGCCCATGTCCTCGTCCTGCGCTTCCTCCTCGACCTCCTCTGCCTCAGGCTAGTGATCCTCCAAAGTGCGCAGAAAGTCTTGGTGACGCAGGGTCCGATTGTACCCTATATAAGTTCCCACGATTCATCATTAAGTCATAAGTATGACAGTTCTACTCATCATGTCCCACTAATCGGCAGAATCAGCACCATTGTTGCTTTAGTTCTGGGACATACACACCTAACCGAGGGCAATGGTTCATATCATGCAGTCCTGCTACCTGACAATCATCACACCATAGTGCAGGTCCACTTGAACCTGGTCGTAATAGGATGGGTTCCCTACTTGCCCCTGGGCGTATCGGACTAGGTCCTCCTGCTTTCATGTAACCGTCAACAGAGGGCACTAATCCTTCGTATGGCCAGACATCCGGCATCGTATGCACCAGATATCTGTGCAAACGTCCTTTCCTCGCTCTTTTCACAAGTTCTGTATCTCCATATGCATAGCCTCAATTTGTTCCTAGATTTGTTGTACCCATGCTGACATATCCTCTCGGGGGGCAGCCTCTAGTTTCATAGTGACTTCCACAGCCTTCTCCTACGACTCGAAGGTCTGATGACTCATTGGTGTGCGCAAGTGAGGTAGCAACATAGCGATGAACCATTCCGTATGATGTCTATCATCATATTCGAATCCTCCTTCCCTGATTTCTTTTTTGAGTCGCTGATCAGCCTCCCATACTGATCAGATGCACCTTGTTTGAAGTCCTTTACTTCCGCTACCAACTGGGAATAAGATTTCGGCTTCCTGAACTGGTGCTTCAAATCGTCCTTGATATCTTGAATATATGCGCCCCCATTCTGGGAAATATACCGCATATACTAGTCCAGGGCCCTATCCTCGAAGGCCAACAATAGTTGCGCCCTTTTTACCATATCACTCGCCACATTCTGCGCAGTCCATACAAAATCTTCAATGAACCAAAATCGTTCCATATCCTCATCTCCTACCCCCTTGAAGGTAGAGTTTCAAATCCGCATCCATATCACTGTCTAGGGAGGGTGGTGGTATAAGCGAATTCTTACCCTTTGCGCAGTCGAGGTGGCGATGTAGCTGGGGGATCTTGCATAGCTAGTTCCTGCAGCGGATTGTAGGTGGATCTCCCTCCATCAAGGTTGGTCTGATAGTATTTACCACTGCGTGTCGTGCTCCCGTCTAGATCCGAGGTCATTCAGTCAGTATGACTACATAGAATTCTCTTTTCGCACAATAATTTCTTGATCAGCAACGGTAACGTCCTCAGAAACTTGCCTCAGAATCCTTTGAAGAATCATCGTTTAGCCTCAGAGTATGATACAAACTGATTAATGGAAAATTCCGTCATAAATCCTCCCAGCACACTATCCACCCAGTGATCTACCATGTGTGTGATAGTATTATCAGTTTTTTCCAGTTGCTCAAGCAGCTCTGGGGTCCACTGAGTGACTCGCTCATCCTTCCAACACTTCTGGAATTCCACAAGCCTAGCCAGCCATTCCTAGAGTTCAATCGCAAAGATAACAAAGAATATTTTGTAGCTTTCAGTAATAATGTACCTATTTTTCCACCTTTCCGCCGTTAATTTTTCACTGCAATTTTCTTTTACTGCGAACTCCTGGATCTGTCTTTCAAACCAGTCTTCGATCTCTTTTCTTTCAGGCTTCCAGTATTCTCTTGTCATTACCCGATTCCTCTCTCAAACTTCTTCCGATCCCAGCAATGGAACCATTTTTTGGCTCGAGGGGTCCTAGCCCAGGTTCAGTAAGCAAGGTTTGCCAATAAACCCATATACTACTGGCCCTTTCGGCAGTGACCTGCTTTCGCAGGTCAAAGTTTCACCCGAAGTAGTATGGGTGGGTGCTGGAACCAGGTTTCTGCACCCTGAGAAAGGATGGGTAAAGCAAGCAGAGCTATGCTAGGTCCTGTAATCCCCGATTACCTTATTCTACACAGAGTTAATTAAGTCTCTATTCGCATACACATGCACTAGATCTATAGTTATATGCTTGTTATAACATCAACACAGCAGTACATAAACAGAACATAATAGATCTAGATCCAAGAATGCAATATACAAAAAATTTCGCAGCTTAAGGACAAAAAATGCATAATACAGCAATTATTAGTAATTCACATAAAAGTACTCACAGATTCATTTTTCTAACAACCTTTCGCATTAATTCATTCATCAATTCTTCCTTACAATTCCAATTCCCTTCCCAACCTGTGCACACAGCAGCAGGGTCCGCACACAGATAGACTTGGATCTCTGTGCACACAGCCAGCAGGAGTTTGTTCTCCAAAACCAAAACAGATAGCCTAAATCACAATTCACATCAATATCTCATCATTTCTTATCCTTTACAATACAAAATGCATCTCTATTTATAACAATCTAGCCTCGACTTTCCTATGGTCTGCAACCCATGGTTTTCGGACCCCTAGTTTACCCTTTGACCCATTACAATGCGTTCGGGGCTTTGACCCACCCCAAAACCCCTCTGCTAGGCTAAATATAATCAAAAATATTCAAAATGGACTAGTTTCGTAGCTTTTTAGGAGACCCCGTTCCAACAGGGTGTCAAAGCAAACACTCTCTTTTTCTTGGATTGGTTCCATATTTATTTTTTACAAAAAAAAATTGCAGTAGATGTCTTTCATTGCATTACATTAGCATTCTCATTTAAAAAAATAAAAAATTTATATATATATATATATATATATATATATATATATATATATATATATATTCCTTCAACACCACAAACCCCCCCACTTGATCATGTGTAGGTAGAAGAAGAAGGTGTGGCAAATAAATTAGGAGGAGGCATGGAGTAGTTGTACTTTTTCAACTCATATCAGTAAGATAATAACTACCCCTCCTCCCTAAATGAAAGTTGTAATGCACAATTACAACCTTTGTATCCACTGATCACCTCACCTTGGTCTCCATGGTCTTATTCTTCCCAATGGGGCGATACATATTCATGGCCTTATCCTCCTAAGTATTTCATTCCTCCATTTCATCCATATCAACACCAACGTCCTCAATGGGGTGACCCATATTTCACTCAATATCCTCAATATCCTCCATACCAAACTCAATGTTATACATCCCATCCAACTCCACCACAACCACATCCTTAGTCAAAACCATTTCAAAGACCCACTCCCACTCAACTACCTGCACAACCATTTCCAAACCCAAGCAATAAAGTAACTTTTCCCACTTACAATGTTGAGATACAAAATATTTAAACTAATCCTCTTGATCCAAATGATATTCATCTTGGGTTAGGAAGAGTATTGCAAAGAGGATATTCTCTTGCTCATATTGAAGAACAACCTCCAAAAGAAGAATATTCATAGGATACTAAATGATCATGGACCACATGTGATGGAGAGCAGCCATTGGATCCTAAGATTGAATAATTTCTACAATGTTTATCATCAAATACTTTATGTTTTCAAGGGTCTAATTGGAAAATACTAAAATATTTTAATGACACGGAAAAATAATACATGAAGAATGATCTAGATGAGCAAGTGAATCAAGGGAATCAAAGCTATATTGAGGTTTGGCTCCAGAAAATCAACAATATGGAGCATCACTCTCTTCTTCAACAATGCCTGAAATCATCAAAGTCAAAGCATTGTTAGAAAATTATATATATTACGGAGCAATGCAACACATAAAATATGCAGAAACACAAGCACACAAAACACATAAAACCAGAGAGACAAAGATATACGTGGTTCACCTAGTTTAGGCTACGTCCACCTCGAACATCCAGTCCTTCCTTTCTATTATCCAGCAAAATGAAGAGACACAACCTACAACAGATCCGCTGTAATATCCTCTGTTCTCTCTCACAGTCTCCCTATTTGTTTCTCGCTCTGAGAATACACATACAATACACAGCAGCAATACAATACCCTCATACAAGCGAGGGGTTGCCTTCTAGGGAAAAAAACCCTAAACTAAACATAACTTCTACCATCAAATCATCCACCTAATGAACGGCCCAGATTGACAAGAAATTACTATACTTTTACAAGGCAATTTTACATCTATTTTTAGCTTCGTGGGGCGCTGCCCCCGAAACCCCCCACCAAGGGGGGACTCCATAAAGCGCAACCGCCCCCCCTGGACCCTCTAGGTAGCATAAAATTACGGGCGGTGTTGCCGCCTCATTAAGGTACAGGGGTCCAATTTTGTGATACAAAATAAACAAGATAATCAAGCTCCACACCCAACAAGCATTTTGTCTCCAATATTTAGGTACATGTCAAAGTACATGTTTCAAGCCTAAAAATGAGTTTATTCATTATATTTTTATGCACGTGGCTCAATTGGAAGTAATCCTACACTTGAAAGATATTATTTTTTTCAAGTAGAGTAGAATAGAAAAAAGAAATTAAATATGGAAAAAGAGAAAAAATAAGAGGAAAAGAATAAGATCTCAAGTAAAAACCACTTTTGAGGGGTTTGATATTGTCTCATTGATTGAAAAACCTCCTTGAGGCGGTCAGTGGGTTGAAAAGAAAAAATAAAAATAAAATATCCTAGGTGAAAACCTTCTTTGAGGTGCTTAGGGAGACCTACTAGTTGAAAACCTCATTAAGGCAGCTAGTAGGCCTAAAGAAAAAAAATGAAAAAATAGGGAAAAGGGGAAAAAAATGCAATAAAAAAGATTTTTTTTTCAAGTTTCATATATGTGTTTGCATGCAGGTACTCCTCCACTTGCATAAGGAAAAGAAATATGTCATCACCACAAAAGGAGAAAAATAAAGAAATGAGAAATGAGGCAAGAAAAAAGTCAAAAAAAGTCAACCTTGGGCTTCTTACCTTCTGTGAAAACTACTCAAGAAGGACCAAGGACATTTCAATCCATCACCCTTATCCATTTTCAACATCCACCCACCATCCCAAGCCTTTCCCATTCATATTCCTCATTGTCCTAAAGTGTTATATGAAGGTTATGTTTTGCTACAGGATTGTCGAAATATACAAGGCAGCATTTTTTTTATCATATCTCGGAAATCGTGCATCCATTGGCTTAGTTGTTTCATGGGGAGATGCATATGGATGATGGTAACATTATCAAGAAATTTCAGAATATTTCAGTGCATCCATTGGACAATATTTTTTATGGGGAGGTGCATAAGGATGATGGAAACATGCTCAAAAAAATTCAGATCAATCCAATATATCGTTTGAGATATATGCATAAAACAAGTTTACTACATGATTGTCTATAATTGCTATAGAATTATGATTGACATAGAGAGAGGGATAAGGTCTTATGTTTTCCTTGGGGGGATGAAGAAATAATTCTACCACACCTCCATAATCCATCCTCCACACCTTTTATTCACTTCTCCATCCAAAAATTCATCTTTGTCCATGAAAAATCCCCATTTTCACCCCTTCTTTCATTATTTCCACCACAACATAGGCTTCTAATACTTTTCCTTAGATTATCATGAATTATCGGTACTACTGGAGGCTTAATCTGAAGGATAATGTGATATTAGAAGGGTTTGTGTGACTGCTACGGAAATAACAAACAGTCCTATAGCAGTCTGCACAAACCCTACAAGACCACAGTAGGAAGCCACTAGTCAGTAGAAAAGATCAATTTTTTTTGTCATGCCTATCATCATTTCACTTCTTCTTTTTTCCATCATGACCTTCACTCACCAATCCAAAATAATAAGGCTATCCTCCCATAATTATAATTAAAAAACACATAAAAAGGTTCCAGTGACAGTCAATGAAGAATAGCACAGTCAGAAGAGAAACATCAAAATTCGCCTTCACACACTCCCGTTCATCCCTATGTGTCCACTCCATCCATCCATTAACCTCCCAATATTTTCTACAACGTTATCTATCCTTTTTCACCAAATTCTATCAATATATTCCATTGCTACAAGAATTTTCTAGAATTTTTGTAGATGTTGATCTACATAAAAAGAAGGAACAGATTGAAATTTTTTCACTCAAAAAAAGGGAAGGGGGTCCATAATAGACCTACCATCCATCCATTTCACTAGATGTCACCTTTTATTTCACTTTCATTCCCATTACCATCCATATAGATCCTTTCCTTCATCTTTGTTCCGCCAGTTTCCATCACAGAAGAGCTATGTGTCCATCATCAACAACCTTTTCATGAATTATCAACATTTTTGGAAGCAGCACTTGGATGGAATTGTGATCCTAATGGTTTTTTGTGACTACTACAGAAAGACACACAGTCCTGTAGCAACCCACATAAACCCTTTGGATCACATTTTAAGCATAATACCAATAAGTTTGAATGTCATGAAGCTTTAGGAGACTCCAACACTAATCCAAAGCAGTTATAGGATCCTTGATAAACAACAACAACATCTGATCCATACTGGCACTTATATTTTCATCACATGAATCATGGAAATTCAATAAGCAATGAAAAAATTCAAGCCAATGAAAATGATCGATGAAAGTGACATTTTGTAACTCAAAGAGAATTCCAACAGCTTCATTAATGCTCCAATAGCCTCATGCAAGCATCAACTAATCGATCATCAGCTACAACACTCACATCATGAGCATATTAGTAGAATTGTTTTAGGCATATATGTGAAGCAGTAGCAGTAGAAAAAGAAAACCTTGAATACCTCCATAAACAAGGCTATCAGCAATAGGACCTCCAGCAGATTATCCCATGTAGCTTCAAGATCATCTAAGGTAGCCTCCACATCTACAGCAGCACCCCACACAAGAAAAACACTCATGGTAAGGCACAAGTATGTAGCTCTTTAACCTCTCCCTTCAAACCTATTCCAACTTGGGAAAACATTAAAAGTGTGAGAAGGAAAGGTATTTTATCACCAAATTTAGTAGCTAGAAGCCTCGATCTTATCTAGAAATTCACTTGATTTTTCTCCAAAAGGACACCCACACGTGTGGGAGATAAATGAGATAAAAGTGAAAAAAGACTTAAGAAAGTGGGATGTTACCATGGAGTACAAAAATTAGGTGGGTCCAACTCAGTTAACTCAAAGCACGTTGAGTTTATTTTTCATGCAATGAAAAAATAAATAAAAGAATAAAAAGGTGGACCCACCACATCTTGGCATGCAAAGAATAGTTAATATAGGATTCGGTTTGGTTGCTATAGGAGCACCAGTAGTTCTACAGGAAGAAAAGAGTTGCTATAGGAAGGAACATAACTGCTACAAGAAGCTAACATAGTGCTACAGGAAGACACGTTTTTCCCACAATAGCCACTAAGAGCCTTGGGAAGAAAGAAAATATTCAAAGAAAGTGGAAAGGGTGCAAACAAAGATACTACAAGAGAAAACAGAGTTGCTACATGAAGGAACATAACTACTACAGGAAACTTTGTTTTGCTAAAGAAGTGCCATGTTTTTCTACAATATTAGTTCTGAGATATTTATGAGGGAAAGGAAGGTAGAGGAAGGTGGATGAGGGTAGATGAAGGATGTGTGAGGCATTTTTCTAAGCATAGCACCCCTCATAGGCCCATCTTGCACAAAAATTCATGCCCACGATGTCCTTCATTAACCCTGAAAAGAGGATCTCGGTGGAAAATCTTGAGAGAAGTATGGGATTTTCAGGAGGAGGATAGTAATGAAAAAATGGACGTGGATGAGTGCAGAAAACCCTACAAGTCACTAGCAACTCCTACAAATTGGAAATCAAGGAAATACAATAGGGCAAGAAGATGGATAGGTTGCTCAGAGGATGAGCAAAAGTTTCAATAGGGGGGTATGATGGGACTCCAAATTAAGTAACATCTAACCCTTTTTAGGCACATAAAGTCTATATTAAATGTCTCCTATACTTAATAATGTTATTTTAGCTTAATATGTTCTTAGGAAGGTTTAGAGATAATTGCATGTTATGTGCCTAATATTGTTTATTTTTGCAGAATATTGAGTAAATTTTGAATGAGAAAATATAGGAATTTTCTCCCTACTATGGGATGGACCTAGATTGGATAATAAATTAACAAAATATCATGAAATTGTTTACAAATTAGGGATCTCCACTGATTGAGAAAATCTAGGAATGTGTTCCCTGTCATTGAATTAAGATTCCTAGTGTTGGGAACCAAATCCACTTTTTGAGGGAATTTGGAGGGGAAATTTGCCTCCATTCAAGGAGAATGTTTCATAATCAATTTATAAAAGTACCAATTCGATTTTTCCTCTAGGGGTATGTATGTCTTAGTCTTCTTGTGGATAAAACTTTTTATTTAGTATCTCCGCTTTTATTTCTAGCATGGATGTACTTGGATTGATTCAAATAATGAAGTTTGTTGCCATTTTTAGCTTCTAAATCTTGGTTTAATTCATAGTAATTTGAGTATCCTTTGGCTTGGTCATCCCAAAAGCCTTAGAGCCCTCTTGGACAATTTCTTTATTTCCTTTGAATGTCTTTTTCACGTGCATCTCTTATTTATGCATTTACTATTCATGTCTCTTTTCTTGTAGGTTACATTTGTTAAATTATTGAAGTGGGTTGTTTTTAAGGTTATTTACGGACTCACAAGCATGATTAGTCCTTATAAAAACTTTGAAAATCCATATTCATCATTGATTTTTTTGGATTGGTTTACTAATTCAAAAATCTAGAATTCATGGAAGTCTCTTGTAGCAAAATAGTAGTAAATTTATGATATTTTTTAGAACATGTTAAAGAGGTTCATTTGAGTTGATTCCACTTTTGTTGAGTCATAAAAAAAATCTAATTTAATAAAAAAAAATTCCCCATAGCATTTGTACTTGATTAGGTTATGAATTTGGTAGGTTAACTAGCTTACTAGTTCTAGATGTTTTGGTTTTTAGAGTAGTAATATTCTGTTATTTTTTAACACAAGTTAACAAGGGTATTTTTGAGTGATTCCACTTGGAATGGAGTCCTGGGAAATCCTACTTAATAATAAATTTTTTTCATCTCATTTTGATTTTATTTTCTTGGGAAATTGGCAAGTTATCGCAGGGAATAACAAACTTGTAGCAATTTGTTTCGAGATATTCCTCGCCCAAATTCACTCCAAATTCATGTTAGAAGTATATTTATAGCCTATGAAAATTATGAGGCCACTTTGGTTTATCTGAGGCTTGTTTAGATCGCCATTTAGCTCTTACATTTCTTTCATATTGAATGTTGATTTCTACAATTAGTCTATATTTCCTTCCTCCAATTTACTTCATGCAAAGTGTGATTTTCTTCTTGCAAGAATAATATAGGACTTTCATTTCCTACAAAATAGAATATTATTCCTTTCCAAAAAGACATATTATATTTACTTAAGTTTTCATTATGCTTTACATTTTTTCAAATATAATTGATTTCCTTTCATCCATTTACTTTCTAGCAAAAGTAGAATAGGTTAGCTTATTTTTATTTACCTTTAGATTGGAAGTTTACCTATATCTTTGCTCAATTGAAGTTGCTTAATTTTATTCTTTCACTTTCATAAAAGGGATTCATAATAGGAAGAGGAAGATGTATGTTACACATATAATGCCGACCCCTCTTAAGTTTGTACAAACCTCCGGTTGATAATTTAATTCGATAGCCCCATAAGTTGCAGCATTCTTGTTGCAATACTGGGGCCCATAATAGGTTCTCTAAGGATGTTAGGGTTCCTAAATGCCCCTGAAATCAGTTTCAAACTTGTCAATTTGGAATTTTTTCTATAACTATTTTTTTGGGAGATTACATATGGTGAAACTTGGATCATATTGAGGAGAAATTTTGGGGAACATTTTCTTTCAATTTCAAATATTTGTTCACTATACTTTTGAATATATTATCTAAGGAAGTTAGGCTTCCTGAATGCTCTTGAAAACAATTTCAAACATAATTGTTTGGAATTTTCACTGAATATTTTTTCTAGGAGATTTAAGATGGTGAAAATTAGACCATATTGAGGAGACATATTTGGAAAAATCTAATTCGAATTTCAAAGTTTGGTTTGCTATCATTTTGGATATATACTCTTTGCAATTCATGGTTCGTGAAATATCTTAAAATAAATTTTAAACAAATTCAGTTTGGTATTTTTGTAGGAATTTAAAAGGTAAGTTCCTTAGATCAAACACCAAAGGCCTCCACTCACAAACAGAACACAGATCAGTACACTAGTATTTGACGTGGTTAAAACCCTCAAAGATGGAAAAATTCCATGACCTGAGCCACACGGCCACTTCATGCAATTTATTAATATAAATAAATAAAATTTACACAAGCTTCTCTCATAAACGATCACCGG
Organism: Pinus albicaulis; assembly: GCA_034641835.2. NCBI lineage: Eukaryota > Viridiplantae > Streptophyta > Pinopsida > Pinales > Pinaceae > Pinus > Pinus albicaulis. The sequence goes on along the minus strand of CM076583.1, from coordinate 161,796,409 downwards.
ACAAATGACCCTCCATGCTCTTTAAATAGAGATCATGGACCAATCAAGTGTTAAGCCATAGATCAAGTGTCAGTAATACTAAGGAGAGAATGAACCATGAATAACTACATATCGTGACCATCAGATTATAAGTTACAATAGTACATAGTAAAGAAACACACTTTACCTATCTCTACGCTAACCAAGTTATACTTAACTATTTCCTATGTGTCAAAATATCCTAACATCCCCCCTTAAGAATAACTTGGGATAGGATTGAAGGATTTAAAAAGGTGACACAATAGGAGAAGAAAGGAGGCAATAGAGCCTATCCCCCCTTAATGATAACTTTCCTGAACTCCAAGCATAGATCGAAGTTTGGTAAACTTCGCTTATGTAAGAACCTTTGTAAAGATATCAGAAACTTGATCATTGGTTTAGTGCACTTCAAGAACATGAAGTGTGTTTGTAGCTCAATGTGTTTCATGCGTTGATGTTGAACTGGATCTTTGCATATTTTAATGGCACTCTAATTATCACACCAAATTATAGTTGGATGCTATTGATGAAGACCAAATTCGGACAGGATCTAACGAAGCCACAAGGCTTCCTTGTTGGCTTCAACAGCACCATGATACTTTGCTTCTGCCGAAGAAAGAGAGATGGCACTTTGTTTCTTACAAGGCCATGTAATAGGTCCTGAACCAAGAGTGAATACATAACCTACAGTAGACTTTCAACCATCAAGTTCACTAGCCCAATCATAATCAATGAAACCAACCGAAAACAAAGATGTTCCTACACTGTAATGAATCCTGAACTGAAATGTACCTCTAATATATCGAAGTATTATTTTGGTTGCTTTCCAATGACTTTCATGAGGTTTGTGCATAAATAAAACAACAATATGGAAAGGAAAGGTCAGGATGGGTATGGGTTAGATACAAATTTTTACCAACAAGTTAACAGCACAAGGTAGCATCAACTTTAGGGGAAGTACAAGTGATCGAAAGCTTGACTCCAGGCTGAAAAGGAGAAGGGGTTGGCTTACATTCTTCCATGTGAAAGTGGTGTAGAAGATCATAGGAATACTTGGACTGAGAAAGGGTAATACCTTCTTTGGATTGCAAGACTTGAAGACCAAGGAAATAATGCAATTGTCCCAAATCTATCATTTCAAACTTGTTTTTGATGCTATACTTCATTTGGTTTTTATGGTTGGGATCACTACCAGTAAGGATAATATAATCAACATAAATAAAAATGATGATTAAGAACTTACCCACTTTCTTGGTGTAGACGGTGTTGTCGAAAGGACATTTAGAAAAGCCATTATCTAAGAGAAAGCTATCCATTTTGGCATACCAAGCCTAAGGGGCTTGTTTGAGACCATAGAGAGACTTCCTAAAGTGACAAACAAGGCTAGAGTCATTTGGGATAAAGCCAGGCAGTTGTTCCATATAGATTTCTTCATGCAAGTCCCCATGTAAGAAGGCAGATTTAACATCCATCTGATGGACTTCCCATTTAAAGGAGGAAGCAAGGGAAAGAACAAGAAGGATAGAATTCATTTTGGCAATAGGGAAGAAGGTTTCAGTATATTTAATGCCCTCAACTTGTGAAATTCCTTTAGCAACAATATGAGCTTTATGTTTATCCACTTTTCCATCTGGTCCAAACTTTGTTCTGTAAACCTATTTTCATCTGACAAGTTTTCCTCCCTTTGGAAGAGGAACAAGATCCCGAGTATTGTTTGCCAATAAGGAACAATATTTTTCAGTCATTGCTGCATCCCAATCTAGATTACCTGAAGCTTGTTCAAAGGTATCTGGATCATGAGTTTATGGAACTTGAGCCAATAAGGAAGAGGCTTTGTCGAACTAAGAACGTGTACGATGTTTATCTACAGGGTCACCTGCAAGAGAACCTGTTGCATCCCAAGTAGAGAGGACCCATTTTGGAAGCTGTGGAGATGAAGGAAGATCCTTAGGATGTGGAGGAGGATTTTAATCCTTACTTTCATCATCAGAAGTAGAAGGAATGTAGTCAAAAGCAGAAGAGATAGAGAGAGGTGGCACATATGTCAAATCAGGATCGTAGGTCAAAGATGGCACACCCGATGAACTAGGCTCGTAGGACGATATATTTTCATCAAATTTTACAACTCTTCAAATGATTACATTTTTGTATTTGGGTTGAAGAATTCTACATCCTTTGACATCTTCAGAATATCCAAAAAAAATGAATTTTTCACTCTTAGGTTCTAAGGCTTCATGTTTCTCATCGGGAATATGGGCCCAAGCCTCACTTCCCAAAACAAAAAAGTGACTTACATATAGTTTTATTGACCTTCAGGCTTCTTCTAGAGTGATATTCCTTAAAACCTTATTAGGAGTGTGATTTACTATGTAATTTACACACTTAATTGCATCTGCCCAAAAGTTAAGACTAAGTCATTTAGATTTAAGCATACAATTAGCCATTTCTTTTAGATTGTGATTCTTCCTTTCAACTACACCATTTTGTTGTGGATTATATGGAACAATATGTTGCAATTGAATGCCATGCTCAATGAAAAAGTTGATAAATATTTTGATAACATATTCTCCTCCATTGTCAGATCTTAACTTAAGAATGTGATGTCCAGATTGTTTCTCAACAAAGGTCTTAAAGGCCAAGAACATGTTAAAAACTTCACTCTTGAGTTTTAAGAATTATACCCAAGTGTGTCTGGAAAAATCATAAATGAAAGTTAAGAAGTACTTGTAGCCAAAGAAAGAAACAACTAGAAGTGGACCACGTAAATCATTGTGCACAAGCTGCAAAGGGGTTGAAGCGTGCCAAGAGGCACATTTGTCAAAACTATCTCAATGATGTTTTTCGAGTACACAACCGGAACAAACAACATCTCAGCAAGATACCATATGAATATATGTCACCATATTTTCTTTATATAGAGTTTGAAGAGAGCGATAGTTTAAGTGACCAAATCACTCATGCCAAATTTTGCTCACTTCATCATTATGAGCAACAAAAATGGAGGGAAGACATGATGACCCAACATTAGGGGAGTTTTGAGGTCTAAAATGGGCCTTCTAAGGAAATTATAAAATAATAGTGGAAGTACTAAAATAATATTAGATTACATCATTAAATTTTAGAGGGAAAAAATAATAAAATAATAAAACTACTTTTTCGACTCGTATTTTCAACCTATCTCCCTAAGTTTTTACTCAAATTATGAGCGGAAACACTCTTTGGATGCATAATTTAATTCCTCATCCAAGGAGTACCCATGTTGCATACTTTCAATAGACCCGGCTACATGAAAAATGAGAAATACATGAAAAACATGATTGCAATCACGTTTTTTCATGTATTTCTCATTTTTCGTGTAGCAGGGTCCATTAGAAGTATGCAACATGGGTAATCCTTGGATGAGGAATTAAATTTTTCATCCAACGAGTACTCCTGCTCAAAATTTGAGTAAAAACTTAGGGAGATAAGTTGAAAATACGAGTTGAAAAAATAGTTTTATTATTTTATTATTTTTTATTATTTTAATTTTTTTACTCCAAAAATGGTGAATCATCCCCCATGGTTGACGTCATCATCTTGAATCCTATTGGTTCTTATAAATTTTATTTTGGTTGTACATTTTTCTTAGGAGGCCCATTTTAGACCTCAAAATTCCCCTAATGAATTTGTCAAACTTATACAACCTTGTGGAATCATCAGCAATGCCAGTACCTAAAATATGTCTAGTATCTCTTATGTCCTTAATTACAACATCATGAAGTGAGAATTTTACTGTTTTCCCTTCACCTGAATGATTTATCTGATAAACAGATAGAAGGTTGTATGACAGGGTAGGCACACATAATACATCATTAAACTGACCACTATCTAGATGGATGGTTCCAGACCCTACAACACTAAGATATCTATCATCACCAACATAAATATTTTTGGTGTTACAATCATTTAAATAAGAAAAAGTGGCTTTATTTTTGGTCATGTGGTAAGAGGCTCCAGAATCAATGAGCCATTCATGAGAATGAGAAGAAGAAGATATGCATAACTGGATCTTGATGCTTGACAACCACATGCAGAAAGTGTCATTCCCAAAGATGAAGTTGAAGAGTTCTCCAAATGGATGTTATTTTTCATTGCTACTTCCAAGGCTTCCATCTTCTTAAAACATTTTGACTCTACATGGCCATCACGATTACAAAAGTTGCAATTTCTATCTGTCTTCTTCACTTTGTTTTTATTTTCCCTATCAGTTTGTTAAGTTGTTTTTTCAGTTTGCAGCTGAGATTACTTAAGACCCTTGTTTGGTTTAGGACCATTCTTTTTAGGATGTTGCTTCTTAGGATTCTCTGGATATGGTTTTTGCTGGGTTGATAAGGCTTTCATAGAAAAGTTTTCAGTATTAATAAGACCAAGGTGTAAGATTTTTTCTTGTTCTCTTATCAAAGAATCGCAAAAGACATCAAAAGAGGGGGACTTGTAGGGTGTTCCTTGAGAAATGAGGGCTTCTCTAGTGGAATGGAAGGTGGAAACAAATATAGAGTATGAAGGGTCTAACTTAGCAAGAATTAAATATATAAGACTTCCATATTCATTTTTTACCTTACAACCTTCTAAGAGAAGTCTAAGGGTCTTGAATTTGGACAAAAAATCTTCAATAGAGGAGAAAGTATTGGGGTCCAAGGTAAGCAACTCATTTTCAAGATGGAGGGATTTGATTTCATTTTTAATGCCAAAAACAGTATTTAGCTTTTTCATATCTTCATCAGGGGAGACAATTTCTTAGATATGAAAACTAAGATCTTGAGTAATGGACATTCCTTTCAACCCTCGTGCTTGATCTTGTTTATTTTCCCATTTAGCCTTTTTATCTACATCTGTAATGTTCCAAAATTTTAGCTTCCAAGCTAAATAGAACATTAGAGATGTTAGGGTCCCAGGATTTGGCTAATTGGCAAGCCAAGTGACAGGGTAACATCAAACCAATCTTTGGAGCCCAAGGACCTAGCCTTCCTGGACTCAGAGAGGGCTCTCTCTATTTGTGTAAGGGATATATATGTGTTTGCTTCTTGTGCTTCTGATTTTAGGCTAGTTATGAAGTAGGTTTTTTGGTTTTGTTTTTTAGGTTTGAGAGGGATGAACTGATCAAAGACTAAGATAGATAAAAATATTGTCATATTAACTGGGCTATGGGGTCGAAAAGGTCAAAAAAGCTTTCAGATGGTGATACAAGGTTGTTGAAGGGCCGATTTGATCGAGGTAAAAAGGATATTTGGGTAAAATGGAGTGGGATGGACACTAAATTTGTGAAGAACAAATGATTTCAAACATAAATAGTTCAATAGCTTACATAAACATGGTAGGGCTAACCATTAATCATGGGAAATGTAACTATAAACTGATCAATGCATAGAAATAACATTCAAGAAATACATAGAGATATATGACTCTATAAATTTAGGAAATTGCTATCAGACTTCGGGGAAATACAATTAAGACAGACAAACAACTCAAATCGCTATGAGGAAACGCCTAAGCATAGTATTTCAAGCTATTGGGCACTTTGAAGCAAGATTGCATAGTTTTAGGCAAAGGGAAAGATCAGTACAAGACCTCCTTGGTTCAACAAATGACAATCAAACAATCAAAGAAAGGTTTCAGAGGTGGAGCTATGACTAGCCATGAGTAAGCAGGGCATACCGTGAATCATACTTAGCATGCATAAAACCATAAATGAAACAAGAAAACAATTTCTTCAGTTATCAAAGAGCAATCAAGGATTCTTTGATATAACTAAGAAGGAAGAAAACATAGAAACTATAAAGAAACAAGAAATTTGAGGTGCCTCCAAGGGCATGTCTCAAATCTATTCTCTACTGTCTTATAGCAAGAAATAACATGGAATATGAATGAAAACTAAGAAGCATAACAGAGAGGGACACTATACCATTTTACCAAGTCAAGGAATCCAACAACAGTCCTCTTTCATCATCCAAAAAACATTCATGAAACTATCCAATGCATGAGACAAGTGTTTCTTCCAAGATTGTATAACCATATATTGCTTCTATTCATCAAGTTCAGTCTTGTTTACAATTAAGTCTCTTGGAATATATAGGCCAAGATGAGGGAAAACCTCCTAGTGCAACTTGCAATCTCATTGGCCTATCAAAAATATCTGATTTTGTCCTTGAGGCTTTGCAAAGCCCAAGACACAAAATACCTAACAAAATATCTCAAAAATGCTAAAAAAGGAAAATATATTGACTTTTCATAACTAATCATGCCCAAAAATAGCTAAACGCACATGAGGAAAAGTCACTTTAGAAAAGTACATTTTTCACAAAAATACTTAAGAAATATATTAGCAGAAAGTCCTCTGTCTTGCCGACAACTTTTGGAAGCCTTACCGATGTCAAAACAAGGCCTGTGATAGCTTTTTGGAAAGCTATAAATGTCTATTTTCTGAAAATTCTTAGTTCTACCAAAACTGATCACTAGAAGTTTGTCAAAATCTGACCTGTGTGTAAAAACCTAAAAAATAGTCTTTGCTGATAAACGGGGCAGAGTGTGGAAAAAGTGAGTGTTTTTCGCCATTTTGGGGGAGAAAATCATCTTCAATTGATTTGAAAATCACTGAGTAGATCCCCCTGAAATTATGGCATCCAATTATACCATTTTCATCCTTTTAGGATGTCCCAAACAGAAATGGCGATGCCCATGATTTTTAGCCAAAAGCCCAAAAATGACAAAAAACCAAAACTTGATGAATTTCGCCCAATTTTGGCGAGCATGACCCTCAAGGGTTTTCAGAAACATGTTGAGAAGCTGAGGCCAAAATTTGGAGCTTTGAGGTGTCTTTCTTCATTTTTGGTGTTGGGCGCCTCTTTTGAGCTTCCTTGAGTTTTTCCTATGTGGCCTTCAATTTCCGTCGGGCGAACTGATTGAGCTTCTTATAGTGCCCAGTCATCCTCCTTTGAAGGTCCAAATCTCTATTGGCCTTTTCCAACTTCTTCTCCAAGTGATCATTTACCCTCTCAAGCCATGCTTCTCGATTGTTCTCTATCTCTTGGGTGAACAAAGTAGTGAGAGGAAAATATTGGAGAAGGGCAGCTTCTTCCTCCTTTTGTTTCTCAAGGGCTCTTCTGAGTCCCATGGTCCTTGGCCTCTTTCTTCTGGGCTGATCTTCATCTTCGTTATCATTGAACTCTCCCATGAGTTCTTCCAATTTAACTTGCACCTCGGAGGCCTCCTTTTTATATTTTATGGCCCGTGTCTCATATACCACCATGTGGACACTCATCTGTTTATTTTGTGTTTGAAAAAATTGATTGAAGTTTCTAGACCTCTCTAGATCTGCCCTCAAAGCATCAATTTGTTTTTCTCTATTGATCAAGAGAGACTCTAGGATTCGAGTCTCATTGTCGCTATCATCACTTTGGATTTGAATTATGTCAAAGTCCCTCTCCTTCTCATGGCTGCTTTCTTCTTTCTCCTTTCCCTTGATTTGGGTGGCCTTCTTGGCCTTCCTCCTCTTGGGTAGTTTGACAATGGGTTGCTTGGGAAACTTCCCCTTTCTTTGGAGGGCCCTAGTAACATTTGGAGTTATATTTTGAGGCACTCTTTTCTTTGATGTCTAGGGCTTTGTCACTTTTGGAGAAGAAATCATGGCCCCTTTCCTAGGAGAGGCAGCTAGCACATGCTCTATTTGTTCTTTGCCCTTACTACTTCCCTCATCATCCTTGCCACTGTTTTGAGTTTCTTCATGAATGCTTTGACTGTTATTGTGCTGCATATCATCACTATGTTTTTCTTCATGAGGCTGCCTTTCCTCACTGTGCTGCACCTCCTCATCATGTTGTTGTTCTTCTTCATGTTGTTCTTCCTCATCTTGTTGTTCTTCCTCATCTTCCTACCCCTCCTCATCATGTTGCTCCTCTTCATCATGATGCCCCTCCTCTTCATCGTGCTTCTCTTCTTCATCATCATGTTGTTGCTCTTCATCATGTTTCTCTTCCTCATCTTGATGCCCCTCCTCACTAATCATCGGAAATTTTAGCTTCTTGGGAATGGGCTTACTTGAAGAAGGTGAAAGATGCTGAGTGGAAGGTGAAGGAGATGCATGGGATGAAGGTACAGTGGTGAAATCTGGATGTGCAATGAACGTGTCCCAAGAGATTCCCTTCTTCTCAAGCTGATGAAGAATGACAATTTTGATGAGGGAATGATGGAAAAGGCAAGCTGACTGCTGAGAAGGAGGTATTTTCTGAACAGTGGAGGCCATATTCTCAATACTTCTATGGAGGAAGAAGGGGAGATTTAACAATTGGGCTCTTATGAAATGCATGAGAAATCGGACATGGTAAGCATAGACCTGGGAAAATCTTCCCTCGCATGTGAAGTATTTCATGATTATCTTCATGAGGGGAGCATAACTAGTCAATAGATATGAGAAAGGAAAGATGGATGGACATGTATCCCGATGCTCCGACTTCAAAAAGGGCTTGTACTATTCTGAGTCTAGGTGGCTCTGTTTAAACCATTTCTCTCTGACATAAGAGATTTTGGTGGCTTTGGAAATGGATCTAGGAGAAAACTTGAAATCCAAGCCTGCCAGCTGAAAGTGTTTCCCTTGAAATCTCAAAGCAAAAAGATGTGTCAAGGGGAGATAGCTTTTCACCTCCTACACCTTTGACAAAACTCTAGACATCCAACGTCATGAAAGTTAAATAGGACTGATGGATGAGCATTTACCTCTTCAATTGAAACAAGTTCAAATCTCCTGTGAAGACCACTTCTACTATCTTGTCGAGGAGGCATTTTTGTTTTGGATACTCTTTGATGTTTGACCAAGACAATCTGCTTCAAAAAAATTTCTGAAATAGTCCCCCAACACCAACTTTTTCCTCCTTATAAATCACTGTTTTATCCTCTTTGATGCCAATCAATAATTATTTTGTCAAATGAAAAGCAAAATCAACTTATCACTGTGCTTGGGCAAGGATTGAAAAGATGTGTTGGTGGTCCCTTATTTGAACAAGGATCTCCTTTGTTTTTATAAGAACACCTTTCTCTTCAAACAATGCTCTTTTTTCTATTCATTGTTTTTTACAAAGTAAAACAAGACAAAACATCCTTGAACTGACCTAAAAGACCTTTCCACATAGATTTTTTTTTGGAACTCTAGTGGCTGCACAAAGTTCACTTTTTCACAACACGGAGAGGACATTGTATATTGACCAAGCTTTCACGTTATAAACACTGCTTTCCCCTTTGAGTTTTGCAGACATATTTTGTTCTTGTTTTAACACTGTTAGGACACCTTCCAGCCAACTTGAAACCTCTACAACTCTATATGTATGTCTAGTAATTAGTGTATGGTTTATCACTATTCTTAAAGGCAGTTAAGGCCCTTTAAGACTGATGAAAACACCCACCTATCACTGCACTAATCCTTGGCATTCATAGCAACAAACTCTTTAATTTTTTACCAAAAACCCCACTCTCTAATCACTGCTTTTGTCTTATGCTCTTTATATGACAAACTGCTCTTAAAGCCACTGTTAATATATTGTCCAACAATTTTGGGATCTCTGCTCAACACAGGAAGAAAAAACACCTTCTAGACTGATTTTGGGACTTTTAAACACAAGAATTCCTTCTTTGGTTTTGAAAAAAACTCTATCTTTTACCACTGTCTATCTCTGTGTTTTTAAGTGATGAAATGGTTTCAAAATCATTATCTCCTTCTTAGGGAAAAAACACCGCAAAACACCCTTTCAATCTTTGAATTTTTCCAAGAGGAAATGTAGAATACCTCGAAGAAAAGCTTAAGGACCTTGATTGATTGATTGAGCAGCTCTAAAGGCGTTTTTTGAGGGCTTTTGGGTGAGTGGCACGTTCAGAGGAAAGAGCGCCGCGCAGTGAAGGGTGTCGGTTCGATGTTTGGGCAGTGAGTGAACGGGCACTATAGGCGCACCGCGCAGTCGTTGAAGATCAGTGCAAATGCACTCACAGGCGCACCGCGCACTTCTACAGGCACGCCGCGCAAGTCTGGAGCCTTGAAAAAACTTGAAATATTTGCATGTAACCCTCGTTTCACCAATGAACAGCTAGGGGAGAATTTCTTCGTGTTTGAAATTTCACAAGTGGTTGTTTCAATGGTCTCTTCCACCTTTAAATGAACTCAAAAACATTTGTATCTATTTGCAAGGTTTTTGGATGCCTTTTGAAAAGGCTTTTCGGTCATAACAAAAAATAAAGAAAATGTCTTTTAAAACATAACAAAGACTCATATTGACCCAGGTTTAAATGCTATGGATGCTACTTGTGAATGACACCATAGTCATGGCTCTTGTTGAAATAAAAAGGCTCCTTTAAGAACAAAACCCTTTCACTGCCTTTTCACTGTTTCTTCATTTAGAAAATAACCTTGTCACCTCTTTTCCATTTCTATCCTTAAACAAGGAAAAACTGCACCGGAGCAACATCAAGGATTGCTGATGCTTCCTTAAAACGATATTTCTCTGTGACTGTGGGTAAAACCTTAGTTGCATTCACTGAAGCTTGAATTATATATGTTGATCAAGGGAAGAGGCCTTTAGAGACCCTTAATGCAATCATATGCAACAGCCATGGTTTTTTCACATGTTTCATAACAAGGTCTTTGTTTATGACAGTAGTATGTTTCATTTTCTTTGAGTGTTGTCTCTAAATTTAAAACATATGTCATACCCTTTCCTCACACATACTGTCTTTGTGTGTTCATTTGCAAGAGTCTCTTTCAGAAACAAGGCTCAGACTATCTTCTTTGTCATTTTGATGAGTTTGTTGTAAGCTTGGGTATTCTAGCCTTTGTTTACTCTTTGAAGCAGGCTTTTTTAGACATGACAAACAAAGCTTCTTAACTCATCATAGTACCATTGCTTGTCCTCTTTTTAACACCATTTTCTACTAATGATCATTCAATGTTTCCCACTGCATTTCAATTCTATCTTTCAACAGTGAAACTGTGTAAGCATCCCTTGAAACATCACCATTGTATCAGTGGTTTCTTCCATTGGAGAAAAGGTGTAAACAAGTTTTTTAGGCCATTTGCAGCATTTTTAGCCTTGTGCTTTTTGGATGAGGCTACACCTCTGTTTCTGACCCTCTGCTTATTAAATGAAGGAGGCCTTAACAAATGACTTAACCATCTGCTCATGCTTGGAGGAGGTTTTACACAGTCACCCAACCATCTGCTCATGTTTGGAGGAGGTTTTACACAGTCACCCAACCATCTTCTCATGTTTGGAGGAGGTTTTACAACTAGTGACCCATTCCTTTCTCAAACTGTGTTATCTTCCCTTGTAGTGCCTATCTCTGCTTGGTATATCACAGTAAGTAATAAGGTGCAAAATTAACAATATGCTATGAGAGGGATTCTCTGAGATATGTATTCTGTTGTTAAAATTCTCTCATGCATCTTTAGAAACCAGAAGCAATCCTAACCTATGTCTGTAGAGTATTATTTGCTAGTCATAAGTCACTAACCTTTTGATTGTGTTTGCAGGAGCTCGTTGAATTACCTCTCTGACTAGTACTTGCATCCCAGGCTCAAAACAACATGAGAAGCAGCTGTCTTCTCATGTTTAGTTTAATAATGTCTTCTGGAACACTGGTACACTTCTACTTTTGAAAAATACATTGAAACACTATAGATCAATCACAACATCAATTTGGCTTTTGAAACATGCACTACTGAGACACCAAGACTTGTTAGTGGCGCGACTTAAGGGTGCATCAAGCTTTATTTTCAGAATAGGAATGCCATCTATGACTGGTTGGTGTTAGACAGAGGTTTCTTTTGGCTTAGGATAGATTTCCAAGGGAGGATTGCCTAAAGCGCCACTACCTAACTTAGGGGGGATTTTTGATAGATTTGGAGTATTCTCTTTGGTATGATCAGATCCCAAGATAAGATATGACCAGAGGTAGGGTATCTGACCTTATTATCAATCAGTTGGTTAATGAATGAGCTGGGGATGAGGGTGAATGACAGCAGATGACTTTAGCTTATGACAGCTGATGGACAAGTTTGTATGACTGAGACTAGATAGGGCTTGACAATCAAGTTTTTTCTCATCATAGGCTGATTGAAAAGGTAGGAGGGCACAATGTTTAGGGGTGTTTTCGAGCTGAAAATTTTGACAAATTAGAGATCAGATGCTAGAAAACTTGGCTTTAACAACTATTCATCATCAAAAGGTGAAAAATACTGATGACTAACAAGAGATAGCAGCAGCTGTAGCCGGTAAATAAATGGGTAGAAAAGCCCATAAGTATCCTAAGGAGGATGAGAATACTCCAAATTTGAAAGGAGACACTCTTTCTAGCCAAATAAAACACCTCCATGTGTGAACAAGGTTAAATTGAAGCTGCTTTGACTAAAGTCAACAGCACAGTTTTAGTGGAGGAGGAATCCTAGGTTGGAAAACGCAATTTTGGAGGGAAAGGTAGCTTGGGTTAGAAGCAACCTAAGTGATTGGGGCCAAGGGCAAGAAAACTCACTTATGATATAAGGAAGAGGATGGTATTATTGTTCATCATGTTGTAGATTATTATTCTTTCTTGCCAAGAATTATTGCTGCTTTGCTGCTTAGCAAAGTTGCAGTTCTGTTTAGCACTGGGTGTTCTCGGGAGGGAATCCCGCCTCTTTCCTTTGAAGAGATCATTGGGAGAGTTTGTATTCATCATTCCACATCATGTTTTTAGGCCAAGCTTCAGCCATCTACATCAGCACAACTTTACCAGAGATTGTGCAGTGTTGCTAGGTGCAGCAGTGGAAGGGATTGGAATCCCAGCTTCTGAGCTAGTTTCTCATTGGAGGAAGGTTTCCTTCACTTGAGAAATTTTTTTGGAGAGCTCCAGAGCATATTTCAGATCTTTGGTATCATACCACACATTTATATTACTCTTCCAGCGTTTTTTCTGCTAGGGAGTGTGTTTTTCAGGAGGCAGTGCTCACTGCATGATTTGGTGGCTCCATTGCTGAGTTTCCTTGTGATTGAGAGGTTCATCCTTTCATGGGAGGAAGCCCTTGAGGGATATAAATCATATCAGACATATTTCAGCCTTGTATACTCTTATGCTTCAATTTTTCAGTGATTATTCAGTCATTTCCTGAATATCACATTTTATATATGGAGTATTTGACAAGAAACCCTCGTCGAGTTATCTTGTATTTTGTATAGGAGATTAGATATTTGTACTTCAGCATTATTTATCAATATATGAGTAGATATATTATTCTCCTATCATTTTATTTACAAACCCTCTCTTATACTGCACATTTCCTTGAGCAGCTGCTCTGGCATTTTGCAGTCTTGGGGTTTTTCACCTTTTTCAGCTACACTAGTGTGGGAGATCTGTTTAACCCATCCAGTTTCATTTATTTCTGATATCATCTTGTATTTATATGCTATATGGATGTTTCTATGGGATCCAAGTGATTATTTCACTATTTTATTCATATGTTGCTGGAAATGTGTTTTTCATGCATGTTTTATGAGCAATCCTGAAAAAGGAACATTACAGTGGTATCAAAGCATGATCCTTGGCTCAGCCTGTGGCTTCGAGCCAAAGTAATGAATCCCTAAAGGGGAATTTTTTGAGCTCTATAGACAGAGTCTGCAGATGGCCAGGTAGCCTCTGGATCTCATCTTTTTTTCAAAGGTGACATATCCAGTAAATGCCCCTGTAGTCAATCTCTGGAATAGAATTTCGATATTCCTGAGAAGGGAAACTTTCCAGTGCTATCAGAAGAAGGAGATATGGACAGAATCCAGAAAGCTTCAGTATGTGCAGAAAGAAAGGAATAAAAGCTCACAAAGCTTCTTCCAAAATCTATGAAGAGCTTTCAAGGAGAGCTAAAAAATTTGAGATTGGAGATGGGATCTCCAAAGGAGATTGATTCTAGAGCTGAAGCTAGATTTTCACATGGTGAGTGTGAGCATGTAGTTGCACTCCATGATGCACAGTGCATTCAAATGCCTAGAGCTATCCTGAGATGGATGGGAGGAGGAATAATTCCTAAGAGAATGACTCTTAGTGATTTGTTGTGGGAGTATGAATCTCAAACTGAGAGGTTTAGAGATCATACTGATTTCTGAGATTTTTTCAAGATCCAGATGGAGAAGAGCCAGCAGCAGGATGCAGATAGATTTCTTCTATCTACTTTTTCTGGATCACCTACATGTTCAGTTGGAGCTTGGGTGAAGGAGCTAAACTACTATTTGCAGTTGTACCATATTTCTAGAGATGAAGCTATCAGAGTTGCAGCGCTACATTTCAGAGGTAAGGCTCATGCATGGTGAATTTTTTAATGTTGTTCCTTAAAGAATGCCAATACTTTCTCTTTTGCAAGATTTATAAGAACATTAATGGAGAGGTTTGGTGAAAAACTTCCTAAGACACATGAGCAAGGAAAATTTGAGAGAAAAAAACCCTTGCATGTGATGGGGGATACTCCATTTCAGAAAACCATGGGAGGAGCTAATGTCTTGCATAAACCTTGCCGGAAGAGAAACCTCCAGTTCATATTCTTGAAGAAGAGGGCATGGGGATCACTTTTTCACAAAGGGATCCAATTGTTGAGATGTTTCCCACACACATTGATGAAGAAGGGGGAAACAGCGCTATCACATCTAGAGCACATCCAGTGCCTCATACAGAGGGAGGAGGATCACATGCTCCAACAGGAGGGATTCTTGTGATTTTTCAAGAAGTTCCCCGGGATCTCATAAATGGAGTTCCAAGCACAATCAGTGAGCAGCATGATTGTGCAACATTGCAGCTGGAAGGAGAAGGAAGCGAGGAAAAGCAGCATCAGTTGATGAGGAGCACACACCCTTCTCTGTTTCAGAAAGCTAATGCAACAAAGAGGCAGACTGATTTTCACAGTGAGGGCAAGGGCAAGGTTGCCTAATTATATATGCAATCTACTCTTTACATTGATGTCTCACTACATGGAGGCATTCCACCTGGGAGGCCACCTGATTTGGAGCTGATGGAAGACATCTTGTCTTTGGATTCACCACTCTTGGATTTTGGAGAGGTAAAGAGTTTGGAGGAAGAATTTGGCATGGGGGATGTCAAATTAGTAGGCAGCAGCATGAGTGGAGCTTCACATGCCAGATCACCAGCGCTGTCATTGAGGAGGATTGATCCATATTGGAGATCTCAGTTCTTAGTAGAGTACTCCAAGGATCTTGGTGCATGCATGATTCTTGATGACTCGGATGGAGATGACAGATACATGGTGGATGATGTAGTCATATATTTTCATGGCAAAGTCTTCTTGACTAGAGCGTCTAGTCTCAAGGAGAAGCTGCTACATGCAGCACATGAGGACTTCTCTTCTATGCACCTTGATGCATATTTCCAGTTGATGGAGGACTTCACTTGGGAGGGCATTCAGCATGACATATTTCAGCATATGGAGAGATGCATAGCCCGAATAGTGATAGAGAGGATGTCACATCTACCCTCCTACTCATTGGGAGTGAGGGAGAGTTTCCAGTTGAGCCATTTCAGCTCAAGACCTCAAGTACATAATGGAGGAGGTATCATTTCATATTTTGTCTTGTACTTCTTTTCATTATTTGAGCAGCATGATGTAACAAGAAGAAACATTTCTTCTTGCATATTATATGATGATGTACTTGTAGCTACTTGTAGCATTGATTTTGGCTATCCTTTTGATGAGCTGTGGGGGAGGCCATATGTCTCTTGGTGTGCACCAATGACACCATATTGTAACTTCTGTTTTCATCTTATGAGATGACTATATCGAAAAACAAGTGGCTAGAAAAGCACTTTTTATTTCTTGTTTTGATGCAGGCCAAGGAGGCATTGCGCTGGTTCCATGAGAGGGACCCAGATTCACTCTCCGGTTGTCATTTGGAAACGTGTTCTTATTGTATCTTGCTTCCATGTATTGCTTTTGTATTTTTGTTTAAAGGAAGCTTGTATGAGGGAGAGATGAGGCAGCAAAAAAAAAAATTGTTTCTATGGTTGCACTTGGGAGAGTATGGGCAAAATTCTTCCCGTACTTTTCATGACATTTCTGAAGAGAAGGAAGGCACGTTCATGGTGCAAGGAGGCTACCCTTCAGTATTGGAGGATCATGAGATACTTCCATGTCGGGAGATGATATTCTCATATAGCAGCATGATGGTGGATGACTTTGGCATGTGGAATGTCAAAGGGAGAATTCATGGAGCCTTATTACAAAGGCCTACAGCGCTGTCACATAGGAGCATGTTCTTATGGATGAGATATTCCAAGGGAAGGAGGCATCCCTTCTCCTTGCAGATTTTTATGAGTAGATTCTCATGGGAGGGCTTATTGGAGGATCTCACTTTCATCCCACTCACTATGTATGGTAGAGAATGCATTTCTGTACTTGTTGATTACTCTATTGAGTATTTGTACTTTCTCACCATGTTTTCACAGTGCATTGCTCCTCAAAAGAGCAAGAGTATTTTTGGGTTTCATGGTCACTTTAGGGCCAATGTTTATGATGATAGTAGCCCATATATACATGAATTTGGGCAATTGTATTGTTATTTTATATATGTACAGCTGATATACATTTATTCTTACTTCCCCATGTTGGAAGAACAAACATATACAGCTTGTAACTTGTTGCAGGACCACTTGCCATATGACATTCTCATGCAGCAGTTGGGAGAACTGTGCTATATCCACCAGAGAGACCATATGTATCATCCAAAATTTCACATAATCTTCAGCCATATTCTGATTTTGATGCCATGTGGTGATGATGTTCCATTCATCTTAAATGGAATGGTTTGGGTTGGCATGACTCATGATTTTGGAGGAAGAGTCTTTGGAGGCTCAATATTCTTCTTGCGATTGGAGGGAAATCATGTTGCAGCCCAAGATCATCATACCTCCTACACTTATCATATGTGGAGGAGAGGACAGTGTGGGATAGGTCCTCTTGCCTATCATGATCACTTATTCATCCCACCTACATTTCAGGAGCACAAGGTGGAAGAGGCTTTTCAGGAGTTACCATGTTGGAGGGTGACTCACTTCATTTGGATGATTTCATGGATGAGGGAGGAAATAATTCACCATGTTTATCATCACTCCTAATTTGTGGAGGCCATGAGACATATAGCATGTTTCCATTCACACTTTCCGCCTTTGATTGATGCAGACACTTTGGTTATGCACACTTGGGAGGGAGCATTGGATGACAGTTTATTTGCAGATTCTCTTGATGCAGTGATAGAGGCTATTGATGGGGGCCACATGAGGAGGAGGGGAGATATTTTTCTCTCCTTATGCATTTTCTTGAGGACAAGAAAATATTTTGAAGGGGAGGACTGTAATGTTCCAAAATTTTAGCTTCCAAGCTAAATGGAACATTAGAGATAGCAGCAGTTGTAGCCGGTAAATAAATGGGTAGAAAAGCCATAATTCTCCTAAGAAGGATGAGAATACTCCAAATTTGAAAGGAGACACTCTTTCTAGCCAAATAAAACACCTCCATGTGTGAAAAAGGTTAAATTGAAGCTGCTTTGACTAAAGTCAACAGCACAGTTTTAGTGGAGGAGGAATCCTAGGTTGGAAAACGCAATTTTGGAGGGAAAGGTAGCTTGGGTTTGAAGCAACCTAAGTGAGTGGGGCCAAGGGAAATAAAACTCACTTATGATATAAGGAAGAGGATTTCAGCATTTTTCATCGTGTTGTAGATTATTATTCTTGCTTGCCAAGAATTGTTGCTGCTTTGCTGCTTAGCAAAGTTGCAATGCTATTTAGCACTGGGTGTTCCCGGGCGGGAATCCCACCTCTTTCCTTTGAGGAGCTCATTGGGAGAGTTTATATTCATCATTCCACATCAGGTTTTCAGGCCAAGCTTCAGCCATCTACATCAGCACAGCTTTGCCGAAGATTGTGCAGTGTTGCTGGGTGCAGCAGTGGAAGGGATTGGAATCCCAGCTTCTGAGCTAGTTTCTCATTGGAGGAAGGTTTCCTTCACTTGAGAGATCTGTTTGGAGAGCTCTAGAGCATATTTCAGATCTATGGTATTATACCACACATTTATTTTACTCTCCCAGTGTTGTTTCTGCTAGGGAGTGTGCTTTTCAGGAGGCTGTGCTCATTGCATGATTTGGTGGCTCCATTGCTGAGTTTCCTTGTGATTGAGAGGTTCATCCTTTCATGGGAGGAAGCCCTTGAGGGATATACATCAGATCAGACATATTTCAGCCTTGTATACTCTTATGCTTCAGTTTTTCAGTGATTATTCAGTCATTTCCTGAATATCACATTTTATATATGGAGTATTTGACAAGAAACCCTTGCCGGGTTATCTTGTATTTTGTATAGGAGATTAGATATTTGTACTTCATAATTATTTATAAATATATGAGTAGATATATTATTCTCCTATAATTTTATGTACAAACCCTCTCTTATACTGCGCAGTTCCTTGAGCAGCTGCTCCGGCATTTTGCAGTCTTGGGGTTTTTCACCTTTTTCAGCTACACTAGTGTGGGAGATCTATTTAACCCACCTAGTTTCATTTATTTCTGATCTCCTATTGTATTTAGATGCTATATGGATGTGTATATGGGATCCAAGTGATTATTTCACTATTTTATTCATATGTTTCTGGAAATGTGTTTTTCATGCATGTTTTATGAGCAATCCTGAAAAAGGAACATTACAACATCGTTATGTTTAGATTCTAGTCCTGAGGCTATTCTACAAAGCCCTTTAATTCTAACTAAGTCTACCATGTAGGATAGCCATTGGAAATAATTGGTGTTGTTAAGAATAACTAGGTTTGAACTTTCCATTTTTTTTTAAAAAAAGTTGAAAAGGTTGAAACTAACTGCTCCAATGGAAAGATCTCTAAAAATTAGGCCGGTTCAAAAAAAGGTTCTAAAAATAGCTTCCGGATGAAGAAGTTACGCATTTTTGAAGAAAAATTGTAGTAGATGTCGAGTAGTCATGTGATAGGTTGAAATTTGATGATGAAGTTGTACTTAAAATAAATCCCCCCCATTTCCAATCTTAATATAATAACCTCACTTTTTTTATCTAAAATACTACTTTATGTGACCCACTTCTATAAATAAGTGAGAGTCACTTTTACAATGTTATTTTATGGACTAATGAACATATAAATTGAAACTTAAATAAAATAACAAGTGACTTTAGACGGTAAGTGACTCACTTTTTATAATGGGTGCGAAACACTATTACATAAAGTAACTTTAAAACATAAGTTACATGTGTTTTTTAAATAAAACCCTTAAAAAAAAAAGTAGCTTGCCAAAAAACTTTTAAAAAAAAAGTAACTTGACAAAAACCTTTTTAGAAAAAGAAGTTTGACAAATAACTTGAACCCAAGACCTCTATTCTCATAAAGTAACTTTACACCAAGTGAGCTAGTAAATGGATTTTATAATTGTTTGAAAGGAGGAAGGGGGGATTTTAATTTTCTCTATGGATTGCGTGTTTTTTTCCTACAAAAAAACAACCGTGCAAACAGCAACAACAAAAAATAATATAAGCCTTACAATAGAACGTTAGATTTCCAGTTAGTCCATCCGCCAACTATATATTTTTCTCGTTATTTCTGATTTCTCGAGATTGCAGAAAGTCGCAGGGAAAGAGCATACGTAGCAAAAAAATCTCGTCTTTATATTTTTGGTTTTCTAGATCACACACAGCGCAGAGCACAGAGCAAACGCTGAGAATAGGGTATAGATCTGTTAATAAAAAAGACTATAAATCGAAATAAACAGAGGGATGAATAAATATAGCTACAAAAAAAATAATTTATACCTCCATATCTAAAATGACATAACCAGTGCAACCAGAAACTTTTTCATGTGAAAAGAAAGGGGTTTCTCACTAAAACAGAGGCTCTGGACACAACAAAGCAGTTCTCCCAACCCGAAAGTAATCATAAATAGTAGATCTGGAAAAAGGCAGTCGCATGCGGTCAAACCGTCTTCGAATTTGGATCAACAATGGATGTGACCCTCAAAATAACTCTGATACCATGTACAAATTTACAATGTAAGTTACTTAGATCAAAAAACAAAGGTTTCCGCTCACAAACAGATCACAGATCAATACACCAGTATTTGACATGGTTAAAACCCTCAAAGAGGAAAACAGTCCACGACCTGAGCTAATGTAGCCACTTCAGGCAATTTATTAATATAAAGAAAGAAAATTTACATAAGTTTCTCTCATAAACAGTCACCGGATAAATGACCATCCATGCAAGCTTAAATGGAGATCATGGACCAATCGAATGCTAAGCCACAGAAAGTGTCAGTAATACCGAGGAGAGAATGAACCGTCAGATCACTACATATCGTGATCGTTGGATTATAAGTTACAAAAGTACATAGTAAAGAAACACATTTTACCTAACTCTATGCTAGACCAAGTTATACTTAACTATTTCCTATGTGTCGGAATATCCTAGCAATTTTTGCTATAACTTTTTTCCCAACACTTTTCAGAGTATGACATTTTCAAGGATATCAAGAGACGTACAGAAGTACCTTAGTTACAAATTTCATAATTATATTTAAATAATTAGACACATGGCATGATATAGAAGTTTTCTCGTGGGAAGAAGCCAAAAATAATCAATTTTTGGGAAGGTTACCATAACTTTCACTTAGAACATCAATTTATGGTCAAACCTATGGAATTGTATAGAAGACATATCAAAGTATTACAGATCAAATTTGCAAATAAAAAAGGGCTCAAATATCTAGCATATATTAAGAAAAAGTCCATCCATTCAAATATTCTGCAACTTATAGTTTTAAATATATGTAACTTGTAAGTCACCTAACCTTTGATTAGAATATCTGATTCTTTTGGTGATTGAAAATTTGTGATAAAGAGGATTACTATTATTATTTTCCAACATGTCTCCAAATAAAACTACTTCACTAATTAAAATTCATGAAGATTTATCCTAGACTCATGAAGAATTAGAATTTAGGTTCTCCCAATTAGAAATGAAAGTTAATGAAAGGGATGGTACTATGTTGAAAAGTATATTTACCAAGTTCTCAATAAAAACTTAAAAGAGAAACTATAGATGAAATGGAAAATAAGATGAATGAAAATAAGGAATAAATGCAAAAATCTATGAATAATATGGAAAGATAATAAATGAAAATAAAAAAAAGAGCTACAAAAATCCATGAATACCATAGAAAATAAGATGAATGAAAATAATGAACAAATACAAAAACTTGTGAATACCATGGAAAAACTTCTCTTGGAAAGGCTTCCTAAAATGGATATTGAGATCTAAGGAAGCCATGAAAATAAGGAGAACCATTTTGTTGAAACACAATGATCTATGGAAAATATTTTATCATAATTGGAGAGTGAAAATATTGAAAAACAAAACCATAATCATGAATTTTTAATCCAATATTGACATCATCAAGGCTTCAAGTTGAGTGTGCCATTACATATTGTATTTTTCTCATCCAAATAATAGCTCCTCCAAATAGGTTAAACACATACCCCACTTGTAGGCATTTTGTGATCCAAATCTCCAACTGATTCTGCATCAACAAAATCATGTATGTCCAACACTCTATCCAAGCCTAGTATTTCATGGTAGCACAATCCATAGCCAGTAGTGCGACACAAATACCTAAAATCCACATTTATTAATGTGAAATGCTTCTTCCCTAGTTTTTACATGTACCTTTTCAATACTCCCATTGCATGTATAATGTCTAGTCTAGTTTAAACAATTACACACATCAAGCTTCAAACTATCCTAGCAAACGGAACAAATAACATGTCGTCTTCATCTTCTTGTGTGTTCTAACACTGATTTATAGATAAGTTTATACCTACAGGAATAGGCACATTTTTTGGTTTACATTCCTGCATATTAAATATTTGCAATATTGTCACCACCTACTTCCTCTAACTTAACCAAAGTTTCATGTTTTCCTCATCTCTTTTAATTCTCATTCCCAAGATAAAAGTTGCAACATTGAGGTCCTTCATGTCAAATTTAGAAGACAACTAATTTTTCACTTCTTGGATGATTTCCCTGTCAATTCAATTAGCAACATATCATTCACATATGATACCAAATATATAACATGATCACCAACTAATTTGAAATATACACAGTGATATTTTTTTCTCCTTTTGAATCCAATTCCTAGCACATAAGTGTCAAACTTGTTATACCTCATCCTTGATTATTGCTTTAACCCATACAAGGAATTTTTCAATCTGCATACTAGCTCTTTATTTAGTTTCACAACAAATTATTATTTCTGCCTCATGCATATTTCTTTGTCTAGATCCCCATCATGTAGGAAAGTGGTATTCACATCCATCTATCATACTTCAATATTAAAATAAGTGGCAATAGATAAAATAAATCCAACCTACCAACAAGGGGAAAAAAATATCACCAAATTCAATTCCCTCTCCCTAGGAATAACCCTTTGCTTCTAACCAACTTCATATTTCTCACTCATTCTTCTTCATTCAACTCTTCTTAAACACCTATTTTTTTCCAATTGGATTTATTCCAATGGGAAATTCCATTAGATCCCAAGCTTCATTCTTTTCCAAGGTTGTCATTCTTCAACTATGGCCTTCTTCTAGAGTGTTCCATCCTCTGAATCCAATTATTTCCCTAATAGTTATAGGACCATAATTGATAATAAACAAAGAAAATTTTGAATGGAAATTAGGTGGAGCATATATTTTTGGTTGTACTCTTTCCCGTTGTACTCTTTCCCGAATTCATATCCTCAGTGTCGGATTTTGTGGTTCTTCTTATTATTCAGGTTCTTATATATAGTCTAATTCATCATCCTTAGAATCAAACTCTACCTTTTTTGGTTCTTTCTCCCTTGGTAGGACACCTTGTTTTTCAATATCTTTCACTTCTCTGAATACCACATCTCAAATATACGCGACCTTCTTACTTTTTGGGTTCCAAAGCTTATAACCTTTAAAACCATGTTTATATCCAGTAAAGATACACTTTTGAGTTTTCTTATCCATCTTACTCATATTCTCCTTTGGAACATGTACATAAGAATCACATTCAAATAACCTAAGATGTTTAAGAGAAGGTTTCTTACCAATCCATACCTCATGTCGATTATTTGTTCAGATTAAACAAGATGATGAGCTTAGTGAAAAGTAAGCACCTTCACTAAGTGGGGCTCGTAGACTATTTTTAGGTGTATGTCTATTTCTAGACATGGTGAGCATATTCTATAAGTTGCAGGATGCTATTTGCAGATGGTTGGTCAAATATGAAAAATAGATGAAATTATGTTTTTAGAATATTTGGTGAAGTCTATTTATATATTTTCAATCTAAAAATAGATGCATGTCGATTATTATTAGCCCTTAATAATAATCTGACAATAAATATCAACTTATTCTCTTGGATCACTTTATTTCAGTGAACAGATTTCAAAAATCAGTGGGCTGAAGGAATTATGCAATTCCTAGGGTTATTGGTGGCTCATGCATGGAGGACTCAGTTAGAACTGAAGTGGAAAAGTTATGATAGATATGGAAGAGTAGTTATGGCAGTGGTTATTTAGTTTAACTCAGTTAAGTGAGTTAAACTCAGTTAAGCTAGTTATATCTAGTGTAACTGAAAGATACACTAGTGAGAGTTTAGTGAATTACTTAGTTAATTAATTCACAACTAATAACTCACTAACAGCTGAACAAATACAGCAGTTAACTACTTGCATGTAAGTTCCAGTGGAGAGATAGGTGAAAGGGAGAGATGGACTATCTGTTGTGACTATAGTGATGCATTCAATGCATCTGACACACATTGGAGATGCCAATGAGGATTGTGCAGTCAAGGAAAGGCCAATTCAAATTCATTCAGGGGTCTTCTTCAGCAAGGATTGCGTAGTGGAGGGAGGTTGTCAGGAGGCAAGAATTTGGTGCTAGATATGCAAATTTCTGCATGACAGTGCGTAATGATTTTTGAAAGTGCAAGCTTCTGTGATCCATAACATATTAGATTATAAATCCAAAATCCATGTTGTGATGCTCAGATGAAGATACCGATATTTTTATTGGGTTCCTCTTTCGGAGAGGTGTAAGATCGATATAAAGTTGTTCTTAATCCGATGAGCAGAACATTTATTTTGAATTTATTATTTATAATAAATTATATGTGCAGGTCGGCCTTAAGGTTTTACACCCCCAGCAGATGTGTCACACACCTCAATGATGGATATAAATATAGTCAACGTTGGAGAGCTTTTCACTCATCTCATCACACATCTTCTCCTCTGATTATCTACAAGCATTTGAGAAGCAGTTTCATCTCCCACGTGAGAAGAAGGACGAAATCTACTGCAGCTAAAAGACGAAATTTACCACAGCAAATTTTCTGCAGTTAGGGTTTCTAGGAAAGTTTGACCAGCGTTGACTTTGGTCAACGCATGGTCCGTTTGAGCTGAAATTTCCTGGAAGATTTATAATCTAATATGTGTAATGATTGTTGATTGTACTGAGAGATTGATGTACTAAGATTTGTATGAGATTATTACATGATCCATTGATATACATAATATATGATAGTTGGGGTTTTTTAGCATTAAGATTTCCCGTTAAGAAACTGTGTTTATGTGTGATTGATTTTCTTCACATGTGTTTGCAATTGGCGATTTAATTTCCGCAAAGAATTAGTGGAAGGATTCTGTATTTAGAAAAAATATAAATATTGTTAGATTAGGAGAATCTATTAATACATCAGTATTAATAAATTTCTACATGGTATCGAAGCAGTGTTAATCACTGGAGATTGCAATTGTGAAGAGGTGTTGAGTTTTGTGCTGGTGGATAATTCAAATTTTCTACAGAAATTTCTTGGTGCGACAGTTGAGTATTCATTGAAATGTCTTTCAATGTGTTGTGATTGGTGTATGCCCTTGAGGGTAGCTCAAATTACATAGCCTGGAAGGATAGGATGGAGGCGGTGCTTGAAGATAATGGACTGAAGGAGTACATCGATAGCGATGTTACTAACCCTACTTCTAGTGATGATGCATTACTTGATGCATGGCAAAAGAAGGTAGCAAAGACAAGAAGAATTATGTTGGAAGGTGTGAAAGACCATATTGTGTCAATATTTCATGGGAAATCCACTCCATTTTCAACGTTGAAGGCTTTGACAGATATTTTCCAAAGCAGTAGCGACCATAGGAAGTTGGCACTGAAAGAAAAGCTCAGAAAAATAAAAATGGAGAAGGGCGACAGTATTCCAAAATATCTCACGAAGTTTGTACTGTTGGCATGTGTTGTCCTTTATGGCAACCTACTTGATGAAATAAGACTGTTGGCAATATGATGCAATGTGTTGTCTTTGATGGAAACCTACTAGATGAAGTTGTTCTTGATGGAAACTGACTTGATGAGTTGTCTTTGGATGGCAACCTACTTGATGAATGATGGCAACCTACTTGATGAAGTTGTTCTTGATGGAAACCTACTTGATGAGTTGCCTATGATAAGCAACCTATGTGTTAAATTTGTAAGGATGATGTATCTTGTGTTAAATAAAGAAGGATGATGTATCTACAGATCAACTCAGAAGTAACAGAAGAAAGGAATTTCAGTAAGTGCCAGAAAAATGATAAATATGATGTGTCACAAGGCATACGCAGGTTTGTTAAGGATAAGTCACGTATGTACGCGGAAATGTACGTGACAAGTAGCGTATTCCCTTTTGCGCTCCAAATTTAGAATACCAAGGGGTGTTACCATGGTATTCACCCTTTGTATTGAAGCGCTAGATTATATATCTGATCCCGTCCAGGAATACCATCGGAAGTTGTGTGGTTTTGACTCATGGTATTGATAAAGGCTAAATCTATATAAGGAGAAGAAGATCATTGTGCAAGGGCGTGCATGAGCAAGGGTTGTTAATGAATAAATCTCTCTAAGTAACATCTGCATGGATGAACTCTGTTCTTAATTGGTAGATCTAAATCTATGATGCACCTATGAATACAATGATGGATGAAGAAAATGATGAAGAAGAATCTCTAGATCTGAAATGAATTTGTATTTTCTAGATCTGCTTAAGGAATGTTTTGATCTGTGATCTGGCGAATCTCTGCTGAAGAAGAGGATGAGATATGAATTTCTATACGCAGATTCGTGGCAGAGAAAGCGCGTATATATGCGGGTTGACTTCAGCAAAAGCGCGTATAGTATGTGAAATCAGTTCTGAAATATGTGCAGATGTATACGCAGGTTTTTTTTTGTGAAAGCGCGTATACACGCAGGTTCAGTGAAGTAAAAGTGCATATGAAATCTAGGGTTTTGCTGAAGTATGTGGAATGAAATGTCTAATCTGTTCTGCTGGTTTACTTTTATCTGTCAATAATGTATTCATACAGATCTGGGTTGTTTGAATGTTGAATATGTTGATGATTATGTTAATTGAAGATCAAGTTGTTGGTTGATTGGTTGATGATTCAATGAATGAATTGATGGGGTTATAAGTTTCAGTTTGATGTATGTTGAGCTTAAATGTGTGGAGTGGGTCCAGTCTGAAAATCTGATGAAAAGTGGCCTACAAGGTGTGTTGTATGGAAGCTATTGGATCCAGTATGAAAATTGATGAACGTGGTCCACAATGGTGTTGAGGGTCGAAGCCTTCAGTGAGGGGGTAGTAGCTCCCTTCCAGTAGTAGCTGGTAAACGAGAACAGGGGGTAGTAGCTCCCTTCCAGGAGAGGCTGGTAAATGAGAGCAGGGGGGTAGTAGCTCCCTTCCAGGAGAGGTTGGTAAACGAGAGCAGGGGGTAGTAGCTCCCTTCTAGGAGTGGCTGGTAAACGAGAGCAGGGGGTTGTAGCTCCCTTCCAGGAGAGGATGGTAAATGAGAGAAGGTTGTAGCCTTATGCAGGTGGGTGCCTGCGTGATGGTATGAATCTGCGCCAGTACATGGCTGTAAGATGTTTTCTTTATAATAAATATTGAAGACTGAGACAATGTCAGTGGTGGTTTTCTCCCGAATTGGGTTTCCACATTAAATCCTGGTGTTCATGTGTGATGCTTATGTGTGATGATTTATTCTGTTCTTACTGCACATGTTTACTGCTTACTAAACGTCTAATGAATGAATGATGCAATGATCTAAGTAAAGAATTATCTGCATAATGAGATCTCTGGTAATATGCAAGTTTCATTAAGGATACCCGCGTGTATACATGACTTGGGTTCATTAAATTAGCGTATGGGTTTTAGAGAAAGAAAAAAAGTAAAAAGTTTTCAGTCTGCACTAAATACTGATTCACCCCCCCCTCTCAGTATTTTTCCCAACAATTGGTTTCAGAGCCAATCCTTCTGCAGAATCTTGATCGCTTGAAGGAGATCCATCGCAATGGGAAGTCATGAAGGAGTACTCTCTCTAAGGCCACCTTTATTCAATGGAAGTAATCTGTTATTCTGGAAGATATGAACAAAAGCATATTTGCAAAGTCTTGGGGCAGAATTATGGGAAATCATGGAAGAAGGTTATCAGTATTCGACAATTATTCCTACTGATGCAGCACAAAGGAAGAAATATGAAATCAATTCCAAAGCAGACAATGTTTTATTAGGAAGCATGTCTGAACCAGAATTTGCTAAAGTGATGCAGCTAAATTCAGCAAAAGAAATATGGGACAAAATCATTCTAAGCTATGAAGGAGATACAAAGGTAAAAAGTGCAAAACTCCAAACTCTCAGAATTGAATATGAAAATTTAAGGATGCATAGTGATGAGAGTATTGCCAGTTTCTTTTTATGTCTAGATGATATTGTAAATCGTATGAGAAGTTTGGGTGAAACCATAACCGATACTACTCTGGTTGAAAAAGTCTTAAGATCTTTGACTTCAAAATTTGAGTCAAAAATATCTGTTATTGAAGAAAGGAAAGATCTGCAAACTCTTACTATTGTTCAACTACATGGTATTCTAACA
Organism: Pinus albicaulis; assembly: GCA_034641835.2. NCBI lineage: Eukaryota > Viridiplantae > Streptophyta > Pinopsida > Pinales > Pinaceae > Pinus > Pinus albicaulis. Next base: position 161,768,342 of record CM076583.1, on the reverse strand, counting down.
GCTTTTAAAATGAGAAAAGAAGGTCCCTCTCAAATCAGATAAGTTGCCTTTAAGGCATGTTCAAAAGGAAAAGAAAAGGAAGTTGTCAAGGAATCAAGTTACATATCAGAAGAAGAAGAAGCAAATTTTGTGAGAAGACTCCAACCAGGTACTGGAAGATTCAGAGATAAGCTTCCCTTCAAGTGTTTTAATTGTGGAAGAGTTGGTCATTATGCTGCTAAATGTCCTTATGAAGAAAATCATGATAAAGGGAAACAATCTGAAAAGGGAAAGAGCTATTATACAAATGAAGATAAGGATGAAATGTCAAATGAGGATGAAGAAGATTCTGACCAAGATCTGCTAGTGCTCATGGCAAGGAAGCAAAAGAAGAAGGCTACTCAAAGAAAGGAGATATCTTAGAAAACATGTGCAGCAGAAAATGAAGAAGATGAAAAAGGTACTAATCTTTGTGATTCACTTCCTTATGCAAGAAATGGTGAAGATAGTGAAAAAGATAGTGAAAGTAACAGTATGGGTCTAGAATCAAATCTCAAGATTAATGATGAAGATCAATTTAAAAAGAAGGAATCTATCTACCAAGATATGATCTCTAGAATGAATGGTCAGATAGAAATGTATCAAAGACTGCAGGATAAAGTAACCAATCAAAGTGAAAGACTTGAAGCAGAAATCATCTCTCTGAAAGAAGAACTGGAAAAATCAAATAAGAAGAATGAAGAACTTCTACAAAAATTTGAAGAACAAGAAAAAGGGTTGAAAGAAGAGATTCTAAAATTGAATGATCAAGTAGAAGAAGGAAGAAGGATTGAATAAAGTATGAAGAAGAAATGCCAAAGATTGGAGGTTGAGGTAAACATTTTAAAAGGTAAATTAGAAGAAAAAGATAAACTCTTGAGGTTTCAAGATAGTACTAAGATTCTGGACAATATTCTTAGTAGTAAAAGGTCTCTTTCTATCAAATTTGGTCTTGGTTTTCATGAAAATGTTAAAGGAGAATCTAGTTCACAAGGAAGTGCTAAAGATTCAAAGGATATCAATGCAAAATCTGAAGTTTTGAAAGAAACAAGAGATCAACCGACAATCATGAACTCTCAAAAGAAATCATTCCCTCCTATGATCAATAATGTTGAATGCTTTAAATGTCATAATTATGGGCATATTGCAGCTAATTGCAGAAGCAGAATGTTTTAGTCACATACAAACAGATTCTACACAGAAAGGTACTTTGGTTTCTTCAAGGGATATTGTTTTTCATGTAGCAAGTATGGTCATAAAGCAGCTGATTGCAATAGAAGAAAGAATAGAAAAACACATTATGATCCTTATGCTTACTTTTCTGGTCATGCAAGATGTTATGCCTGTAAAAAGTATGGACATGTAGAAAAAGAATGCAGGATGAATGGATCTGAGAAATTGGATAATTTCCAGCACACAAGAAGAAATTTCAAGCAAAGCTGGAAAAGGAAGGAGGACTGGTCAAAAACGTAGGGGATAATAATCCTACTGCAGTCATCCGCTTCTAAAGTTTACTTCTCAGAATGGCTGCAGGATGATGTGAGATACATTATAGGGATTAGTAATGTATCATCACAGGGGGAGCAATGTAAGATGTTTTCCATGGTTGTTTTGGTAATTCTGGTTATGTTTATTTCTGACAGTGCATCTAATGTGAAGAAGACAGGTACAGGTGGTACAAATTCAGGGGGAGATGAAGTTGTGGAAATTTTCAGTGTTTCACTCTTCATACGCAGGTTTAGTGAACTAAAGCCACGTATACACGCGAGTTCTGCTGGATACAGTCGCGTATGCTTTTCTGATAAGAAAAATAGTAAGATAGCTAAAGATCAGGAACACAGGTTCAGGGGGAGCATTAGTCTAACAACTAATGATTGCATTGTTGGCATTGTATCTGATTATTCCTTATTTCTTGCTCAAATAATGATGACATGATACATGGTTTCTTATGATGAGATTATGAATGAGCCCTGTTTTCTTTTTGCTGAAGAATATCTTTTTCTTCACACATGGATGAGTTGGAAGCCTTATGATTCAGAGACAAGCATAGGTCATGCATAATTTGTTGCTATGGTTGAGACCTTTTTCCTATGCATATTACATCATGATGAATCTTGAAGATCTTGGTGACATTAGATCACATGGATGATTGTTTGACACATATTGTCTATTGAAGAAGTTGTTCTGATATGATAATTCGTCTTGGGAAGAATAAGTTGATGTTGCAAAGAGTCTGAAGGCTTGGTTACTGATGTGCTCATGCTACAACTATTGGATGACACGTGAAAAAAAAAAAAACACAACTACATTATCCTATCTATCTTTTCTCATATATTCCAGGGAAGCATTCAAAGTTCTCAGACAGAAGCTAAGAGATGTCTCTACCTCTCAGAAGATCAAATCTGCTTAAATTCAGAATATTAAATTAGATGTGTGGGTTTCCTGAAAGACAGTCGCGTATATACGTGAGGTTATACATAGAAAACCGCATATGGGTGGTTGCTGACAAATGTTTCTGGGTCAGCATTCTTCAGCACAGCTGCAGTGCTGTTTGGTTTCTCTGGTGGTGTTCCAGTTCTCATAATTCTGTTTCATTCTCTGATTTTTGATAAAGATGCCTTGATGATTTGTTGTTGAAAGTGTTCAGAATGCACAAGCTAAGGGGGAGCATTGGTCATATGGAAAGTAATGCATTGTTGGCATTATGATGGTTCTGAAATATGATCTCTCTCTTGAGGTCTTTCTGATATTGTTCATAAAAAGTCATATTTGTATTTTGATGAAAAGGTCATGTTGAGACCTATGATGTAAATTGTAATATTCAGTCATGTAAGGACTTGTTCAACTATGTAAACCCACTTGGTTGGGTACCTGAGTCATATATGTAGATTCACTTGGTTGGATCCTTGATGTAAGTATGAGTCCTTGGTGATAGGAAAGGTCATAGAGTCATGTACTTCATTGAAAAGTATGTTTGAAGATTTAGCATGAACTCAGGGGGAGCATGGTAACTTTAGTGCACATCAGATCTACAGAGCTCTTCTTTCTACAAGAGAAGAAAAACCTTGTTTTGGTTTTGATTCGCCCTTTGCCCTTGATGTCAAAGGGGAAGAGTATCATGGTGTTTGAATAGGGGGAGAGTATCATGATGTTTGCATAATGGTTATAATCAATGTATCTATCTGTTATGGTGATCAAACACCATCATGGTTGCCATCAAGTCCAAAGGGGGAGATTGTTGACATGTGTTGTCCTTGATGGCAACCTACTTGATGAAATAAGACTGTTGGCAATATGATGCAATGTGTTGTCTTTGATGGCAACCTACTAGATGAAGTTGTTCTTGATGGAAACTGACTTGATGAGTTGTCTTTGGATGGAAACCTACTTGATGAATGATGGCAACCTACTTGATGAAGTTGTTCTTGATGGAAACCTACTTGATGAGTTGCCTATGATAAGCAACCTATGTGTTAAATTTGTAAGGATGATGTATCTTGTGTTAAATAAAGAAGGATGATGTATCTACAGATCAGCTCAAAAGTAACAGAAGAAAGGAATTTCAGTAAGTGCCAGAAAAATGATAAATATGATGTGTCACAAGGCATACGTGGGTTTGTTAAGGATAAGTCGCGTATGTACATGGAAATGTACATGACAAGTAGCGTACTCCCTTTTGTACTCCAAATTTAGAATACCAAGGGGTGTTACCATGGTATTGACCCTTTGTATTGAAGCGCTGGATTATCTTTTTGATCCCGTCCAGGAATACCATCGGAAGTTGTGTGGTTTTGACTCATGGTATTGATAAAGGCTAAATCTATATAAGGAGAAGAAGATCATTGTGCAAGGGCGTGCATGAGCAAGGGTTGTTAATGAATAAATATCTCTAAGGAATATCTGCATGGATGAACTCTGTTCTTAATTGGTATATCTGAATCTATGATGCACCTATGAATACAATGATGGATGAAGAAAATGATGAAGAAGAATCTCTAGATCTGAAATGAATTTGTATTTTCTAGATCTGCTTATGGAATGTTTCGATCTGTGATCTGGTGAATCTCTGTTGAAGAAGAGGATGAAATCTGAATTTCTATACGCAGGTTCGTGGCAGAGAAAGCATGTATATACGCGGGTTGACTTTAGCAAAAGCGCGTATGGTATGTGAAATCAATTCTGAAATATGTGCAGATGTATACGCATGTTTGTTTCTGTGAAAGCGCGTATGAAATCTATGGTTTTGCTGAAGTATGTGGAATGAAATGTCTAATCTGTTCTGCTAGTTTACTGTTATTTGTCAATAATGTATTCACACAGATCTGGGTTGTTTGAATGTTGAATATGCTGATGATTATGTTAATTGAAGATCAAGTTGTTGGTTGGTTGGTTGATGATTCAATGAATGAATTGATGGGGTTATAAGTTTCAGTTTGATGTATGTTGAGCTTAAATGTGTGGAGTGGGTCCAGTCTGAAAATCTGATGAAAAGTGGCCTACAAGGTGTGTTGTATGGAAGCTGTTGGATCTAGTATGAAAATTGATGATACGTGGTCCGCTATAGTGCTGAGGGTCGAAGCCTTCAGTGAGGGGGTTGTAGCTCCCTTCCAGTGGTAGCTGGTAAACGAGAGCAGGGTGGGGTAGTAACTTCTTTCCGTGAGGTCATAAATGGCTTCTTGCAGTTTCCTTCTGTGAGGTCAAACGAGAGCAGGTTGTGCTCCTTCAGGAGAGGCTGGTAAACGAGAGAAGGTTGTAGCCTTCTGCAGGTGGGTGCCTGCATGCTGGTATGAGTCTGTGCCAGTACATGGTAGTAAGATGTTTTCTTTATAATAAATATTGAAGACAGAGATGACGGCAGCGGTGGTTTTCTCCCGAATTTGGTTTCCACCTTAAATCCTGGTGTTCATGTGTGTTGCTTATGTGAGATGGTTTATTCTGTTACTACTGCACATGTTTACTTCTTACTAAACATCTAATGAATGAATGATGCAATGGTCTAAGTAAAGAATTATCTGCATAATGAGATATCTGGTAATAGGCAAGTTTTGTTAATGATATCTGCGTGTATACGCGACTTGGGTTCAGTAAAGTAGCGTATGGGTTTTAGAGAAAGAAAAAGTAAAAAGTTTTCAGTCTGCACTAAATACTGATTCACCCCCCCTCTCAGTATTTTTCCCAACATGTACAATGTAGGGATGAGCTGGGAAGTGTGGGGATTATAGTTGTGGATGATGACTTGGTGAGCTTGGCTATCCTTGGGCTTCCGAATAGTTGGCATAGGTACGAAGACTCTATCAATGGACGGGATAAACTGCCGGATTGGGAGTGACTTTGGTCGGATCTTGTGCAGGAGGAGATAAGGCGAAATACCAAGGATGGCTCTTCATCGAAGAATGATGATGAAGAGAATTGCGCTTTGGCTGCCAAATCAAGGAAAGGGAAGGGGAAGAAATTCCATCTAAAATCTGAGGCTAAAGGCAAGAAGCTGGATTTGTCCAAAGTGAAATGTTTTCACTGTCACAAACATGGGCATCTCACCACTAACTGCCCACAAAAAAAGAAGAACAAGAAGGTTGTTTGAGATGTAGCTAGAGAGGCCTTAGCCTTACAATTTGAACTTGATTTCTCTTTGATCACATGCTTGGTTTCAAGGGCAATGGAATCGGTGTGGTATCTTGATAGTGGTGTTTCCTTCCATATGACGGGAGACGAGGAGTTGTTTTGTGAATTAGAGGAGAAGGATCTCCAAATGCATATAGAGATGGGCGACGATGGTAGATACACTGAGACCAGAATTGGGACCATTACCTTTGATAGGGAGTCAAGTAAACAATTTATGTTGATAGATATTATGCATGTTCCAGGTCTGAAGAAGAACTTGGTCTCGGTCGCTATGTGCTAGAGGACAGAGGTTATGACGTTCTTTTCAGCGAGGGAAAAGCTTTCTTGCGACATAAAACAACGGTTCAAACCAAGAGGATAGGGATTCGAGTTAATAATATCTAACAAATAGAGGTAGATGGTTGCGCTGCAATGATGGGCAAAGAAAAATAAGTGGTGAGCCGGGATGAGGGCGAATTATAGCACAGGAGATTGGGTCATCTTCACCATGGCGTCTTGAAGATTTTGCAGCAGATTTATATTGGACTTCCCAAGGGTACTCTTACGCAGTCAGATCAGTGTAATGGATGTACTATGGGTAAGTTTGTGAAGACCACCTTTCATGAGAAGGAGAACCTTGATTCGATGATCCTGGAGAGAATTCACACAGACATGTGTGGACCTTTTTCGGTTGCTTCAACAAAAAAACATAGGTATTATGTTATTTTTGTTGATGACTATTCTCGTAGATGTTGGATCTTCTTCATGCAGAAGAACGAAACATTCTCAAATTTTTGTGAGTTTAAAGCATTGGTGGAGAAGGAGTCGGGGAAGCAAGTGAAGGCTCTACAGAGCGATAATGGTAGTGAATATATCTCGAACGAATTCAAAGACTTATGTAGCAAAGAAGGAATTTGAAGAGAAATCATAGCGCCTCATAACCCATAGCAGAATGGGGTTACGGAGAGGAAGAACAGAACGATCGTGGGTGCTGTACGAGCTATGCTGCATGACCAGGACCTACTGATGCACTTGTGGGCGGAAGTATGCAACACTGCGATTTATGTGCAAAATCGTTGTCCTCATAGAGTACTTGGCATGAGTACACCTGAAGAATATTTTACCGGTACAAAGCCTGATATTTCTCATTTGAAGATTTTTGGCTCATCTATTTACAATCATGTGACAAAGAACACCAAGAAGAAGCTGGAGCCGACTGCATAAGTTCAGATATTTGTGGGGTACACAGAAACACCCCATAATTATCATGTGTATTTTCCAAACAGTTGAATGACTGTGGTCCGACAGGATATAAAATTCAATGAGGTGAAAGCCATGAATTTGTCGCTTGAGAGGGAGCTACACTTGCATGTGGAGGAGGAACTTCTTGTTCCCAAAGATGAGCCTCTAGATGTGGATCAGCCACAGGAGGAGATTCATGGAGTGGAGGAGTCCACTCATGCAGAACCAAACATCAAAACAAGCAGAAAGCGTACCACAGAAGCTAAGAGACTGAAGCTTGATGCAGCACAGAATGTAGGAGTCCCTACATCACAGCGCAGACAGAGACAGTCACCTGACCAATTTACTGGATACATGGCTCTTATGAGCAAGTGTATCGTGATAGAGCCATCTTCTTTTGAAGAAGTAGCGCAGGAGCCCACATGGGTAGATGCCATGGTAGAGGAGTATGACTCCATTGTCAGAAACAGTGCTTGGGAGATTGTTACAAGGCCAGTGGGTAAATCAGTGGTAGGTTCAAGATGGATCTACAAGGTAAAGTACGTTGTTGATGGGAGCATCGAGAAGTATAAATATTTGTTGCCCGAGGCTTCTCATAGATCGAGGGGATTGATTATGAAGAAACCTTTGCACCTATTGCACGGTATTCTTCCATAAGGACCATCCTTGCTCTCTCAATGCAGATGGGTTGGCACATTCATCAGATGGATGTGAAGACTGTGTTCCTTAATGGGATCATTGAGGAAGAGGTGTACATTAAGCAGTCTAAATGATTTGAGATCTTCAGCAGCGAGTCACATGTGTGCAAACTCAAAAGAGCACTGTATGGGCTGAAGCAAGCACCACGTGCTTGGTACACACAGATCGACAGCTATTTCACTAGACTTGGCTTCATCAAGAGTGAGGCGGATGCAAACCTATACCTAATTGTGGTGGAGGGTAAGCTTTTAATCATTTTTCTTTATGTTGATGATTTAATACTAACGGGTGATGAGCAGTTGATACACTCATGCAAGGGAGATCTTGCAAAGGAGTTTGAGATGAAGGATTTGAGCCTCCTTCATTATTTCCTTGGATTGGAAATATGGCAGCGAGAAGGTGAATTGTTTGTGTCTCAAGGCAAGTATGCTCGAGAGATAATTGGTAAGTTTGACATGGAGGACTACAAGCCCATGGATACTCCTCTTCCAGGAAATTGGAGGAAAGAGGATGCTACATCGGCAAAGGTTGTGGATGACACTTTTTATCAACAGTTGGTGGGTTTGCTCATGTATTTATTAAATACATGATCGAACATATGCTATGTGGTAAACCAGCTTTCTCAAGTGATGGTTAAGCCTACCAAGCCCTTTTGGAAGGCAGGCAAGCATGTCCTGAGGTATCTCAGGGGCACATCTCAATATGGCTTATGGTATAGACAGACGGATGAGGTGAAGTTGCATGGCTTCACGGATGCAGATTGGGAAGGTAGCCCAATGGACAGAAAGAGCACATCAGGAGGGGTTTTCAGTATCGGATCTACAGCAATTTCTTGGTACAGCAGGAAACAAAGATCCATGGCACTCAGTTCAGCGGAAGCATAATACATGGCAGCAAGTCAAGTTGCATGTGAGGCTATCTGGATGAGGAAGATCCTGGTCGGTTTTTTTGGTTCTCATTTAGATCCTAAAATGATACATTGTGATGATTAGAGTTGCATTAAACTCTTGATTAATCATGTGTTTCATGATAGATCTAAACATATTGATATCTGGTATCATCATATCAGATATTGTGTGTAGCGGAAGATCATGTTGCTTTAGTACATTCCTATGAAAGATCAGGATGCAGATATTCTGACGAAGGCGCTCAGCAGGAGAAAATTCGAATACCATAGAGGTAGGATCGGGGTGAAGGATAATCCCTATCTTGTTGAGAGGGAGTGTTGAGATTCAACAAGATGATGAGCTTAGTAAGTAAGCACTTCACTAAGTGGGGTCTGTGGGGCTATTTTTAGGTGTGGTGTCATTTTTAGACATGGTGGAGCATATTCTATTAGTTGCAGGATGCTATTTGTAGATGGTTGGTCAAATGTGAAAAATAGACGAAATTCTATTTTTATAATATTGGGCGAAGTCTATTTATAGATCGTCAATCTAAAAATAGATGCATGTCGATTATTATTAGCTCCCACAATAATCCTGGCTGGGTCATATTCAATTAATTCTGGAGCACTTTATTTTAGTGAACAGATTTGGAAAATCAGTGGGCTGAAGGAATTATGCAATTCCTAGGGTTATTGGTGGCTCATTCATGGAGGACTCAGTTAGAACTGAAGTGGAAAAGTTATGACAGAGTTGGAAGAGTAGTTATGGGAGTTGTTATTTATTTTAACTCAATTAAGTGAGTTAAACTCACTTGAGCTAGTTGTATCTAGTCTAACTGAAAGATACACTAGTGGTAGTTTAGTGAATTAATTAGTTAATTAATTCACAACTAATAACTCACTAACAACTAAACAAATACAACATCTAACTACTTGCATGCCAGTTCCAGTGGAGACCCAGTGGAGAGATAGGTGAAAGGGTGAGATGGACTATCTGTTGTGACTATAGTGATGCATTCAATGCATCTGACACACATTGGGGATGCTAATTAGGATTGCGCATTCAAGGCAAGGCCAATTCGAATTCATTCAGGAGTCTTCTTCAGCAGGGATTGCGCGGTGGAGGCAGGCTGTCAGGAGGCAAGAAATTGGTGCATAGATATGCAAATTTCTGCATGACAATGTGATATGATTGTTGATTGTACTGAGAGCTTGATGTCCTAAGCTTTGTATGAGATTATTACATGATCCATTGATATACATAATATATGATAGTTGGGGTTTTTTAGCTTTAATATTTCCCACTAAACAACTGTGTTTATGTGCAATTGATTTTCTTCACATGTGTTTGCAATTGGCGATTTAATTTCCGCAAAGAATTAGTGGAAGGATTATGTATTTAGCAAAAAGATAAATATTGTTAGATCAAGAAAATCTGGTAATACATTAGTATTAATAAATTTCTACATTATTTTCATCCAACACTGATGAGGGTGATCTATTTACCAAATAACACGCAGTGTCCAGTGCCTTTACATAGAATTCATGACCTAACTTAGCACCATTCAACATGCTCCTTGCTTTCTTCATCAGTGTCCTATTCATCCTTTCTAAAAATCCATTTTTTTGAGTTGTGTGTGTATTAGTCTTTTCCCTTTCTTTACCACACTTTTTATAGAATTCTTCGTATTCATTTCCACAACATTCTCCACCGTTATCTATCCTCAACACCTTAATTTTCTTCTCTGTTTGATTTTCCACAAGAGCCTTAAACTATTTGAACTAGTCAAAGAATTCATATTTATTTCTGAGGAAATAAATACATGTATTCCTCCATAATTCATTTATAAATGAGACATAGTACACAAATTTACCCAATGATGGAACAAACACAGGCCCAAACACATCATTTTTCACCAATTGTAATAGTTCTTTTGACCTCGTAGAATGAGAGGAGAATCTTCCCCTATTATACTTCCCATATAAAAAATGTTCACAGAAATAAAAATAAAAAGCACTTAGACATACCTTCTACCATAAAATTACTATTAAGTACTCAAAGTCTCTTCTTTCTTGTATGTCCTAATCTTTGATACCATAACATAGTTTTTTCTCCAGGAGTTGTAGGAGTTATTCATAGTTTTTCTCCAGGAGTTGTAGGAGTGTTTCCTTATTTTTCTCCACTCTCAAGAACAACAGAATTGGTGTGCCCATAACTAAAAATTCTTTCCAATAGATTATACATATTTACAATCCAAACTCCCCTCAACAATACCATTTCTCCTCGATCCATCCTGCAAGTTTCCTTTCCACGCACTATTTTTACACCCGCATCACTCATATTTCTTACAGAAATCAAATTTCTAGTTGATCCTAGGATGTGAAGAACACCAAGGAGTGTTATAATCCTTTTACCCAGGAGCTTCAACTTGAATTCTCCATGTCCTGTGATTATAGTTTTCAAATCATCTCCTAAGAAAACATCACCACCATTAAATATTTCATACTCATAAAACCACTCCTTATGAGGAGTCATATGTGTTAGCCACCTATAATATTTGTTATAGCGAAAGGTGGCTAAGAATTTTTGAGCCTTCAAGGAAAAAATTCCATTACTAAAAAATGTTGGCTCTTGAAGACTCCTGAAGGCCTCATGCCTCTGTCCAAAATCTTCATCTCTGCTCCCACTTTATACTTTGAAGTTCTGCTGAAATCATGAGAAGAAACTGCTGCAAAATCATCATTTTCCCCCTTCTCCCACTCAAAACTAACCTCCATTTTCTCCCTTTTTTCTCCATGAAAACTCCCTTGTTTTCATAATTCCTCTTCTTCCATTTATGAAAATCACTTTTACAAGGTTAAAGACTCACTCTTTAAACCTTGCCGAAACCCCCAAATCCATTAAAAACCTTGAAAAACTTCATGAAAAATACCTGTTTTTACATAGAGGCTTAAGCCCCCTTGGGCTAAAGTCCTAAATCACTTCCCCCACATGACCACACCCTGGAACCCCAGCGCTAATCCTGTTCGGCGCTTGTCGCATCAGAAATTTTCAAATGCGCAAGTCTTAGCCATGTTCCGAAGTTCCGATGCGATTAAGCCTTGTATTATAAAGACCCTGATGCGATCAGCCCCCTTTGTTATAAACTCCAGATCTCATGCTTCCTGTGAAAAAAACCAAGATTTATAGTCCAGGCGCTTATCGCATCGGAAAGTTTCAAACACGCAAGTCATTTTGCTATGTTTGAAAATTCTGATTGCGATTAACCTTTGTATTTAAAAAACCCCTGATCTTATCATTGTTTCATATAACCCGTCGGCCTGCCTTCGGCACATAAACCTTGTAAATTTTCTTCCCCGACGTTCTTTTCCTTGGTAAAACCCGAAAACCCATTTATCCAAAGTTTGATCTAAAAACCCAAAATCACGTGCTAAATATAAATGGTTAGATCAAAAAGACTGATCGCGCAATCGCGTCGGGGAAATACAATGGGTAGATTGAAAAGGCTGCATCAAAATTTTCCGATGCGATTGGGGCCTATATATATTAACCCCCCCCCCCCCCCCTCCCTGCCTTTTTGCTTCATACGACTTTCCCCGGGACCAAGTGTTGAAGTCCGGAGGTGCTAAATCACGTCGCAATGTTCCAATGGTTAGATTAAAAAGACTGGACCCAAAACTCCGATTGTGATTGGCCTTTGTTTTTATAAACCCCGGGCCCATTGTATTCCATGTATCCAAAGGCCTCGCAGTCGGGCGCCTATCCAGTTCATATATAAATATCCCACCCCGATCCATAAAAAACCTTTATTTTATTTAAACTTTAGGTTTTATATATTATAAAGGCTTTTTCGCCGGTTCCTTTCAAAAACTAATCCACGCCGTTGATCATGAGCCGATCAAACGACTAGCGCTCAATCGCATCACTCTTCTCAATCGCAACGCATTTCTCAATCGTTGCGTGATATTTCTTCCCCCGATCGGCCATTCTCCCGATTCATTCTCCACCGTTGATCTAATCCTAAGATCGACGGTCTACGCCACATCACATCACAAATTTCGATCGGTGTATTTTCTTGCCACCCCCGATTGCGATCCTCCGATTATATCTGGACCGTCCACGTGTCCAGATCGGACGATCCAAAATCACCCCGTCTCGTTCATTCCCCCACTCTCCTTCGACCTCCTCCAAAATAAATCTTCACCGTTGGATGCTTTCATCCAACGGCTACGCTCCTTCCCCGCCTTCTGAAGCAGTTAAACCTAAAATTGCAGGATTTTCTAATATTTTGTGTATATTTGCAGGGATAAATGGTTTTTCGTTATAACAAAGGAAAAGTCAGAGGCCGAGAAAGACGTTTCTTGTGCCTTTGATTCATCAAAAGAAGTCGTTTGCAAGGTTCAAGATCTATGTTTCGTCGATGCTCTATGAGCATTGATGCCGTGAAATCCTGTGCGGCCTGCACATCGACAAGACACTGTGATTTAAATCACATTTAAAAAAGTATCAGTTTTTGAAGACAGAGCACAGCAGAATGAAGATTGAAGACAGATTTGCGGGGATTACGGCTAAGATTTAGTATCAAAAGCCTAATCCCCCAAATTAGAAAACACGGTTAAAAGAAAATCATAAGTGTTTAACAGACGGAAAGGCCTCCACCGCCACATCTGAGGAAAATTGATTCCTCCCAGCTACCACAAAGCCACTTGTTGCCTCAAAGCATTCAAACAGAGGCTGAAATTATTGAAGAAAATTAGATATTCACCTCCAGCGCAGCCAGAGAGTTACTTCTGCAAGGAAATAAATGCAGAAATATCTACAGAGTTACTCCAAACATTACGCAGAGCCTCGAAGTCAAACAAAAGCTCCCACCGAGTTTTATTTATAATTGTAAAATAGTTAATATAGCAATCCACCTGTAAACTTCTTCATCGAGCCCCTCAAAAGGACAAGAAGTCTTGAATCTGTATTAATTTCCTTGAGAGATCTTTTATCAGATCTCACCTCCTCATCCTTCTATAAATACTTTTGTAGAAGATGAGAATCTGTTGGTTGTAGAACTTTGAAATATAATTGAGCTTGAGACTTCTATCTGTAAATAGTGTTCATGGCCCTTGCAGCTCTGTTTGTGTTAGTTTTGTTAGGCTGGATAGTGAAGATGATTGCTGAACTGAAACATTGGACCTGAGTACTATAACTGGTTTGACATCAATAAACAAGATGTTTCTTGGGATCCTGGTCTATATCACTAGTGAAGTGCCCCTTTCTTTGTTATTGTTTTCCTTCTATGTATGTCATATTTGTTCACTATTCTATGATAAATAACAGCATTTATATATTTAGGACCTGCTGTACATCAGTAAACTTCTCTGAATAAAAAACTTTATCTCAATGTTTTCCTCCAATTGTTTATTTTAGAATGATTTAATATAGTTTAAGCAGTTAGGAATGTTGGAGTTCCCTCGTCCTACTATTTGCTTTAAACATTTTTCTTGAAAGTTATTTTCCTTATTTGCTTATTAAAGTTAGACTAGAAAGTAATGGTTTGCCATGTTTCTAGCTTCTATTCTCCAAAGGCAGATTCTGAAAGTTTCCCTTGGTGTTAACTGAAAGAAGACTAGGTTTAAAAGTACTTTATCTGATCTTAAGTTTATACTCTATATTCTCTTATATGTTTTCATACTTTCTGAAGGTAATTATGTAGATTACTGGATTGTTTTTCAATTAAGCTTCTTTAATACAAACTTGCCCAAAAATTCAATGGTTAGCCCTGCACTTGGTTGGTTTTAAACAGTTACTTAAGAGGATTTTTCTTGTTTGGACTGACTATAAATCCTTTGTGAAATTATTATCAGTTTCCACCTCTCCAACACTTTATTTTTCCCATTCCATCATTTAAATCTCAATAATCTTGTGATGTAGATGACTTTCCCCTTGGATCACTCTTGATGTTGTTGCTCAATTAAAGCCCTGTTATGACTCCATAGCCCAATGGACTAAAAACCAGCATTATATCTATCTTTTTAGCCTAGATGTTCTATTCACTTGCAACTTCTCACCTTTGAAACTCTTTGCACTTAGGACTTTCCACCTCAAACAGTATTCATGCTCAACCATCCAAAAACAAAACAAACCCTTGGTCTTCATAACTAGCCTAATATTATTACCCCAAATTTCAAAGACAAATCCATCTTTCCACTTATTTGAGAGATCCCTCTCCGGATTCAGAAGGGCTAGATTCTAGAATCCCAAAGTTGGTTGAAACGATGCTGTTTCTATGATCGGACTTTGCCAATCTTGCTGATTACAGATTCCTAACATTTCCGGCGACTCCACTGGGGAACGAACCCAGAATCATTTTCATTTTTATAAAACTTTGAGAGTAAAAAGCAGCCTTTTCAAGCACTACCTAAGAGAGGTAGTCATGGTAAAACTTGTTTGAATCAGTGACAAACTAGGTAGACCCTAGGATTCCCTTAAGTCTTTAGGTAAACCTTGAAAGATCAGCTGGCTTAGCCATAAGAGTAAACTTTCTTTGTCTCATAACCGTAGCTAAGTTTTGAAATAGAGTTAGGATATTCTTAAAAACCATACAACTGAAAAATAACTCAAAAAAAACTAAAAATATTTCAGATTGGTATCCAATAAACATGGTGGTGGACCATAAAACCTTTTACCTCCTTAGGGGCTAGAAACTTCCACTTGGCAACTCCACAATCCTGAACAGACCTTAAGACTCCACTGGGAAGAACCCTTATCATTATAATATCTTTCAAACTCAGTCAGAAGACTGCAGGATTAAATTTTTTGCAAAAAAGACTAGTTAACCTCTTAAAGATTGTCATACCTAGTTGAACTTGTCTTGTTTATTTGGGTCTGAAAAACACAGCATAGTGGCTCCTAGAAATATTCACACTAGAGCCTATCCTGACCCTGATCCACTTGAAGTAGTTGATAACCCAGAAGGTATCCTTAGAAAGTCTCCTAAGATTAAATTATCAACTGTTTTCATATCACCCTTGAGAGCTAATTCAGTTCCTGAAAATATTTCAGCTCTACAACAATCTCAAGTTGACTTAGTAAATCCATTTAGAACTAGGTCTCTTGGTGATTTAGATCAGTTAGATTTTGATTCTTCACTATCTTCTCCTGAAACAAGTGAACCTCTTGGTAGCAGAGAAAAACACCTGATCTTGATTTACATTTCCTTCACAACTTAGGTGTCTCTCATCCAAGATCAGCTCAACAATTTATTCTTGTTCCACCCACTTCTGCTCACCCTACATCCACTGTTCAAACCACTCCACTTCAGCCCACTTTTCCTGTTGTTACTCCACTCCTTGTGAATCCACCCCCACCACATATCATGGCAGCATGGTATGCTCCCTTAGTCCTTCCTGCACCATTAGTCAATCTTCCACAAGACTATCAGTCCAAAATTCCATTATATAATGCTAGCAATGCTACAATTGCATCACAACATGTGGATAAGATGAATGACTACTTTGACAGAAACGAAATTGATGATGATTCTGTCAAACTTAGGTTATTTTCTCAGAGCTTAGGGGGAGAAGCAAGAAAATGGTTCAAAGGCTTAGCCCCCCATAGTATTAATGATCTCCAAGCCTTCCATCAAACATTCTTAAACAAATGGGAAGTAAATAAAAACCCTCTCCAATTCCTTTCCGACTACAAGAACCTCCATAGAAACACTGGGGAAAGTGTACAAGCTTATTGCACTAGATTCAATAGTGTGTATAATGCACTTTCCCTAGAACTAAAACCTCCACAGATCTCAGATTTAAACAATTTTCCTGAAGGGTTTGACTCTGACATGACCTATCAGCTGAGAGAGAGAGATTTTGCAACTCTTGAAGATATGAAAAAAGGTGCTCTTTCTGTGGAAGTCAACTTAATGGAGAAGAGAGCAAGAATGAAAAATGAAAAGAGAGTGTCTTTTAGAGAGGAAAACACACCTTCTACTTCCAACTCAAAAATGGAAAAAATGATGGAGGAGATGATGAAAGAGATGAGCATAATTAAGAGAGCACAAGCAAGCCAAAACCAAACTGCTCCTCAAAATAGAAACCAGAACCAGAATCAGAATTTTAGAAGGAACCAACCTCCAAACAGACCTAGGGAAGATGATCAGCTGATCACTCCTCCATTTCATCAAAACTATGTAAGTGAGGTTGAGGAAACAGATGAGATAACAAAGGAAGAAGATATCAATATGCTGGGGGTAGGTAATGATGACTTTGAGATTCATTATGATAGAAAACAAGGTCTATACACACCTTATGATGACAAAAGAGATGATGATGAAAATTATTATCAAGACATGGAAAATGTCATCATAGAGTCTCAAAGAGAATATGACCTTAGAAGAAAAACCAATCAGAAAACCCCCAACACCAAAACCTCTGACAAATATTCACAAAACAGCACTACAACCAAGCCTAAAATTGTCAAACAAAAGGACAAAATAGTGGCTGTAAATTCTGATAAAGGAAAAGAGAAAGGCACTCAAAGAAATGAAAAACAGAGTGCAGACCTTAGCAGTACTAACACTTCAGCTAGTACTCCTGTGAAAATAATTTTGTCAAGTGTAAATAAAACAAATCAGCAATCTGATATTGCTGATAAAGTGACAGCTAATAAGGCTGAAACCAGCACTTCAAAACCAATTTCCCTTCAGCCTTGAGCAGGAAATTTCAAAGATCAAAATCTTTGTTCCCTTGACCGAGTTAGCTACCCAACATGTATATAGAACCCAAATTTTGAAGGCTTTAAATATATAAGAGAACAATGATACAGTCAATCTTAATGATGACCAACCCAAGCTGATTTTTGGTCCTAAGATTGAAGGTAGATATCAAGAGGGACCTGTTCCTCCCTTTTATGTGAGTTTAAACTTTCATGACAAAATTTTGCACAACGCTATGCATGACTCCGGGGCCTCTCATAATTTAATGCCTAAAGCTGTGATGGAGAGCCTTGGTCTAGAAATCACCAGACCTTACAAAGACCTTTACTCCTTTGATTCCAGCAGAGTAAAATGTTTAGGATTAATCAAAGACCTATGTGTTAAATTAGCCCAAATTCCAGCCAAATGTTTAGTCATGGATATTGTTGTGGTTGATGTGCCCCCAAAGTATGGAATGTTATTATCAAGATCTTGGGGGGCTAAGTTACAAGGGACTATGAAAATGGACATGACCTATGCGACTATCCCTATTTTCAATCAGAATAGAAGACTTTACAGGGAGTCCCATATGAAATTCACAGTTACAAGTCAAGACAGACCACAAAACTCTCCCCTGTATTCTGTAACTACAGGCCTTGATTATTTTATTATGTTTAATGATGAAACACTTGGTGAACAAGTCACTTTAACAGGATTAACGGCCGATAGGGAGGAAGAGGAACACAACGCAGAAATGTTAAAACAGTTTGTTGTGTTTGAAGACATTAGCAAACTAAACAAAGATCTTGAACTACAGGTCATGTGTCCTTTGCTTTTAAACCTGCACACTAAAGAAAACGACCCTCAAATGAGCGCAAATCTTGGGGAATCGAAACAAATACACCTAAGTGTTGAGTTTCCACAACAACCTTTGAGCACGTTAGTTGAAGAGGACAGTAACCAGGATGAAACTAAGAATAGTCCTCTGTGGAGTATGTATTTTGATGGATCCTGCACTAAGAACAATGCTGGCGTAGGTGTGTGGATTACTAACACTGAAAACAACCACACAGAATGTATTTCCTGTACATTAAACTTTCAGTGTTCCAATAACATAGCAGAATATGAATCCCTTCTCCTAGGCTTACGTTTGTTGAAAAAGATAGGAGCCAAAAGAATTAAAGTTCACGAGGATTTAGAGTTAGTTATTAGGCAGTTCAATGGGGATTATAACGCAAATCATCCCAAACTCAGGGCCTACCGAAACGATGTCATGGACCTTTTGAAAACATTCGAGGAGTCCAAACTGTTTTTTATCCCAAGAAGAAGAAATATTGCAACCCACAATTTAGCCTTTGCAACTAGAACATGCTTAACGCCATATAACACCAAAGATTGCACAACTCAGATAAAATTTAGACAAACTGTGCCTGATAATGAGAAGTATTGGCAGGTGTTTGACAATGACAAACAAATATAAGACTTCATGCAATTCAAAAATGAATTCGAACTAAACGGTTCGGACTCAGACTATGAAACAGACTGCAAGGAAGAAAATTTTCTTGATGAAGAAGAACCGTCTCCTGAACTTGCTAATATAAACCTGTTATCTAGCAAACTTGAAAGTGAAACAGAAATGAATGTAGAGTTTGAAACATAGGAGTTAGAAACTCTGCACTTTAAAGATGAAATTTTGCCTAAGGGTCTGGCCCCTTTAGAAGAGTTGTTCGATTTTAACGATGTGGCGAATAAACCAAAACTGGAACCTATAGAGACCGAAGTGGAAGACTGTAATATTGGCAGCGAACTTAAGCTGAAAATGATTAAACTGTCCAAGACTTTACTGGCTCACATTAAACTTAAATACATCGAGCTGTTTAAAGAGTTCTCTGATGTTTTTGCATGGAGTTAAGAATATCTTAAATCCTACGACACTGAAATAATACAGCACAAAATTCCCCTCAAAGAAAACCAAAAACCATTCAAACAGAAACTGCACAGAATAAACCCTGTCAAGTTACCATTGGTTCAGAAGGAGATCATGAAAACGTATGATGCTGGTATTATTGTCTCTGTTAGATATTCTGAATGGGTATCTAATATGGTTTCTGTTAGGAAGAAAACTGGAGAAATCAGGCTTTGTATAGACTTTAGAGACTTAAACAAAGCTTCATTAAAGGACAACTACCCTTTACCCAAGATGGATCATATTTTACAAAGGGTGGTAGGGTCTAAAAGAATTTCTTTGCTTGATGGCTATTCAGGGTACAATCAAATATTAGTCCACCCTGCTGATCAATTAAGGACAACCTTTACTACACCATGGGGCACTTTCATGTATGTGAAGATGCCTTTTGGTCTAGTGAATGTTGGAGAAACTTTTCAAAGAGCCATGGACATAGCATTCTAGGAGGAACTGGGCTTCTTCATCATTATCTATCTTGATGATGTTACTGTGTTTTCAAAAACAGATGAAGAGCACTTAGAACATTTAAGAAAGGTTTTCGAGAAGTGCAGAAAGTTTGGGATATCTTTAAACCCTAAGAAGACACTATTTGGTCTCCAAGAAGGTAAACTTCTTGGGCACATTATTTCAGAAGAGGGTATAAAGATAGATCCCAAGAGGATTGAGGTCATATTGCAAATCTCTCATCCTCGAAACATCAAAGAGTTGCAGTCTTTCATCGGAAAGATTAGCTTTTTGAGAAGGTTCATCCCCAACTTGGCTGAGCTCCTTAGGAATATCACAAACATGTTAAAAAAGGAGCAAGGGGTAAAATGGACCTTGGAAGCAAAGAAGTCCTTTGAACTGGTGAAACAAGCGTTAACCAAAACACCGGTTCTTATAAGTCCTGATTTTTCAAAAGATTTTTATATTTTTTCATTTGCATCAGAACATACCATAGCTGTTGTCCTTTTGCAGAAAAATCCACAAGGACAAGAGCAGCCTATTGCATTCTTTAGCAAGGCATTGAGGGATGCCCCTTTGAAGTATAACATTATGGAAAAGCAAGCTTTTGCTTTGGTAAAGGCTTTGAAAGACTTCAGAGTATACATCCTTCACTCACACATCATTGCCTTTGTCCCAAATTCAGTTGTTAAAGACATTCTAACACAGGACCCAGATGGTAAGAGAGGTAAGTGGATTGCTATTATTCTTGAATATGATTTAGAGATAAAACCCACTAAACTCATCAAAGGCCAAGGTCTAGCTAGATTAATGGCTGAATAAAATTTTGAAGTTCTTGATATTAATATGATTGATGCTTTGGATGACCAAGAAGAATTCTCAACTCCTATTGTTGAAGACCATTTTATCAATTCTCCTTGGTATGTTAATATTATTTACATTTTTCTTAATTTGAATACACCTCCTGGTTTGACAAAAACAAAGGCAATATTCTTAAAGTTAAAAGTTGTAAACTATTGCATTATACATAGATGTCTTTATTGGAAAAATGCAAGTGGTGTATTGCTTAAATGTTGACCTGAGTTTGATGCAGAGAAGGTTAAATATCAGTTTCATGAAGGAGAGTGTGGAGGTCATTTGTACTGGAAGACAACAACCAACAAAATTTTGAGGGCTGGTTTCTATTGGCCTACTCTTTTCCATGATATGCAAAAAATGATCATAGCCTGTCATAAATGTCAACTTTTTGAAGGCATAAGAAAACTTTTACCCCTATCTCTACATCCAATCACTGTTGAGGCCCCATTTCAACAGTGGGGACTTGAATTCATAGGAGAAATCCATCCCCCATCTTCTGCCCAGTATAGATGGATTCTCACTACCACAGAATATTTCACTAAGTGGATAGAAGATGTTCCTTGTAGGCAGGCCAATGA
The DNA here is from genome assembly GCA_034641835.2 of Pinus albicaulis. Lineage (NCBI taxonomy): Eukaryota > Viridiplantae > Streptophyta > Pinopsida > Pinales > Pinaceae > Pinus > Pinus albicaulis. The sequence continues at coordinate 161,747,363 of CM076583.1, read as the reverse complement.
TTCAGTTATCATAAAATTTATGGAGACTAATATTCTCTCCATATTTGGTTGTCCTACCAAGATTATCATTGATAATGCAGCAGCATTTGGATCAAAGAAGATGGTTGAGTTCTGTCATAGATTTCAGATAACATTGGGGCATTCCATGGCTTATTACCCCCAGGGTAATGGACTTGCAGAATCCTCAAATAAAAGCTTAGTGAACATAATCAAGAAACTTTTGGAGGACAACAAAAAGTCTTGGCACACAAAGTTGGTTCATGCACTTTGGGCTGACAGATTGACTTTGAAAAAATCTATTGGTATGTCACATTTTCAGCTTGTGTATGGTACTGATGCAATTTTTCCAAACAGCCTTGGTGTACCAGTAATGAATTTGATTCAAGAGTTACACACTGAAGAAAATGACATGATCAGAAGAATAAACCAGACCATTCATCTTCAGAAAACCAAAGAGGAAGTTTATAACAAAGCATTGCAGAAGCAGGACAGCATTAAAAAGCTTTTTGATAGAAGAACAAAGGCCAGCAATTTCAAGATTGGGGACAAAGTTTTAAAATGGGATTCAAGAAGAGAAGAAAAGGGCAAGCATGGAAAATTTGACAAATTATGGCTTGGCCCTTACTCTATTCATTCAGCTGCTGGTAACAATGCGTTTTTCTTGCAGGAGTTGAATGGAGCAGAATTGTTTGGGGGTCCTGTCAATGGAAGGATGCTTAAGCATTGCTTCTCTTAATCAATGCTATGTTTTGAAGCCTTTTTTATCTTTTTCATTATAAATATCTCATCCACCATTTCATTCAAAGTTAGAAAAATCAAAAATACAAAAACAAAGAAAGAAAGAAAAGAGGGCATATTGTGAAAAACAAGAAAGGTATAGCCCCATACCAAAAAAAGACACAAATCTGAATGTGTGCAAGCTCAAGTGCCACTCCTGAATAACACACTTATAGTTAGTCAAACAGCCTAAACTTGACTAATTAGCTTTAAATTTTCTGCTGATAGGATAGTGAATTTGATTTGCCAAACTGTTTAATCGTGGCTTATCAGTAGAAAGTTTAGGATAGAAATTAAAGGTTCAAACAAAATCAAAATATGAACCTAAAGTTTCAAAAAGAAATGACTCAAATCTGTTTTATTTTTTCTGAGTCAAAAAGAAGTAAATCTGGTTCTAATTAGATCAAAATCTGAACCAGTTGATAGAAGAAAACAGCTCAAAACAAGAGTCAAAACAGAGCTGTAAAGGAAAGGGAATGCCATGATGAAAAAAATTCAGATCTTAAGCCTTCCATTTTTTATTTAATTTTTTGCAAAATAAATGTCTATGTGCAGCTTGTCTTTCATGCCATGGACCAGCATCAAGTTAGACTGTTTAATCCTGACTTGAATTCTTTTTAAATTTCTGTTGTAGAATTTAGAGAATAAAAAATCTGTTAGACTGTTTAATCCTAACAGATTGATAGAATAGGTAGAGAATCATATGGGCTCAACTGTTTAATCTGAGTCCATGGAGAAATAAGGAGTAGAAATAGATTAGATTTCCTGCTTTCAAAAGAATAAAATGTTGTGAAAATAGTTTGCCAATCCAAGTGCACTCTGATGAAGAAAAAATGCTAGATCAGTAGGAATGGGTAGGTAGAAATTTTGTATTGATGAAAGTCCATTGTTTTCATAGCTGCTAGTATGTTTTCAGAGAAGATCATCCAAAAAAAGGAAGGGCAGCCCAATGGATCAGGCACAGGTCAGCCTCCCAGAGAACATAATGGATGTGGCACAGGTCAGCCTCCCAGAGAATGCAAGTCTGAAGTTCTTGATGCCTTCAAGAAGGCATCATCCCCAAGTGGAGCCACTGTCAGCCACCTATAATATTTGTTATAGCAAAAGGTGGCTAAGAATTTTTGAGCCTTCAAGGAACAAATTTCATTACTAAAAAATGTTGGCTCTTGAAGACTCCTGAAGGCCTCATGCCTCTGTCCAAAATCTTCATCTCTACTCCCACTTTATACTTTGAAGTTCTGCTGAAATCATGAGAAGAAACTACTACAAAATCATCATTTTCCCCCTTCTCCCACTCGAAACTAACCTCCATTTGCTCCCTTTTTTCTCCACAAAAACTCCCTTGATTTCATAATTCCTCTCCTTCCATTTATGAAAATCACTTTTACAAGGTTAAAGACTCACTCTTTAAACCTTGCCAAAACCCCCAACCATTAAAAACAGAGAAAACTTCTGCACACTGCTTTTTGCATAAGGCTTAAGCCCCCTTGGGCTAAAGTCCTAAACCACTTCCCCCACATGACCACACCCTGGAACCCCAGCGCTAATCCTGTTCGGCGCTTATCGCATCGGAAATTTTCAAAAACGCAAGTCTTTGCCATGTTCCGAAGTCCCGATGCGATTAAGCCTTGTATTATAAAGACCCCGATGCGATCAGCCCCCTTTGTTATAAACCTCGGATCTCATGCTTCCTGTGCGAAAAACCAGGAGTTATAGTCCCGACGCTTATCGCATCGGAAAGTTTCAAACGCGCAAGTCTTTTGCTATGTTCGAAGGTTCCGATTGCGATTAACCTTTGTATTTAAAAAACCCCCGATCTTATCATTGTTTCATATAACCCGTGGGCCTGCCTTCGGCGCTTAAAACTTTGTAATATTTCTTCCCCGATGTTCTTCCTTGGTAAAACCCGAAAACCCATTTATCCAAAGTTTGATCTAAAAACCCAAAATCACGTGCTAAATATAAATGGTTAGATCAAAAATACCGATCACGCAATCACGTCGGGGAAATACAATGGGTAGATTGAAAAGGCCGCATCAAAATTTTCCGATGCGATTGGGGCCTATATATATTAACTCCCCCCCCCCCACCTTTTTTTTTCATATGACTTTCCCCGAGACCAAGTGTTGAAGTCTGGAGGCGCTAAATCACATCGCAATGTTCCAATGGTTAGATTAAAAATACCGGACCCAAAACTCCGATTGCGATTGGCCTTTGTTTTTATAAACCCCGGGCCCATTGTATTCCATGTATCCAAAGGCCCCGCAGTCAGGCGCCTATCCACTTCATATATAAATATCCCACCCCGATCCATAAAAAACCTTTGTTTTATTTAAACTTTGGGTTTTATATATTATAAAAAAAATTTCGCCGGTTCGTTTCAAAAACTAATCCCCACCGTTGATCATGAGCCAATCAAACGACCAGCGCTCAATCGCATCACTCTTCTCAATCGCATCGCATTTCTCAATCGCTGCGTTATATTTCTTCCCTCGATCAACCATTATCCCGATTCATTCTCCACCATTGATCTAATCCTAAGATCGACGGTCTATGCCACATCGCATCACAACTTTCGATCGGTGTATTTTCTTGCCACCCCCGATTGCGATCCCCCAATTGCGATCCTCCGATTAGATCTGGACCATCCACGTGTCTAGATCGGACGGTCCAAAATCACCCTGTCTCGTTCATTCCCCCACTCTCCTTTGACCTCCTCCAAAATAAATCTCCACCATTGGATGCTTTCAACCAACGGCTATGCTCCTTCCCTGCCTTTTGAAGCAATTAAACCTAAAATTGCAGGATTTTCTAATATTTTGTGTATATTTGCAGGGATAAATGGTTTTTCGTTATAACAAAGGAAAATTTAGAGGCCGGGAAAGATGTTTCATGTGCTTTTGATTCATCAAAAGAAGTCGTTTGCAGGGTTCAAGATCTATGTTTCGTCGATGCTCTATGAGCATTGATGCCGTGAAATCCTGCGCGGCCTGCACATCGACAAGACACTGTGATTTAAATCACATTTAAAAAAAGTATCAGTTTTTGAAGACAGAGCACAGCAGAATAAAGATTGAAGACAGATTTGTGGGGATTACAGCTAAGATTGAGTATCAAAATCCTAATCCCCAAAATTAGAAAACATGGTTAAAATAAAATCATAAGTGTTTAACAGACGGAAAGGCCTCCACTGCCACATCTGAGGAAAATTGATTCCTCCCAGCTACCATAGAGCCACCTGTTGCCTCAAAGCATTCAAACAGAGGCTGAACTTATTGAAGAAAATTAGATATTCGCCTCCAGCGTAGCTAGAGAGTTACTTCTACAAGGAAATAAATGCAGAAATATCTGCAGAGTTACTCCAAACATTACGCAGAGCCTCGAAGTCAAACAAAAGCTCCCACCGAGTTTTATTTATAATTGTAAAACAGTTAATACATCAATCCACCTGTAAAATTCTTCATCGAGCCCCTCAAAAGGCCAAGAAGTTTTGAATCTGTATTAATTTCCTTGAGAGATATTTTATCAGATCTCACCTCCTCATCCTTATATAAATACTTTTGTAGAAGATGAGAATCTGTTGGTTGTAGAACTTTGAAATATAATTCAACTTGAGACTTCTATCTGCAAATATTGTTCACTGGCCCTTGCAGCTTTGTTTGTGTTAGTTTTGTTAGGCTGGATAGTGAAGATGATTGCTGAACTGAAACATTGGACCTGAGTACTGTAACTAGTTTGACATCAATAAACAAGCTATTTCTTGGGATCTTGGTCTATATCATTGGTGAAGTGCCCCTTTATTTGTTATTGTTTTCCTTCTATGTATGTCATATTTATTCACTATTCTCTGATAAAGAACAGCATTTATAGAGTTAGGACCTGCTGTACATTAGTAACCTTCTCTGACTGAAAAGCTTTATCTCATTTTTTTCCTCCAATTGTTTATTTTAGAATGATTTAATACAGTTTAAGTAGTTAGGAATGTTGGAGTTCCCTCGTCCTACTGTTTGCTTTAAACATTTTTCTTGAAAGTTATTTTCCTTATTTGCTTATTAAAGTTAGACTAGAAAAGTAATGGTTTGCCCTGTTTCTAGCTTCTATTCTCCAAAGGCAGATTCTGAAAGTTTCCCTTGGTGTTAACTGAAAGCAGACTAGGTTTAAAAGTACTTTGTCTGATCTTAGGTTTATACTATGTCTTCTCTTATATGTTTTCATACTTTCTGAAGGTAATTATGTGGATTACTGGATTGTTTGTCAATTAAGATGCTTTAATACAAACTTTCCCAAGAAGTCAATGGTTAGCCCTACACTTAGTTGGTTTTAAACAGTTACTTAAGAGGCTTTTTCTTGTTTGGACTGACTATAAATCCTTTGTGAAATTATTATCATTTTCCACCTCTCCAACACTTTATTGTTCCCATTCCATCATTTAAATCCCAATAATCTTGTGATGTAGATGACTTGCCCCTTGGATCACTCTTGATGTTGTTGCTCAATTAAAGCCCTGTTATGACTCCATAGCCCAATGGACTAAAAACCAGCGTTATATCTATCTTTTTAGCCTAGCTGTTCTATTCACTTGCAACTTCTCACCTTTGAAACTTTTTGCACTTGGGACTTTCCACCTCAAACAGTATTCATGCTCAACCATCCAAAAACAAAACAAACCCTTGGTCTTCATAACTAGCCTAATATTATTACCCCAAATTTCAAAGACAAATCCATATTTGCACTTATTGGAGAGATCCCTCTCCAGATTCAGGAGGGCTAGATCCTAGAATCCCAAAGTTGGTTGAAACGATGTTGTTTCTGTGATCAGACTTTGCCAATCTTTCTGATTACAGATTCCTAACAATATGAAAGGATGCATCTAAGTCAACTAGCCATGCTTCATGATCTACATGTACTTGAATAAGCTACATACATATCCCCTCCTTCATCTAAGGATGTTTTTTCTTTAAAAAAGGAGCATCTTAATATCCCTTCCCTTTCTCAACAGTTTTGGATCTACAATCTTTCTTATAATGCCTTTCTTTTCCACATCTCCAATATACATTTATGAACATTCTCGGAGATTTAGATCTTCCTCTAGATTTAGATCTCTCACTCAAGGACTTGTTTTTATTTCTATCATGGGAGAATCCTCTTACAAACAAGGCATCTTCGTTCTAACTTTCCATTTTTTTATGTCTTATCTCATCCAATAACAATGACGAGACTATTTAATCAAACCTTAAAGTAGTTGCATTATATCCCATGGTGTAGAAGGAGGGAATTATAAGTATCCTTCATCATAAAGAATAAAAAGAGATTATCATACTATTCCATATAAAAATACATGTCAAGAAGACAATCGAATTGGTGCTTTGTTCAACTCAAGTTGGATATCCATGATCATCCTAGACAATATCCATTGGGACAGGTTAACAAGGAGGTAAAGATATAGCCATCCAAACAATGTAAAATTAAATTTACTATATAAGTGTTGATTACAATGATGAAGTAGAATTGTATATAATTCCACTTGATGTATGTGCAATTGTGTTTGGGAGTTCCTACATGTATATGAGGGGTGAAATTATCATGCAAAAAGTCAACAAGTACACCTCATTAAGGACAAAAAATCCTTCATTATCAACGTGCACAAGGGTAAGTCATATATTTCACTGGTAAGTGTCAATCAAGCCAAGAAATTGATCGATTCCAGTAAAAAGTGTGTTTTCTTATACTTAAGAGAAAATTAGTCTATAAAAGAGTCAATGAGAGTAAAGGCATCCCTCTATAAATACAATAACTGAGAGAGTTTCTACATGCATACAGGGGAGTGTTCCAAGAGCCTAAAGGAATACCACCTAAGAGGGACATGGATCATGAGATCCAATTATTTTTTAACTCTCCATTTCCAAACATTGGGTTGTACATGCAATCTATTCTTGAAGCAAGTGACCTGAAGAAGAAAATATAACAGCTACTGGAGCAAGGTGTGATTTGACCAAATACCTCACCTTGTGGGTTACCCATCATAATTGTGTCAAAGAAGGCCATGGGACTTGGTGAATGTGAATTTATTATAGGTACTCTCAAGATATTGAAAAAGGGGTAAGATAATGCCTATAAACTCAATCTATCCCCATATATTGCGCATTTACTCAATAGTGAATGTGGAAAATCTCAAAATTTATGAGCTTCCCATCATGGATTAAAGAAGAGGATCATATCTCACCTTCCATAAGGGATTTAACCCCAAGCACTCAAGTAGATTTGACAAATGATGTAGTTTTGCAGAAGAGGTTAAGATCTACAAGACAAGGGTAGCATGACCTTTAGCAAGTTTGGTTGAAAGAACAATTTCTAGGCAACGCTAAATAGTACTCAAAGGGAGAAGGTAAACGAAAAATTTCCTCACCTCATTTATTAATTTTTTTGGAGAAGCATGATCTGGATTGTATCACTATATAATTTTTCATCCATATCAATTATTTCAAGTGGAAGATTTGAAAGAATCAACTTATGGGAGAAATTTTGTCAGCATACCCAATTTGTAGATTTATAAATGACATCTTTTGGGGGTAGAAATTTCCTTCTTAAGTGATGACTAGGTGATGTTATTTGACACTCAGAAACCTTTCCAACGATGCAAGAAAGAGGTCAATCAGAGTTCAGATGAAAACATTATGCCTCTTATAATTTGACCTATTATGACCATAATTCAAGAGGATTTCATGACAACTTCTATTACTCATGGAATAGGAGCTAGCCACATGAAGACTCTAGAAGGGTCAAATTTATACTCTAGATGAGAATTGGAGTCAAATTTAACCCCTAGTTAGCTATCAAACTATGTCATAAGCAAGCCGTTGGGGGAAAAGGGGGTTCCATTCATTTTTTATTGTGTTTGGTTCCACAGTTGACTCAGACCAACTTGAAAGTGGGAGTGAGAGAAAATAATGGAGGGGGTTTGTGTTCTATAACAACCCATGAGCCATAGGTCTCAAGTAACTCCATAGAGAGTTCCTTATCATTTATATTTATATTATCTCCATTCTAGACAAAAGAGAGCAGATCAGTGTCATCTTCCAGTTGGGTTTTCTACCAAAAGGGTTTGCCAAAGCATATCTCGGTGTTCATTATCATTTTTGTGTTTATATTTCATTGCTCTATATTTTATGCATTTGATCTATTACATGTATAAACAACAAAATGAATAATAAATAGTTGGAAACTAAAGGAATTAATCCTTCATAGTATAGATTTTGGTTTTGTTTTATTAGATTTGTTGTGACAAATTAATATAATATCCATGGAAATTATTAGATCAATGTGTCTCTAAAATATATCCATTTGTGAATGTTTTCTTGGCATGGAGGAGAGGGTAATGTTGCATGAATTTTAGGTTTAAGACTAGTAACATGTATCATGTTTGGAGGAAGCAATGTGAATATTCCATGGTTAACTTGGTTTATATAGTAGTACAGAGAAAACTCCATGCCTACTCTATAACACTAGATAGTAAATATGTATATAAGTGCTTGGATAGCTACCAAGAGGACTATTCATAATTACAAAACTAAATAAGATGAGATAAATTGGACATGAATTGAAGATATAACTCTTTGACCCAAGGGGTAAGCAGCTAAGGTAAAGAGAACTCCATAGTCTAAGGAAAAGAGAGGGAGGAGAAAAAGGAGAGAGAATTTACTCAAAGAGTGAAGGGTTGACAAGAACTCCCCAATTGTTTCACCAAAATTAAGCATGAAAATTAGAATGAGGTGCCACTTTACAACAATATTAAGGTAATTTTAATATGATTCCAACTAAATCAGTGATAAAAAACAAAGGAAATCAAGCTAACCCAATCTTAATTTTAAATATACCTAAAGTGTTGGAAATGAAAAGAGGAATGAAAAACTCACAAGAAAAAAAATTATAGGTTTCAAAGCTACTCTTAGTAAACCTCAAACCCCTTCCTCTCCCTAGACCAATTAAAGGGATAAAACCAAGACAAATGCTAAGCACCATGTTGTAACATTATTTGGTTTTGATAAGTTAGAACATTAGAAAAGAATAAAAATTAAAAAATGTTAAGTTAACATATGAATAGAAAAAAAGAAAAAGAGAAAAATGTTAGGACTATGGTTATCTGATTATTCATATCAAGAAAATGTTAGAAGTAGAATTCCCTAAAAAATGAAGGCAAAATAAAATGTTAGAAAAAGCAATGAAAAATGAATGGTTTAGCTTTAAAAAATAAAATTTTCAAAGGTTGCTTGTCTAAATGCACCACAAAATGTTAATTATTGTTAATTTATGATTAATCTGCTTCATTAACCGTTAATATTTGTTTTAATAATCGACATAGACTTTGTAATATCTAGCGCATGTTTTTATTATATGGTCGCTAAATGACAAAAGTGATTTGTCGGTTGTGTTATCTCTTTGAAAACTTCCGACAGCATATCTCTTCCCCACCCAGATCAATGGCGGGCAAGCTTTTCACACACCCCTCATCCATTTCCTGTATTAATGGATGGCGAGCCCTCCTTACGTGTCACCCTCATATCACTTCGCACCCCCCCCCCCCCAAGATCCACTTCTCCCTCATTCATGGTTTTTGTTCCCGCCAACGGTCAAATGACCCTCGGGCTTTGACCATTTCCCAACATCGAACCAAATGCCGCCACCTCACCTATCTATTTCCATGACATCCCTACCATTACATCCTATTGGCATGTTACTCATCCCGCTCCTAGATCGTTTTGTAGTCATTTCCCACTATGCTCCCATGTCGTTAGCATTTAGTTGCTACGGTCACTTATCAAACAGTTTCCATATTTGTTTCTACAATACTATAAATAAACCCGAGTCCGCTAATTTACCAATTTTACTTAATCATTTTATGTTTCTTACAAGTATACAGATTTCATTACGCTCTTTCTTAGAGAAGTTGTTATTTCTTTCGCACCAGATCACCATTTCTTCCCTCTATCACTCCTTTCTCCTTTCTTTTCATTTCATATGCCAACATGGCCCCCAAAGGAAAGACCAGGAAACCAATTTTAGAGGGGAACCCTTCCACTACCACCCCGGTCGACCTCGACCACATTCCACTTGCAGATTCATACTATAATATTGTTGACATAGAATGCAGTTCAAGTTTCATGAACTGCCCCTGTGGTTGAAGAAAAATTACCTTGATTAGCAAGATCATATTAAATTCTGGGAATCCCTTCTACCCCTTTTCTGTTTTCCAAAAACCTATTATTTTCCACACCTGATTATCTGGTGCCAAACCAGATATGATCTCGTTAAAATAGAAGTAGTGGCTCAAAGTGGTGGCATTCCGATATCCATTACTATTGAAACGATCAAAAACATGCTTCTAATTCCCTAATTTGATTCCTTGAGCCTATTTTCCCAAGTATCCCTTATGGAACTATACCATAAGCTGACCTTTCCCCAGAGAGCTCAGATTTTTGAGACATTCTTACCAGATGATGTTGAATTGCCCAAGAGAAATCCACCCTATCCATCTTCAATGTTCCATGAAGCCACTAGACAAATCATCTCCATATTGTCATGTCTATTAGGTTATCCAAATGATAAAACAGTTGATGAATCCATCCTTTGATTATTTTCTATTTTCTCTAAGGATCAGCAACCTGCTTTCATGTATAATTATAGTCAATTTTTGGCTAATAATATGCATGAGTACTTTATGAATTTGACTACACAAGGAATGTTCAAATACACCTTTGTACTTGTTTACATGGTTTTGTTTCAGCAAGGAGACTCACTGTCAATCACGCTCAAAAAACAAGATGAACAGGGGATCAATTAGTCAATCATCCATTGGACATAGATGTTCAGATCTGTTTCAGCTAAATTTACCATCTCAAAATTCATTGACACATTTATACATCCAGTAACACAGCTTCTCAACAGCCAGACAGAGCCCAGAATTGGTGAAGATATCGGAAGGATTATGCATTTAAGTGATCAAGTTAAGACTGGTGACTGGTATTTATACCAGAATTATACTGAAATAAGGATATATGGTTGTGAGCTAGAACCATATAAGTTTCCAAAGTATGTTCCAATGAGAATATTCTCTTTGGAATATATTAGGAAGATGATCAACATGGATGATCTTCACTTTGTTTCAGGCAAAAGAAAGTCACAATTTAAGATTAAGTCTAAAATTGATTCATTCATCTGCAATACTAGATCAACTAGTATTGAGGCAGATACACTTTTAAAGAACATGAATTTTCATCCCAGCTTCACCTCGTCATATGACACCTTTGGTATTATTTCAAGTCTAAGGGTTGAATTAAAAACAACTCCTTACAATCATACTCCAAGGCCATAAATAGATAAATTTATGAATCAGGAGCAGTGGGAAGAGAATACACTTTAGGAAGCATAAGATCAGATCCTTTGAACTTATACTTTGCAGACTCCAGTTGCTCAAAGTAAACAACAGAAAAGGAAAAGGGAAGAAACTTCATCTACTATGTAGGTTATCAAGGAATTCATAATTCAACAGAAGAAGCAAAAAACTAATTTATCAGTTTCTACAGAGAAGAATCAATCATTGATCTTGGAGAGCCAGAGGTGTCCACATCAGTAAGAGGGAGAAAATCTTCACCTTCTCAAGAGCCTCTAGAGATCATTTAGACTGTTGAAACCATCTCACCTGATGTTCAGAATATATTTTCAAAGTTCATGGAGATAAAGTAGAAGAATGAGACATTGAAGTCAAATGTTTACAGTCAATTCTGGAAGCGGACCTCCACTTCACAACATAGAGTTCTCTCTGCTTTTGACAGGAGAAAGGTAGAATTAGAATGGCTTTCTTACAATCCCAAGTTCATTTTCCAAAGTCTCCATCAAACTACAATAAGGCCATATTTTCATTTGATACTAATAAAATCCATCCAATAGATCAAATGGATATGCATAGACAGTCTGGTGAGATGATGTTCTCCACCATGACTACTACTTCCATGTCATTTTCTAAGCTTAGAACTGCTTTATCTAATGTACAATCTCAACTCAAGATTGAGAAATTGTCTTCTCTAGCTAAAGAAAACAAACTAAAATCTTTAGAAGATCTTGTAGTTAAAATTGGATGTGATCCAAAAGATTGTAAGTTTGTAGAAGAAATACATAAGAAGAAAAATGCAGACATTGCAGCTCTGCAAAAACAGTTAAAGTTGGCTTCTACAGAATACCCACAGACCAAGGAAATTGAAGTAAGTGAACAAAACAGGGAAGAAATGCTCAAGTTAACCATTGAGGAAAATATTTAGATTAAGAAGAGGGAGGATGATATTGAAGGACTGCTCAAGGATAAAGAATCAGCTCAGCTTGCCATGATTCCAGACACAGTAGTTTCTATAGCAGTTGTAGGTATAGAACCTTGTTCTTCATCAACAACCATTGAATCTACATCAACAGTAGGTGATTCAGTAAGAATTGTACAGGAATTGGCTACACAAAAATAGGAAAATCAGAAACTGCTAGAAAATTTTAAGAATTTAGAAACACACAAGATTAAAAATGACACTTTGTATATGAAGGAAATGCAGAAGTCTCACAGGTTGGGACTTAAAATCATGAAGTTAGAAAGTGAATTGTTAATGGCATACACCTTGGCCCAAGCCAAGGAAATTATATGGACAGAGATCAGTCAATCAATGACAGATGTATGGCCATATATACAGATCATTTTTTAATAGCAAGAGTTGATTACCAGATGTAGTACAGTCATAGAAAATGAAAAAGCAACACTCAAGACTAAACCAGTAGAAGCATCAGATTTGATAAAAGTGCTCAATTCAAAGAACAGAGCAGAGTTAAAGTAGATAAATATTGAAGACAGAACATCTGCCATCTTGGAGATAAAAAAGGTTCTACAAAAGAAGAATTTATTAAATCAGTGGGAGAAAAAATGTCAAACCTTGGACATTGTTGTCCAGAGGTTTCATTCAAAGTTTAATGTGTTGAACCAGAAGGGATTGTCTGGATTGGTAGCTTCAAATGAGAAATTGGTTAGTCTGGATGAATATTGCAAAAATTTGTATACCATTGCAATTGACAAGGCAAATTTTGTAGGGATTAAAGGACATATAACAATCAAAGCCTTTCTTGAAGCTTTGGAGTTTGATTTGATTATAAAACATGAAATCAAAACAAAATTTCTCAACAAGCCAACATTTGAAAGATACACTGAGGTGGATGAAGTGTTCAGAAATGTGGTAAATTTGAAAATACCAAGTGAAAAAATATGGGATAAGCTATGTGAAACAATCGAGTAATTTCTTACTCCAACGGCATGCCAGCACAACAACATTTTTGGGCCACATCATCAACTGTTTCCTCTAAAATAGTGGCAGATCACTCTGCAGTTTTGTTTTCCTATTATTTGATAGTATTATTGTAATCAATTTTAGATATTTTCTAATTCATAGAAAACTAGTATAAATAACTCTCCATTCGAGTTATTAATGGTTGCACCCTTGGATGAGCATTTTGTAAGCAGAAGTGTATGAGCTTTGATCATTGATGATAATAAAAGGATTCTGGATTTGTTTTAATCCATTTGTTATCTTCTAATTTTTCATGTTTTCATTTACATATTGTTTTCTGCATATGTTTAATGTTTATGAATATAAAGAGGTAAGAAAAAGTTGTGTTTTAGTCTGTCTTAAATCACCTGAGGTTATTATCTATATTAGAGAATGACTTATTGAACTGTCCATTTATATAAGTCCCTCTACATCAATTAATTATCATCATCTTCATAATATTAAATATGTTTTGTTAAGTTGTTAAACATTGTTTGACAGTTTTTCACACTTATGATTATTAAACATTTAGTTTGAATATTTAATAAATCATACTTTCTTACAATTTCTGCTTTCACACCTGCAATCCCAAATCATTGTTTAAAGTAAAGCAACGGCCCTTTCCTTATTGATTAATATTATATAAATTTTAAGCACAACTGTATGCAAATTTCTTTATACATTGGTCATCCAAAAACCCCAACTTAAAATATATATATATATATATATATATATATATATATATTATAGATGCTCTGGCATAATTAATTGACCCCAAGTATCTCAGAGGACAACATTAGATTGGCTTTGTTGCCGAGGATACGAAATTGATTTATTTTTCCCTGGGACAACGATATTCCTATTCCTTTAAAGGTGAATAAAGGTCTAGTTAGGTCAAAATATTTCACCTGGCGACTCCACTGAACCCAAACTGGCTACTTAAAGACATACCAGGTCTCATTCTAATTCTGAGATCATTTTACCTCTATCAGATCCAGAGATACTGGTAAGACAAGCCTCTTCAAGAATAAGACATCAAACCCCTTCTTCTATTCCTAAATAGGAGACCACTACAGTTCCTGATCCTTTTAGATATGGACCTATTCCCCTAAATTCAGAAGATCTACCACCTAGAGTACATGAATTAGTATCCAAAGGAGTTGATTGCCAATTTTATTTCTAGTTCATTCATTAGAGTCTTATCGACTACCTCAGATAACTTATGAATCCCCTATATCAGAACAAAAATTGGATTTACAACTACCTGAATTCAAACCAACTAATTTCATATCCCCTAGCTCATATTATTTTCCATCCACTTTTGCACAACTAGAAGATCTCTTTTCCCTCTATTCAAACCCTTTATTTGAACACAAAAAAGGATAAGAAGAGGTCCAAAATTTGGTCATTCATACACCTTTGAGATATGTAAAATATATTCAACTTCACTTTTTTCTCCACCTTATTTTACCCCTCCATCTTCACCTCCCTCTTCTACTACTTCATCTTCTACATCCACCACCACTGAATCTTCTTCATCTTCATCACAATGTATGGTTGGATTTAGGCCTATTTTTCAAGCAAGATATGCTACCCTATTACTTCCAAACATACTTAATTATATTCCTATTGGATATTTGAAACATCTTCCAAGATTCAATGGGGAAACTGATTTATCAGTTGAATATCATGTAACAGTGTTTTTAGATTTTGTTGATAACATGAACATAGAACATGAAAATGTATATGTGAGATTGTTTTTACAATCTTTAGAAGGGAATATATGTTAGGATCTGGTTTAGATAGTTACCAATAAATTCCATTAGATCTTGGGAAGAATTAACAACTATCTTTAAGAATCAATGGGGTGCGAAAAAGAATCTTGTCTATTTCTTAACAGAATTTGAAGAACTTAAGAGAAATTTTGGTGAACCAGTATCTAATTTCATTAAAATATTTAACAAAATTTATCATAGGATGCCTCCTGATTGTAAACCACCAGTAGCAACAGCAAATTTTAGGTTCTCCAAAGCCTTTGAAGATGATTTTAAAGTCATGTTAAGGGAAAAAACATCTCGTACCTTAGAAGACATGCAAACAAGAGCTATTGAGGTTGAAGCAAATAGTTCTGCTTCAGCTAAGCTAAAATCCAAAGCTGAAAAAGCCCAAAGAAAATTGAAAGCTAATCGGGAAGCCTCTTCTTCTTCTAAATCCAAAAATAAAGATCGAAAAATAGATGAAATTACATCATTACTTAGGAATCTTTCAAATAGGATTTCTAAAATTGAAACACAACCTAGAGCAGTCCAATAAATTGTTAGAAGACCTAAAACATAAAATCAAGGTCAATTCAAGAAAGCTCCTCAATTACAAATTCTTCAAAGACCTAGTAATGATCTACAAATACCACCACCTTTGTTGTTGATGATCAACGGCTTGATGATAATACTCTTTCAATCACATAAGATATTAACAACCTTGACAATACATCTGTTCAGACTTCTATCGTCCCTATCCCTAAAGTCAAATGTTCCATGAGGATAAAGAAAATTCTCAAGTCTCTAAATATCAAGCCTTTTCAAAAAATTTAATTGTTGAACTAAATAAAAGGTATGATTTAAGACCAAGGGCAGGTCCTGGAAGGCCTCCTAAAGATCCTGTCATAATTGAACCACAAGTGAAATATGTTGAAACTCAAACTAATGTTGAAAGAGAGTTAGAAAGATTCAAGCTTCTCATTCCACTGACATAACTTTCAAATAATCCTGGATATAAGAATAAAGTCACTAAATGGATTCAAAACTCAAGTGTAGATGCTGAAGGGGATGTTATAAGCCTTCAAGATGAAAAACCATCAGTAGTATTTGGTCCAAATTCTGACATGATAGATGAAACAATACCATAATTTTATGTAACTTTGAAAGCACATGATTCATTGCTTTATAATTGTATGTTATATTCTGGAGCCTCACATAACCTTATGCCTAAGGTTTTTATGGATCAATTAAATCTCAAAATCACTCAATATTATCATGACCTATACACCTTTGATTCTAAAATAGTACCATGTTTAGGACTTATAAGGTACTTAGTGGTAACCCTAGCCCAAATACTAGTGAAAAGTGTAGTGCTAGATATTGTGGTCACTGATATTCCCCCCAAGTTTAGAATGCTTCTTTCAAGATCTTGCTATTCCAAACTAGGAGGGAGTCTTCAGATGGATATGTCTTATGCTACAATTCTTGTATATGGAGGAGAAAATCTTAGGTTGTATAGAGAGGTCATATTTATTCATACTATTTGTAAATCAAACCAAGCTAGAAATCATCCCATTTATGCAGTTGACCAAGATTTTGGTTGTTTCCAATTATCTTCAAATATTTCACAAATTTCCCAACTTAAATTGAAGATGTAGTTGAAACTCCTAAAAATATTCAATCTGATATTTGGAAAATTTACATCGATGGATCTTGTTCTAAAGATGGAGCTTGATCTAAGGCTCATTTTTAGCTCAAAAATTGAAAGTGCTCATAAATTATTCGAACCTGAACGTTTGGATAGAGCTCGTCTCTAGGATTCCAACGCAACTTGTTTCATCAAATTCTGAGTTCGTATGAGGGAATTATGGCATGTTGTTCATTTTCCCAAACAAGAAAAAAATAAGCAGAACAAGTACAGGGATGATGTGACAAGTCCAATCAGATTCACAAGGTCTTCTCCAGTTTCAGCCATTGACACTGTAACAAGTGTCATCTTCATATTTTCCAATGTTTTCCATGGAATTTGAATTTGTCCTCCATTTCTTAAGTTAGAAACATTGTTTTAATGGCTCATTATTTTATTATGGAGGATTTTATGAGCCAATGGGGAAGGGCCACGTGGCATGCCACGTACCCCCCCATGGCATGGCAAGTCATATTTCAAGGTTGGACATTATGGTTTTTGCATATATGAATGTCATATATATATATATATATATATATATATATATATATATATATATATATATATATATATATATATATATATATATATATATATATATATATATATATATATATATATATATATATATATATATATATATATATATATATATATATATATATATATATATATGTATATATATATATATATATATATTTCTTAACCTAAGTCCTAAACCTTATACACCTGCAAATTCAACTAAACATCTGGTGGAATGGCCAACTATCTAGGCAGCAGGTCAACAAATATGTTTATGCAAAATGTTATGGCAGGGGTTGGGGTCGAACCCCTAACCTACCGCCCATCAAACTCGCGCCTTACCACTCTGCCTATGCCATGGGTTTTAACCCTTATGGCTCTCCACAACATGTTAAAGTTTACCATGCCATCAAACGGGGGTTCGGAGGGGGCCAATCCCCTCCCATGAGACCAGCGCCTAAATACCGAGAGCTCCAACAAAAAACTGGTGGGAATTTAAACTTTGTCTTAGTGCTAATACATGTATTAAATCCGGATTATGTGCTAACTAATCCGTGATTAGTTTGAAAATCGCGCTTAACGCTAATGAATATTGAAAATGCGCTTATCCTTAATTCAATGACATATTAATTCGGTAGTGGAGATAGCGGAGGCGCATTTTTAGGCAGAATTTCCAAAAATAGAATTTTAACTGGCGAAACTCCAGTTTTGGAGGAGAAAAGATAGGAAAACTTTTTTTTGTCATATCTCATGCAATTTTCGACCAAAATGAGCTCAGGAATAGTCATTTCTGGTATATTTTGATGTTTTGAATCCATTGAAGCATGTTTCAGAGGCAACAGGAGACTGTAAACAAGAATTTTTCACATTTGAAGCTAATACAAAGGCCCACACTATGAAGTTGGACCAAGGAGATGTAGCCCAAGAGGGGTGAACTCCTTCATCAAAAAATTATATATTGAGCTCTGTTATTTTTGCTTGTTGTCTACTTATTTGTTATTTTTCGGATATTAGTTTATATGCTTTTGACTTCATGAAAAACACTAAATTTCACCAAGTTTAATGATTAGACAATCACATGCTCATGAACAAACTCCCAATGGATAAGCAAACCAAAGCAAAGTTTATTTAAATCTGAAATTGATATTGGTACAAAAAAAACTAACAATCATTTTCAGATCAAGTTGGTATCAGAGCAAAAGGTTGCTTTCTTGTTTTTCTTGAAGGGTTTTAATAGTTGCAATTTTTGTGATGTTTACAAGGTTGAGATTGTAGAGACGAGAAGGGAAGCTATTGGTAGCTAGTCCTGAGATTAGGACAAGAAGGAAGAAGGTTGAGAAGGCATCATCCTCACCCAAAGGACCACTCAAGGCATCACTTGAATCACCTCAAATTCCATCTCCATCAGTGGATATTGAAGAGGTACAAATTGCACAAGAGGCTGAAGTGATTGAAGAGGTACAAGCTGCAGAGATTGAGCTTGAATCAAAAGCCAAAATGTCAAGCTACGAAGAGACTCGTGAAAATTCTAAAGAAGAGGATGTTAATAGAGACTTCAAAGAGATGAAAATAATGGTTAAAGTCATATATGAAGCATTCATTGCTGAAAAAGATGGATAAGGTTCAAAGCCTCCACATGGATAAGGACCTTCAAACAGTAAGAAGGATGAAGATAAGAGCTCAAAAGGTAGTGGAGGAAAGCCACCTCCATCTCCACCATCATCATCTTCCTCATCCTCATTAGCATCTTCATCTTCCACATCCACCACAAAAATTCATACCCACACTCATTCCAAGATCCCAAAAGGAAAGTCTCCATTACTCAAATTGGACAATAGGTTTTAACTTCCCACATACAATGGAGAAGTTAATGTTGAGAATCTAGACAATTGGATTCACCAATTGGAAGTATATTGCAGAATTCAAAATCTACAAGAGGACAATATCAAGATCCAGTTGGCTTCATTAAGGCTAGAAGGAGCAGCACTAGTTTTGTGGGAGGCAAAGACACAAGAGAAAATGTAAATCCATGGTAAGATTTCCATTTCTTGGGTTGAATTATTTTCTTCCATTAAAAGACAGTTTTATATGTTAGCCTATATGCAAAAATAAATTATGAGTAGGAAAATCTTTAGGCAACTCAAAGGCCAAACTGTTCAAGAGTACACTCAGGATTTTAGAAAGAGGGCTTTTTTGCTAGGAGTAAACTTGAATTCACAAGATACACTCTTGAAATATATAGGAGGTTTACATTCCTACTTGAAACATACTATCTTTATGTTTAACCCAAAAAATTTAGATGAAGTATGTGTACAAGCCACGCATCTTGAAACAAGGGAAAAAGCATTTTTGAATAGGGTAGTAAGAAGAAGCCATTCAAGGGTAAGGGAAAAGAGAAGGGAGGAAAATGGAAGGAAAAGAAGAATGCAAGTATCAAGAAAGAAGGGGAGAAAATACATGAAAACATTGTTCCAAAGAGGGGCATGATGAAGCCCATTGTTGGAAACTACAACCCGAATTAAGGCCAAAGAAACCAAATAACAAAGGGATGTTAGGTAAACTTGACTCGGGATAGAGTCAATGTTGACTAGGGTAAATAGTAGTGGTTTTGGGGCACATGGTATTGTATACCCATGGTTTTCATCCCATGGTATTGCATGTAATGAAGCCTATAAAAGGCTGGGAATACTTCATTGTAATGTAGGCCTGGAGGTGAGCGGTGAAGGCTCACTTGGCCGGATTGGCCAGGGTTTTGGCCAATGGTTAATGAAATTTCATTGGTTGGGTTTTTCCCCGGAGTTTGGGGTTTTCCCAGAGAAACATTTGTGTTTATGTTTATGATTTATTGCTGGCCTCTTTATGTTTATTCCTCTCGGTAGATTGTTTATTATTTCTGTAGTAAATTCTAACAAATGGTATCGGAGCCATTGAATTTCGCTGCGCTAGGAGAGAAAAGTCTGTCAAAATGAGAGAGGATATGTGCACGTGGATTAATTAATTGATGAACCATGTATCTGAAGAGAACTCCTAGAGGACTGGCGGTTACAGAGGTTGGTGACCCATGTAATCTAGTAGATGGGTTCTTTTTATATGGACATTGATTTCATATGTACAAAGGCAGTAACAATGAAACAAAAAAAATATTATTATTATAATGGAGTTAATTTATTACATGTAAATGGGCATACTGTTGTAAGACCTGGTATGGCGTGCGTACTCCTGGGTAATCACTGGTAAAGTCTGGGTTAGATCTAGGTGATAGGGGGGATGTCAAGTTAACAATTACCTGGGTTAAAAAAAAAAAAAATTAAGGGGGGAAGAGCTAGAGTGAGCAGGGTTGTCTCACTTAGCAATTTTGGTTGGATTTAGTCAAGAAACCCCAAGTCAAGTTTAAGGGGGAAATTGTTAGGTAAACTTGACTCGGGATAGTCAATGTTGACTAGGGTAAATAGTAGGTGTTTTTGGGCACATGGTATTGTGCACCCATGGTTTTCAGCCCATGGTATTGCATGTAATGAAGCCTATAAAAGGCTAGGAATACTTCATTGTAATGTAGGCCTGGAGGTGAGCAGTGAAGGCTCACTTGGTTGGATTGGCCAAGGTTTTGGCCAATGCTTAATGAAATTTCATTGGTTTGGTTTTGCCCCAGATTTGGGGGTTTTCCCAGATAAACATCTTTGTTTATGTTTATGATTTGTTGCTAGCTACTTTATAGTTTTTTGTTCCTCTCGGTAAATTTATTATTTCTTCGGTAATTTCTAATAAGGGAAACAAAGACGACTGCCACTACACAACACGATCTTGGATCTGATTCAGGAGATGAAACCAAGATATTTTCCATGGTTAATAGAGGAAAGGAAGCCATAGAAAGTTCTAGTTCCTCAAACAGTCACAAAAAGACTCCAAATGAAGACACAAGGATAGAATTGTTCCATGTTAGAGCGATTTCTAATCATACAAAGATTGATGCATTATTTGATACGGGGTCACAAGAAAACTTGATTTCAGAAGACTTGGTCAAAAAGCTTAACCTTGAAACTGTACCACATAATAAACCATACCCTTTGGGTTGGATAGTTAAGAATGTCAATTTACAAGTTACAAGGAAATGTATATTTAGATTTTCCATTACTGCAAACGTTGTTAATGAAGTCGAGTTAGATGTGGTTCCACTAGGCATTTCTGGGATTATCTTGGGAAGTCCATTATTGTATGACAGGAAAGCGGTGTTTTATCACCATGAGAGAAAATATCATTTGATCAAGGATGGGGTGGAGTATATTGTGAGAGCTCATCGCAGGAAACTTAATATTTCTTTAGTTAATGCAGGGAAAATGAAGAGGCTAGTAAATGCAAGTAAAAATTGTGTGCTTCTCATGATCAAGAAAAAGGATGATGTTGATTATGAATATTTTGATGGATGTGATGACAAATTGAAATCTGAGTTGTTTTATGTGGTAAGTCAACATGGTGAGATGTTTCAAGAACCAAAGGGGTTACCACCCAAGAGGGGAATTCAGCATGAGATTTAGCTATAGCAGGATGTTCCACTTCCAAATATTGGTATGTATATTCCCATGTCAATTATGGAGAGTTTGGAAATCAAGAAGAAAATCCAAGAATTTTTTAACAAAGGTATCATACACCCATCTACTTTTCCATGTGGTTCACAAATATTTTTGGTTCCAAATAAGGATGGGACTTGGCGCATGTGTATTGATTTCCATGCACAAAATAAAATCATGGTAAAGAATCGCTACCCACTCCCATGCATTGATGATTTGTTTGATAATTCAAATCATGCAAAGTATTTCACTAAGTTAGACTTACAAAGTGGTTATCATAAAGTTATAATAGCTGAAGAGGACATTTGGAAAACTGCTTTCAAAACTAGACAAGGATTGTTGAGTGGTTAGTTATGTCATTTGGCTTAACAAATGCACCAGCTAATTTCATGAGAGTCATGAATGATGTACTTAGACTATTTCTAGATGAATTTTTCATTGTTTACTTAGATTACATACTCATATTCAACAAGTCGAGAGAATAACATGTCATGCATGTGAACAAGGTACTTGATGTCTTGAAAAAAGAGCAATTATTTCTAAAGATGTCAAAGTGCGAGTTTGGTAAGACTTCATTGGTGTATTCGGGACACATTGTTGGAGGAGGTGAGTTGAATATTGACCCTTCCAAAGTAGATTTCATTCTGAATTGGCCCAAGCCTAATACTTTTACAGAGGTAAGAAGCTTCTTAGGGGCAGCACAGTAATGGAAGAAAATTATTGCTAATTTTTCTTCCATTGCAACTTCATTACATGCATTGACAAGTGTGAATAAAGTCTTCCATTGGGGAGATGTATAGCAGAAATCATTTGATGCTTTGAAGCAAAAGATAAGTTCAGCACCGGTTTTAGCACTTCCGGATCTTAGACATCCATTTGAGATCCAAACATATGCAAGTGATTATGCTATGGGAGTAGTGCTCATGCAGCATGGTAAGCCTATCTCATTTCATTCTGAAATTTTTAATGGAGTTGTAACTAAATATCCCACCTATGATAAAGAGTTATATGCATTGGTACAAAGTGTAAAGAAATGGAGGCATTATTTGATGGGGAAAGAAACCATTATCCATACCGACCATCAGCCATTGCAGTACTTACAATCACAGTCAAAGTTACAGCAATCAAGACATTTCATATGGATGGGTTTTCTACAAAAATTTCATTTGGTTATCAGGTACAAAAAGGGAATCTAGAATAAGGTAG